>CM040982.1:13118044-13141151 GCA_022985145.1 Pangasius djambal
TATATATATATATATATATATATATATATATATATATATATATATATATATATATATAATATACACACACACACTATATTGCCTAAAGTTTGCTTTTACATGCACATGAACTTTAATGACATCCCACTCTTAATCCGTAGGGTTTAATATGGAGTTGGCCCACCCTTTGCAGCTATAACAGCTTCAACTCTTATGGGAAGGCTTTCCACAAGGTTTAGGAGTGTATTTATGGGAATATTTGACCATTCGTCTAGAAGCACATTTGTGAGGTCAGGCACTGATGTTGGACGAGAAGGCCTGGCTCGCAGTCTCCTCACTAATTCATCCCAAAGGTGTTCTATCGGGTTGGGGTCAGGACTCTGTGCAGGCCAGTCAAGTTCCTCCACACCAAACTCTCTCATCCATGTCTTTATGGACCTTGCTTTGTGCACTGAAGCGCAGTCATGCTGGAACTGGAAGGGGCCATCCCCAAACTGTTCCCACAAAGTTGGGAGCATGAAATTGTCCAAAATGTTTTGGAATGCTGAAGCATTAAGAGTTCCTTTCACTGGAACTAAGGGGCCAAGCCCAACCCCTGAAAAACAACCCCACACCATAATCCCCCCTCCACCAAACTTTACACTTGGAACAATGCAGTCAGGCAAGTACTGTTCTCCTGGCAACCACCAAACCCAGACTCGTCCATCAGATTGCCAGACAGAGAAGCGTGATTCATCACTCCAGAGAACACGTCTCCACTGCTCTAGAGTCCAGTGGCGGTGTACTTTACACCACTGCATCCGACGCTTTGCATTGCACTTGGTGATGTAAGGCTTGGATGCAGCTGCTCGGCCATGGAAACCCATCCCATGAAGCTCTCTACGCATTGTTCTTGAGCTAATCTGAAGGTTTGGAGTTGGAGTAGTTTGGAGGTCTGTAGCTATTGACTTTGCAGAAAGTTGGCGACATCTGCGCACTGTGCGCCTCAGCATGCGCTGACCCCGCTCTGTGATTTTTATGTGGCCTACCACTTCTTGACTGAGTTGCTGTTGTTCCCAATTGCTTCCACTTTGTTATAATACCACTAACAATTGACCGTGGAATGTTTAGTAGTGAGGAAATTTCACGAATGGACTTATTGCACAGGTGGCAACCTATCACGGTACCACGCTTGAATTCACTGAGCTCCTGAGAGCGACCCATTCTTTCACAAATGTTTGTAGAAGCAGTCTGCATGCCTAGGTGCTTGATTTTATACACCTGTGGCCATGGAAGTGATTGGAACACCTGAATTCAATGATTTGGAGGGGTGTCCCAAAACTTTTGTAAATATAGTGTATGTATGTATGTGTGTGTGTGTGTGTGTCTTTTATTCTAGTAGCTGTATCTTGCTCCAAAAAGCACATGGTGTCATTGAGTTCAAAACTTTTTTCCCATCAGAAACTCATGTAAGGAAGAGCATGTACCTGGAAGTACAGAGTACCAGTCAAATTGCAGCCTTCAAACTGTAGCATAAAGGGTGTGGCCAGATAAATTTACATAAAGTCAGAGAACTTTTTTTTTTTTTTAATAAAATTTTATGGTGATAGTTTTGTTGAGTAATGACCTGTTGCTCTTCTCACAGAGTGAGTAGGCAGCAACTCCTTTTAAAGCAGAACGTCAAGTATTGCAGAATGCTTAGTGCTGACACCCTCTCAATACAGAAACCTAATATTAAAGGAAAAATTCATTCTGACTCTGAGAATGGCTTACATATTCATTCTGTAATTAACATGCAATCATCAGTGGCATCCAACATTTATTTTGTAATGAAATTGAATTCAGTAATTCTTTCATTGACATGTTGGTCTATTTTCACTTTGGTTAACAGTTTCCTACATTACCCACAATGCATTTTGACTACCTGCTGATAGTGTCCAATGGGAAGCTCTACCTGAAGAGACCAGTGCAGCAGTGCTTTAGTCCTTTAGTCTGTCCAGCTCTCTCACCTCCTCATCTTTATAGATAAGTTCATAAAGCTTGAACTTTCATGCTAATACCAACACCATCATTCTTCTTGTCTCATAGATTGCTGCGCTTTATAGCTGCATTGCATTCATGCACTTTAATTTCAGCATTCGCTGTCTCCACTACATTTATATATTGGATTTTTCATTATTGACATTAAACCTCCTTGGAAAAAGATAAGTGAGAAAGAAGCTCTTGCTCTTTTTTTTAGGAGCTAACAGCGAAACTTGATCATTATTCCTCATGTTTGAATTGTTGAATTGTTGACTGTTGAATTTTTTTTTCCTATTAAATGCCATTGTAACTGTGCTAAAAAATGTCCCCATCCAGTGTTAAATTCACAGGAATAATGAAAATACAGCACCAGCCAACAAATTAGCACTGCTAAACATATCACAAATATTTCAATATAAAAATGTGAATGCGTTTCAGGGTGTAGTTTTCCTTTAATGTGTTGATACACTGACAGGATGGCAGGTGTGTGAGGAAAGTGTGTTAGTGCATGCATGTTTCTTTGTCTTACTGCAGCTGTGCTCTTGAGCATGTGCTGGCGTGAGTTTGTTTGTGTTCTGTGTTCCTTGTTGATGTCTGAAGAAATGCATGACAACTTGTATTTGCCTGAAGCACTTTTATTATTATTATTATTATTATTATTATTATTATTATTATTGCTACTTTTAAAGATTAATAACTTAAGAGTAATAAAGAAGGAGTTCTATGGCAAGTAAGCCCCTCTTCCAGACATCGTTTGTACTCGACAGTTATTTTTCATATTTGTGGACACCTGTCGTGATGATTAAAAATTTGTAAAACTTAAAGCTCAGACAAATTGTCAAAGTGATTGCCATCATTCATGTCTATAGGAAGAGTCTTTGCTTTTAAATTTGTCCATTTATCTCTCTTAAGTACACGTAGCACAATTTGGCGCCAGTAGAATGTGTTCCACTGGCTGCTTAATGCAAAGTTCAGTTGTCATCACATTTGTCTGTACATTCTCAGAGCAGATCTCTTACTGGATGCTGTCAGTAAGAGAATGGCTGTCTTTGAGTGTAGAGTATTCATTGACTCTGACAACAAAAGGCAGCTTATTCAACAGTTGGGAAATATATTTAATGCACAAAGCGCACAAATAAACCTCTGGACTTAATTTTAGATGCGACATGATTTGTTCTTTCCAGATTTCCACCCCTTCGTGACAGCCCCATGTTTGTGCACCAGCTTTGTATTGGGAGGAAAGTATGAGGTCGATTCTGTTAGGTTTGAAATAGGAGCCATTGGGCTTTACATTCTGTCGTTCGTCTACTAAAAATAGTGATGTTATTCTGTCTCTGGATGAAAGAAGTGTATTCCTCTTTCCCGTCCAGCTAAATGTATTCTATGAGCTTGTGCTGGCGTGTGTGCGTGCGTGCATAAAAGAAGCATTTTTAGACCTGTGTTTCATTACCATAATCAGCAGATTGTAATTTTTATGCAAAAGGGCAGTAGCAACATGGACAAAAACTGACTTTTATTCCCTGTACTGACTGCACATTATGCATCGTGAATACAGCTGAAACGCTTCCCCATTGTCCAACAGAATTTATTTGTCAGTATGCTTGTCATTATATATAAAGAGATATTTAACAAATTGTCCAGTCAGTCGAAGACCATTTTCAAACCTGACTTTGACTGTATGCAGTTCACAGTGGAAGGGACAAACAGCATGAAAGAATAAACATCACTGTCTTTACTGTTTAGCTTCATAAGGCCTACATTTTTAAATACAAATTTTAGCATGAGCAAGGTTCCCTACACAGGACATGTAGCACAAACCATTCTTTTTTTTGTTCATAGAAACATACCCTTTAGTGATCAGTGCATGAATCTGAATCTAATTTGTGCCTTAGAAAAAAAAAGATTGTGTGATGCCTGCTGTTCAGGCGACAGGAAATGTTCCTTAAATGTAATCAAAACAGGTTGGCTGCAGCTTATGTCCTGTTCACTGCAAAGAAAAATATCTCTCTAATATATGTCTTTCTTTTGATTAGAGGTGCTACAGTAAATTATAGGCCTGATCCTCTTCAGATTGTGTTTATGAATCAGTGAAGGTCTTGCTTTCAGATATGAGTACCTGCTATTAGAATTTTTATTCTGATTGTGGTTTTTTTTTTTCTGATTTGGATGGTGTTTGTGTGTGCTGTCATCAGAGCAGCTGAATGGCTCTAAACAGGTGAGCTGTTCTACTGGATTTTAGCCAGAGTCTGCTTTTTTGCAATTCCTTGAACCCTTTATCCCTCCCTCTAGGCCATCAGGGGAAGTGGACTGAAATACACCCTAAACTGTGTTTATGAGAACAGTTTAAGCTTCCTCAACAGCACTAGCTTGCAGACTTCAAAGGGTCATAACAGCATGAATGGAAGGTATGAGTGCCACGTTCTGCTGTGAGTCAGGCTCAGGGTTTTTGTGCAGATTTCCTCCGGTTTGCCGAGGCCATTGTGTGCACTGGAGCAGAAAGAAATCCCTTGGGACCAAAGCTATATGAATATATTCTTCAGTTGAAAAGAGGGAGTGTGGAAAGCTCTTGGGTGGTTTTTACCAGTCCAAATAATAAAGAGCTGGTGTTTTGAATAGAAGCACTGTGTATCCACTGACCGTGTGTTACATTTGAGAACCATTATGTGGGCAAGCCAAGACTGGAGGACACAAAAGAAGTGGGTGTTGGTTCTCTTGCTTGCTAGAGTGACGTTGGAAGCAGAGTTTTGATAAAGCACAGCTGTAAGGTGAACACACCAGAAGCCCTGCTGAAAAGGTCACCCAAAGTAATATGCAGAGAGAAAGCAAACAGTTGTGTATTCATTTTTTGTGACCAGGTTCCTGACTTTAAACTTAGATAAACACTTGATACTCTAGACCGCTGAATCTTATCTGCAGGCTGTGGAAATGTTCATGCTAGCTATTTGTTTTGGTGTTTAACAAGTGAACTTGTTAAGCTGTGCTGTTTTTGACATCATTTTTGTTTATCTGTCCCTTACCAAGTCGTATTTGGGATAAACTACTGACCAGCCTCAGAAGTGTAGCACATGGAGAAGGATGAAGAAAGAAGGGTGCGGTCCAGAAGGCTTCTCCAAAATCCACAGGCATCTTTTGAACTCTGTGTTTCTCCTCCTTAATGATAGGCTGATCAGGAGAGGAAAAATCCAGCGCTTTGATGTGGATTTGGGGTGGCTGCGGTGTGTAAACGTGCCAAAACTGGATCTGAGTTGATTTTGGGGCTGGACCAGCAAATCAGTTCCCATATCAGTCTTCAGTCTGGTTCTGTGTAAAAATCTTAAAGATGCAATACTTTTTTTTATTATTATTATTTATTAGTAGTGCAAATAATTTGGATAATATGTGCAACATGATTAAAAAAAATAATTGTTTAAGCTATGGCATGTGCACAAATGTGTTATGTGGCTGAGAAACCCTGGCGCACCAGGCCAGAAGGCTTGACTGTGTTTACATGGGCCTTCTGTCAGTCTTTTTATAGACACTCCCAACTGACTCTTCACTCCGCCCCAGTCTCAGTCTTAATCACCCTCCTAGAAATGTATGTAATTCTAGCTAACTCCTGTGCAGCTAACAATGCTGACATTGCTAACTAGCTATCTCTGGAAGTGACGATCAGCCGAAAAACCCATGGGAGCTCATTGCAAAGACAACCAGGCACTCTTGACATTCTCGCAGCATCAAATCAGTATGAGCCGAATTTCACGTTAGGTGAATAGCCGAGTGGACAAAAACAGAGGTCAGGCTAAAATGCTAACACCATCACCCATCTAATTGAATTCTACTAGTCGTTGTAGATTCTGGAGGCATACTTTATGCACTTAGGTGACAAAATGGAGGCTGGTTCAGGGTGTAAATAATCATTCACACACCTTTAAATGTTTTATATCGAGACAGCTATAACACGAATGTGAATACATTTTGTTACACTTGAAATGCTATCTTGGACCTGTGAGTTTTTGCCATGTAGAAGCCATGTGCAGAATTAAAAAAAAAAAATGATTTCTCAGTATGTCATCACACCCAACTATTGAGTGTCCCAAAACTAAAGCTTTTGACCACAAATCACTGTTGAAGATAATCCATTTTATTCACATGTCAGTGTCTCCGTGTGTGTTTTCCAGCCCGCATATCATCTTCCTGTCCCAGAGTGTCTTAGCGGGTAACAAAATCCTGTGTGGGACAAGGTTGTGCCATGAGATTGCTCACTCCTGGTTTGGTTTAGCCATCGGAGCACGGGACTGGACAGAGGAGTGGATCAGCGAGGGGTTTGCTACATACCTAGAAGACGTGTTCTGGGCCAAAATCCAGCAGGTATCTGAACAACTGAAAAATCAACACCCTGTTCAGCACAGCTCAGCTTTTCTTGGCTATCATCTTCTCTGGTAGCTTCATAATTTTAGGTTTGTTCTGATATGTACAGTGTATGCTGCAGTAGAAAAGCACTCAAAAACAACAGGATTTGCACATCGGATGAGAATTAATTGCAGTTGCTCTGTTTTTTGAAAAACTTTCTGAAAAATTACACTTTTTGACCAAAAAAATTACTATTAAAGTGGACACAATTGTTTGCTCAAAATAAATGTAACTTATGCCACCATATATATTGAACATTTCTAGTGCACACAGTGAAGTCAGTTACAGACAACTGCACAGATCTGCATTGTATATAGCAGTGGGACTTGTGTTATACGCTTTTCTCAGCTTGTGCTTCTATTATAGATTGCATGAGTGACTTTAAAGCAATGATGTAGCTTTAGAATTAATTTCACTTTTGCCTGTGTGACAAAAATCTCATTATTTTTGTTACTTTTCTCACTCTGTCTCACATACATAAACACAGTCACAAATGGGCAGCACTGAGAATGAGGAGCAGAAGCAACTGAAGGCTCTGCTGCGTTGGAGAAGACTGAAGGATGAGTTAGAGAACTCAGAAGAGGAGCTGCAGGTCCTTAGGTATGTCAAGTCACCTCTCTCTCCCCCTCACTATCTGCCTAGTATTCCACCTGAAGCCTCATTACTGATAGTCTCACTTATACACATGCAGACATAAACGCAGGCACATTTCCATAGGGGCAGGTAGGGCTTAGCCACACCAAATAGATCAGCCATTCAACAAATGTTAATTAACACTTTTTAAATTCAGTTGAAATACTAAGTACCTTGTTTGAGTGACCAACAATTTTAAAACATGTTGCCATTTGACAGCTATAAGCTGATGTTCCATTGATTTGCTTGCCTTACTAGATGTTGCATAATCATGGAACGTCATACTCACTGCCCCATTTACTGGAGCTCCACAGAGTTATTATTGCACCTAATGGTCAAAAAGGGGAACTGCAACAAGCACTAATAGAGGCCCATTGGGGCATGAATCACACTGCCCCATTCTTGCTTTATAGACATTACAGTTAATAACAGGGTTGCCAGGGTCAGGTTTTTATACCAGAGTGGGATAGTTTATAAATAACCTGTGGTCTCAAAGATCTTGTTTTATAGGAAATAATCAGAATTAAGTCTAGTGTAAGTGCAGACAGTGTGTCTGTGATCTACAAAGCCATTTCTATTGTAAGGTCTATTGCAAAGTTTGTGAGAGGGAAGGGGAATTATGGAGTGGATAATGTCCGTGCATCAGAATTGCGGTGTGCCACAGTGACCTTGTTTTCCAAACACAGGCTGAGAAAAAGAAGAAAAATGTGTGTCTCTTTTCCAGTGGCCGATTTTTTTTGGGCTAGTTTTGTGTGTTTGTTGAGATGGGTTGGTAGTTGGGCTGGAAATTTTGCTGAAACCTGGCAACCACGGTTAATGACATTGGCTCTTCTGTGTGTGCCTTGCACACTGTGAGACTGGCAATGGGAAACACACCTACTGTATTGAACATAGTTTCAAAAAGGTATGTCTAAAACTGTATGTACAGTGGATATAAAAATCTACGCACATTCATGCTTCTGTAGGATTTTCTTGACCACTTCTTGGTTTCATTTGACTGCTGAAGCCATGGTCCGCAAAGAGCTTATAACGCATGTACTTGGTCTCATTGTGGAAAGGTATCAGTCAGGAGAAAGTTAAAAAAGAACTTCATTAGCTGTGCCATGGAAAACCATGAAGGCTATCATCAACAAGTGGAGAAAATGGGGCACCACAGTAACATTACCAAGAACAGCACTGACGAAAGGGCAATAGGAAAACATATTAGGGAGGCTGCTGAGAGACCGGTGGTAATATTAAAGGAGTTGCAGGAATATCTGGCAAGTACTGGTCACTCCCTGCATGTGACAGTAATCTCTTGCATTCTTTACAACAAAGTATTAGTTAAGGGGTGTACACACTTGTGCAACCAGGTTATTGTTATTCTTTTCCTTGTTTCTCGTTATTTTTCACTTGAATATTGTTGGCTTCTATATCACATTAAAGGTGAAAAAAAAAAAAAAAGATCTGACATGATTTGTCTTCGTTTCATTTTTTACATCACAGAAACCTGCACTTTTAACAGGGTGTGCACACTTTTTCTGTCCACTGTATGTTGTCGACTCTGAGCTGCCTGTTACAGGGTTACTCTAAAAAATTCACTAGATAGTAGCCTATAACATAGTGTGACAACTTCTGGACTTAATTTTGTTTGAGGACATGTTATTCTGCGACACCAGAATCTATGGTAATGAGCAGCTGCTCATAATGACATTATTGTCATAATCTATAATCATTTTTTTGTCCAGTCATTTGTAAAAACACACAATCCATGGCTGAACATGAAATAACTTCCTACTCCGCAGACTATACTATACTACACTATATTTCATTATATGTGGCTTAATATAATCACTTTTACACCCTTTATAGAGCACATGCAGGCTAAAAATACTTATTAAATATTACCTTTATTTGATTAAAATGGATTTAACAAGTGAAATTGATCAGGAATTATAACTTTCATCACCTGGAGTCACCAGTCAGTTCTTTTAGGTTCTTTTAAGAGCATTTTTTTATACTGATTCTACCTGTAACGCTTTATATGAAGCATACCTACAATCCACTACAGCATTACCTATATAAAAGGCAATATGCCTATCAATATTAATTATTTTACGGTCCTCAAATTTGCATTTATATTTATAAGACTGTTACACTGTAAGTAAAAACAAAGTAATAACCTTCAAGATAATAGATATGGATAAGGTATGGATAAAAATACACGGTTGTTCTCTCAAATAAAGCAATACTGTTGATTTTTTTTAATATGAACTTAATGGAAACATAATTTCTAGCTGAATAATTATGTTAATAATGATTATAATATTGTGTGTGTGTGTGTGTGTGTGTGTGTGTGTGTGTGTGTGTGTGTGTGTGTGTGTGTGTGTGTGTGTGTGTGCGCGCACATGTGTGAGAGAGCGCAAGTGTACGTGTGCCTGTGTGTGTTCAGGAGCACACCTACACAAGAATTCCACTGCTCCAGCAGGGAACATGTCTGAATTGGCCCCTCGCTCAGCATTTAATCTCTGGGATTAAATGTTCAGACTTTTACTTTTTCAGTTTCCCTTCATTATCTACAAAAACGGAAATGGGCCCATGTAGGCAGTTAGACTCTTCCTAACATACTGTGAATAAGATGAATTCAGCACATTCCTGTCTGAATATCTCAAGCCTACTTATATGTAAATTTTTGAAGCACTGTTCCAGCATGCTCGCCATAGATATAAGAAACTTGGATGTGGCATTGGCCGCTGTTGCTCTCTACTTTCATATGCCAGCGCTCCTGTCACATTAGCATTGGCGGGAATTGTTTATAAGAAATGCAGCTTTTAAATCAGTATTTTAAATCTACAACTATAGTAATATCATCATCATAATAATAAATCGGGCTGTGGTGGAGACCCCGTTCTGACCTGATGTTAATATCCATCTCAAGTGATCCAGTCACAGTGCTAAATACAGGTGCGAATGGAAACAAATACTGTATGTCCTGTGCTTTGCGTTCTAAAAAAACTTTAACCACTTTAACTTTTTGGAGGCGGTCAAAGATGCTACATAACATTCTGTTACTTTAGTATTATAGATTCTATCATAGTTTAGAATAAATGAGAGATAGAACATTATACCTGGTTGGTAGATGTTGTGTGATAGGGTGAGAGCTGGCTGGTGGGTGGGAACAGACAGATGGGGAGGAAACGGGGAAAAAGGCTATTGTTAATGTAATGATTTGGGGCAGAATAGAAAAATGGGGCATATTAGAATTTGAATGTGTTTGAATAATGATGATGATAATGTCACCTCTTAAGCAAGGAAAATAAGGGATGTTGTGTCTCAATTTTATTATGAACTTATATGTTTCAGAAACCCTTTTGTCTTTTCCTAACCCACAGAAATCCACGAGGAATATCTTTTATTTAAGTTTCTTAAACACTCAGGTGGGCCATATCTCAAATGGCTTTATGTTCACTACATACTGTATGCATTTTTACATAGGGTATAAGACAGTGGTGTTATGAGGTGCACTGTACTGTGTACTCAATACCATTTGGAATCTATTTAAAAACTGTCCTAGCAGAAAGAAAATAGCCGAATGGACTTGTGAAAGAGTAAAAAGTGATATTAGGAAATCCAATTTATTCTAAAAACCCTACATAAATGTAATACAGTAAACAACTGTTTAGTCAACATTATTCATAAAATCCAGTCACTGGAAGTTACAGAGGAATTAATCGACACACATAAAAGTACCAAGTGTGAATGGCTATGTGTTCTTAGCTTTCCACTTGTGATCAGATCCCAAAATGAATGTTCACATCAGATCTGAACAGGATGTGAAATGATCCCTAATCTTCTCACAGCCAGAAGATGGTCGGAAGTCTTAAAATATCTAGTTGATGTGTTGGAAGCAGGAAAAATGGGCCAGGTGCATGTGCGTCGCTTACCTGGGGAAGAGATGGCATAAGGATGCACTATGGGAAGAAGGCAAGCCAGTGGAGGCTCTGGGCAGTGTTCTGCTGGGAAACCCTGGGTCCTGGCATTCCTGTGGATGTTAATTTGACACGTAACACCTACCTAAATATTGTTGCAGACCGAGTACACCCCTTCATGGCAACGGTATTCCCTAATGGCAGTGGCCTCCTTCAGCAGGATAATTGCTCCCTGCCACACTGCAAAAATTGTTCAGGAATGGTTTGAGAAACAGGTGTTGATTTGGCCTCCAAATTCCCCAGATCTCAATCCGATCGAGCATCTGTGGGACGTGCTGCACATACAATGGAGGCCCCACCTCACAGCTTACAAGACTTAAAGGATCTGCTGCTAACGTTTTGATGCCAGATACCACAGCACACCTTCTTGTCTTGTGGAGTCCATGTTTGGAGTCCAAGTACTCAAAGTGAAAATACAATACTATACAATGTGCATTGTGTTCATGCTGTGTTTTGTACATGAAGCTTTTCAGCAGACATGGAGAACCCTAGAGAAACTTTTTTTCTCCAAAAGAAGTTTTTGAGTGTGAGAGATTGAAAGTGATTTCCATTGATTTTCACACAGTCTGATGACTAGAAGCAACAGACAATTCATCTATTCATGTGGAAGTGCAGACTGCAATGAGCAGACTGTGTATTGTGTGTTTGATGAATGTCTGTTACTCCTCTCTCTCTCTCTCTCTCTCTCTCTCTCTCTCTCTCTCTCTCTCTCTCTCTCTCTCTCTTGTCTCCTGCTTGTTTCTAGCTTTATGGCAGTGTGGGTCAAATGACATGGCTTGTCGTTTACCTCCTTAGTCTGTGATTTATTTATTTGTTTGTTTGTTTACATTGAATGAGCTGAGTTGTTATTTGGACCTTCTAATAATCTCTGACTCCATACATGTGCATGGAAGTATTATAGTTTTGGCAGATATGAAACATGTATAACAATAGCTCAATAAGTGCATGTAGAAAAAAACATTTGAAATCTTTTTTTTATAGCTATGGGCAATATTGTCAAGCTATTAAGTGGTAGCCATTTATAGTGTTCTACATTTACTCTAACAAAATGTGCTTGCTTGACGTGCATCCTCACATGCAAACTCTTTAGTATATTTGATAACGATTGAAATATGAAATCAACGGAGCCAAATGCAAACATACAACGTAACAAAAAGTCTAACTCTGGTACCTAGTGTCTCCCCAACACCCCCCCCCCCCCCCAACACCCCCGTCTCAGAGTTATGCAGAGAGATAGAGTGAGTGTGAATAAGTATAATTTAGGGGAATTTTTGGTCTTAGAAAGCATAAGGACATCAAGCGGAATGAGGCAAAAAAAAAGGGAAGATGGCCAGTTCTGGTTCTGAATCTTTAGAAACAGGTCTCACAGATGTACAAGAGTGTTTTAACCTGCCATATTTCCCTCACCTGAGTGGATCTGTACCTACAAAGATCGAAGGCATTCTTGGCTGCTACAGAACTGTGAACTCCCACATACCAGGCGTGGCTCCAAGTCTCAAAGTGTCCTTTAAAGAGACAAGCCAGCAAAAAAACAAATCCTGAATCACTCTATAACTCTAGTAGCTATTATTGATCGAGAGATTTAAGAGTGGTGTGGCATTTTTATGACTCCGCCACTCCGCATTATTTTTTCAAGTTATCAGTGCATCCATCCAAGGTTCTCATTAGCACGATATCTCTACAAAGAGTGGTTGAATTTATATGCAGGATTTATATGGGATTATCATTGTAACCAGCAGATGAACTGATTACATTTTGGAATTGATCCAGACAGGAGCAAGGTCACAGCAAGGTCAAATGTCTGAAACAGTTTTTCTTCAATAGCTCCTTTTCTGGTTGTCACACAGAGATGTTACTTACACGTTAGCGTCTCTGTTTGTCTAAGATTTTTGCCATCAGTCCGTCTGTGTGTACTTCCATGTGTATGTCTGAGATTCTCATTAGCACGATATCTCAAGAACAAGTAGTTGAATGTTTGTAGGATTTACATGGAATTATCATTGTAACCAGACGATGAATAAAATTAGATGATTAGATTTTAGGACTGATCCAAACAGAGTCAAGGTCACAGCAAGGTCAAATGTCTGAAATAGTTTTTCTTCAATAACTTTGTTCATGTGTGAAGTATATTTTGATAGTATTTCTTGCATACAGCTTAGGATTAGACATGTCTATGGTTTCGGCATCCCCACTGATGCTGTTGGTATCAAGTACAGCTTGTTTTAGTGCAGGTCTTTTAACAAGCTTTTTTGAGCAAGATATTTTAGTTGTTTGCTAATTAGATAGCTAGCTACCGAAATGATTGCCAGCCAGCTTCATCAATGCTTCTAGCTAGCATGTTGTGAAGTTGTTTTAATGAGCTAGCCAACATAGTTCCACAGTTTGTTTGTCTCTTTGGTTGGCTTTAGAATTCCATTTTATTTTTCTTCTTCCTCGCTAAATGCGGAGTTATGCAAAATCCTTGTCATGGTATTTAGTAGCTGTGACAATCACGTTCATAAACATGGAACTTGTGAGAAGATGATAATATTTCCTAGAATAATTATATCCCCAGAATGCATTTCTTTCATCAATTCTTCAATGTAACTTAAATAATGTTGACTTGCCAATGTTGACTTGCCACTTATACAGATTAATCCACACACTAGAGGGACATTACAAAATGTTCTTCACCGATTTGCTTGCAATAACATTTCTATTGAATCTCTGAATACCACAAATTTACATACTTCAGCTTTAATAATGTAGAAAGTGCTGACAGTCATAGAGTTAAGGTTTCCCTGTTTAAACAAATACCCAAGTGCATTGGCTAGACAATGGCAAAATCAAAAGTATTCTGGTCTTTTCTCTGCTGCCTCCATCCTCATCCATGAAAGAAAGAAAAAAAAAAGATGATTTGTAAGAAAGTAGCATGACCCAGGCAAATGGCGCCTGTGTATTGATCCTGCAGGGCCGGCATTGCAGGAGACTCTTTATAGGCGAGCTCGGTTAATCTCCTGATGTCGATCGATGCTTTTAAACTGGGGTAATGATCACACATGCAGCCATGGCCATTGCTCCAACCATTGTTTATTTGCCAGTGTCTGCTCGGGAAGGAAACTCTCTATCAGTCATTAGCTCTGAGGGCACAGTCAGGCAGCAAAAATTGTTACAGATCTCAGCGAGGCTGCATTGCTCACTGTTGTGTGGTTCATATATTATACGTGATATTGTTTTATGGTTGCTGTCCAGGCTTTCGTATGAACCAAACAGAATGCATGTTATACAAAAGAACATTGTGCAGAGCTACATACTTATAACTGATAGCACGCGTTCACCTTTTTCTATTATGTTTGCTTATTTGGAATTGTGAGTAAAATTTGTTTCTATGGTGATCCTGCGTACTCGGGCCTACCTCCAGTTAGCGGTAAGAGCAGAGCTCGACCTGCTATCATTCTGCAAATGCATGCATATCAGGGGCATTTACTGGGCTGTTAAGTTAGTTTTAATGCCTACTGCTGTCAGGGTAACGCCACTCAGACCTCGGGCAATGCAGCAGTATTTCTCTAACAGCCGTCAGTTTGCTAAATGTGCTGTACCTACGTGCTTTGCAGGCCCAATAAGGACACTACAGGAGAGGTCAGTGAGTCTGGAGCCTCCATCGTGAAACATGCCCTTAACCCAGGAAAACCATTCATGCAAGTGCACTACCTCAAAGTAAGTCTACAAAAGCGAAAGCTAGCTGGAGAGCTAAAGGCCTTTGGAATGCGCAAAATATCTGAGGCTGTACAACATCTAAGACCTAAACTATGATAGATTTAGTCTGTGTGGATCTAGATGTTGGTCATAGGATATTTATGGTCTTTTGGACTTTTTTTTTTTTTTTTTTTTTTTTTTGGGTACTAAATCATACATTTTTTAATATTGATTTTGTCTCTCTAAGGGTTACTTTCTCCTGATGTTCCTGGCTGGTAAAGTGGGCGAGGATGAGTTCTTGAGCTTCTTCAGACTTTTCGTGAGAAGGTTTCATGGGCAGCTTATTCTGTCTCAGGTATTGGAAATTTATGTTCACATACAAATCCTACAATCACAGCAGACCCATGTAAAAAAGAATGTATGTCTGCATTCCTTCCGCTTTTATGACATACCAAATATATTGTTACTCCCATGCTGTAATGCTTAGTAAGGCTTTCCAAAATGCACTTGGCTCCCATCGGCTTATTGGATTTGATTAGAGACTGAATTTCTTTTGTCTACTTTGAGAGCCACATTAGCAGGAAGGTGAGGAGGGTGGGGAAAGCAGTGAGTGTGGATTTTAGACGAAGTGTCTTGTAAGTTGTATTTGCTGATGCTCCGTGATTGTTTCATGTAGGACTTCCTTCAGATGTTTCTGGATACATTCCCAGCTTTGAAAAGGTAAGCATGAGCAGGAGCTGTGCACTCACCTCCACCAGCAAACAAGATTTTTAACACAGCTATCAAATGTCAAGACTGTGTAATTTGACAGTATGTGAATAGCATATTTTTTTCATGTGCAACCTAAATTTTATGTGTCTGTATTGTTAACTGTACCATACAGCACATAACTTTGTCAGGGAGAAAACCCCTCCCTATAATGCATTAAATAGGTTTATATTGAAATAGCTGTGATGTGCAAAGTGAGACTGGTGCTAAATTATGGGTTGATGCTGTGAGAACTATGCACTGACATAGGGGAATATTGCTAGTGCTGTAACAACAGCATTTAATAGGAGAAAAAATTGGTTCTTTTATCACTCGCCATTTTCCAGTGACATTCAATATCATATTAATGAGAATTTCATAGAACACAGAATTAATGGAGACCACAAACATTGGACTCATAGTCCCAGAATGCAATGCAGCTACACAACACAGTTGCTCTGTGCACAGACGAGTTGCAGCAGAGACTTGGCTCAGCTAGATAACGATCTATGAGATGACAAGCATGATAGTGTTGATGGCGGTATTAGCATGAAAGTTGAAGATGTAGAAACTGATCTGTTTGATCAGAGTGTACAGCTGGTGAGGTGAGAGAGCTCCACAGACTACAGGACTAAGGCCCTGCTACATTGCTCACTACATTGCTAATGCTACATTCGACTAAAACTTGTAACTCTGACTAGAGAAAACAAAGAAAACACCCCCTTAACTCAGAATTCCTAAGTTGAAAGTCGGGAAGGTCTCCTCAACTCTGAGTTCATCATGTGACAGCAAATCAACATGGCTGCTTAAAGCATCAACAGTAAACACTTTTAAACGAGTTATATTTTATATACTAGTATTTGCTTTGGATATATTAGACTGTTAAATCTAACATAAGAGTACATAGTTTGCTGTTTTGAGGAGGTAAATATACATCATTCATCACAGTTAGCTGGTTAGATTGATGCTAATAAAAGACAAACATGGGTGCCTCCATGTTTTTTCCCACCTTACAGCTTGAACACATGGAGGTCGGAAATGACTTAATTCCACATCCGACGTAAGTCGAAAGCAGTATGTCCACTGGCACCACTATCAGTGGGTAATCAAACAGCATTGTGGGAAATGTAGGAAACCGGTAGCTAAAGTGAAAATAGACAGATGAAAAAAATTAAAACTAAAAACATCAACTCAGAATTACAAAATAATTATTGGGCACCGTTGAAGATCTCATGTGAACTGTAAAGCTTAACAAGCTAGCCGTTCATGTTGTATTTTTCCTTTAACTGCTGTTTTCCTAATGACGTCTGAATTAATTTGCCATCCACTCATCTACACTGGGTTTCTGATTATGCAGCGACTTTCATGCCATAGCTGTGTGTTTTGTGGCTGGTGCAGCATCTGGGGAACATCAAATGAGAATCCAAACAGCTGTTGCATTCTGTTTTCAGCTATCAGTTCAGGTGGTTCAGTCCAAGAACCTTCCTCCTCCGCATGGTAAACTGGCCAGTTCAGTCCTCCGCTGACCAATTCAACACAAAGGGTGATTTTGTTATTCGACAAAAAAAAAATGACAGAATGCAACAGTATTCACATTTTTTCTCTTTGTCTCTCTTTATTTATCTGCGTTTTCCCCTTCGCCTACTGCATTCCCTCTAGCTTTAGCCTCTATCTCTAATAGAATCCTCTCTATTTGTCTTTTCTTTTGCCGTTGTTGAGTTTTGCCTCTTGCTCATATGATTTTGTCATGTCTATGTCCTCATTACGGATTTGGAGCTGAAGAATAATGAATTAAAATAAAAGCGAATGATGAACACAGTTAATAATGGTAGTATGTCTACTGCTGATGAAATGAAGATGATCATGGAGCAGGGTGAATTCTAGTGTTATCCTTTTGGGATATTAAAAAATGCCAAATTTTTTGCATATCAGAAAGTGCCTAGGGCTAGGGTTAGGGTTGGGGCTAGTTCTGTTAGTTCAGTTCTGCAGTAACAGCTCCATTTTAACATTCAGACTGTCGTTAAAGATTTTTTAGCATGAGTGAGATTTTCTTTTTGATAATAGCAAGTAGACATGTGTGTACATGCCCTGATTCAAAGAGCCAAGATGAGCTCATCAGAATATACCGAAGCAGAGTAATATCCATGCCAACTCTATGGGTCTTCTGCAGGAGTGTGTGCTGTTTCCTCAAATATATACACTTTACTTGTTGTGTGTGTGTGTGTGTGTGTGTGTGTGTGTGTGTGTGTGTGTGTGTGTGTTCTCTAAGTCCTGACTTTCATCGGGGAAGAGAACATTTCCATCTTTTCCATTCTGTCTAAATGTATGTTGATTGCTGCGTTGTAGACAAGATCAGCTCTCATACCTGCCTGGTACAGTCCATTAGTTGATTATATGTGCAGGTGTGCTTCTGCAGGCTAACAAGATTATTTCAGAAAGAAGTCTGGCTTGCATTACAAAGGAAAATAAGGTTTCACTTCTATATATGCATTGTCGAGAACAGCATGTGTATGCATCCTGTAGTATGATTGCATATGGCATTTTTATTGAAAGAATTTTGCACTGAATCACATCAAAGGAAAGTTTTATTTTCATTCACGTCTACTGCTTATCTGCTTCTCATTTTTCAGTCAAGGCCTCACTCTTGAATCTGTTTATTCTGACTGGCTGGATACACCTGGAATTCCGAAGGTAAGACACAAAAGCGCAAACGTCACCATGTATTTTGAGCTGTTTGCTTAATTAGGAAAGATTACATGCACTCTGATAGTGTACCCAAGTGCTGAGACTGTGTGTTTGGATCCTGTGTCTGGTTCGCACTTCAGTGCATTCAAATTTCATTTTTTACCCTTGCATTCAGATGTTATTCAAGGCTGGAATGGTATGCCTTCATCACTAATTTTAGCCCTATTTAGCTTTCCTAGCCTGTTTAAACAGTGGTGCAGTTAGTGCTTAATACAGATGATTATGAAATCATGCAGGGCAAATGTAATCCATTCCCGTGATTCATCGTCTCTGTTCCGAGTCACTCAGGTTATTATTGGATTTGACGATTGTTAAACACTTTGGGAGGAAATTTATCTTGATCCCAGGCTGAGATAATGTTTCTGCTGCGGCATTAATCTTGATGCATAGCCCTCGGAAGGGTGTGCCCACTCTTCCCTGCTGAATTCTACAGCAAAGGAGAACTTCCATTACTGTAAGTGCGGTGGAATCTGTGACTGAAGTTGACACACAGTTGAGTGCTTCACATCGAGCCAAAGATTCTTGAGGTGAAGATCATGAGCGCTTCCTCTTACTGGTTTCAGCTCAGCAAAATCCGTTCAAGTTGAGAAATTTCACTCTTTTCCTGAGACTGGGGTTAACCACAATGTGTCACGCTGAACTGTATGTCTTGGGCTGTAAATACACTAAAAAGAATCTATGGGATGCCATTTGAGACTAATATTGAATGCATATATATTTTGCTGTTAATTAATTAATTAATGTTATCATTCCTTAACATTCAGGTTTTATTATTTATTATACTATTATATGATCCTTTTATTTTTATTATAAAAGTTATGTTGCACTGAGGACATTGGAGGAGACCGTACATTAATCTGACAGAGTGCTTATCTCAAGCACTGAATCATTTCATGGGTAAAATTATGAATTAACTTACAGTGAGCTGTAAGCATAGCAGATGAGTGCTTGGTCACAACAGCATATTTTCAAACAGAACATTGGCATTATTTTCTTATTTCAGCAACACAAAATATATCATCAGCGTGGTCCAAAAATGTCATCTTTATCCTTGTTTTTATGCAACAGTCTATGCTTTGGCAAGCATTTACTAGTGCACAAGTATCAGTTTAGTTATTTTAACTATAACTCCCAAATTGTAGGCTGTGGGCTTGATAACATGTACTTGAACGTGCCTCGAAACAAATAATGACAGGAAATAGCTGGCTTCGCAATAAACACTCGTTCTCTCACAAACACAAGGCACAAGAGACACACACACCCATAGAATGACTAATGAGATAGAAATAAAGCTCTTTTTTCCCACTCAACTATTTATATAAACATTGGGTATTTGTGAGTACGTTGGGATTTTGCGGTGGGCCTGTCTTACTCTCATGGCCTTATTAAACTGCTCACACAGTGGGCTATGGAATAGATTCCTACATTCAAATTCAAATATTTGTAATTACATGAGAAAATGAGATTTCTACAAATATCTCCTCGTATCAGCAGGTGTGTGAGCTGGTGTCAGAGGCATCAGGATGCATAAAGGTGTGTTGAGGAATAAAGTGACATTCACTCAAATGTCAGCCATGCCTCCTCAGTCCGGTGTGAAGCCATAAATGTCTCTCTCACCTTTCTGTTCTGAGAGTGTGTATGTGTCGTAGTGCCTCTCCTTCTGCTTGTGTGTTGAGGAACCCTTTGTGACTGTGTGTGCATGTTTTTAAGTGAACAAAGGAAGGGGAGGGAGCTAGGGACAGAAAGAGAGAAGAGATGTGTTCAGGGCTATGATAATGATAATGGCAGAGTTTTACAGGCATGATGTCTGATTGAACCCTGAAGGCGGGGTTAGGTCCAGACTGAGAGCTGCCATTAGAGCAATAAGGCAGCCATGCAAGCCATCTCTTGTTAGCAGGAGCAGTTTACTGCCTAAGAGCTCTGGACTGCACACTGTCGTACTCCAAATATGCTCCCACTTCGCACAAATACCTTCACACACATCTGCACACACTGACTCGCCGTTTTGTCTAGAGTCACAACTAGAGATGCATCGAAAACCATTTTTTTCCCAGCCTGTGTACGAGTACATATTTTTGGTACTGATACCAAAACCGAAATTAGTAACATACTTAGTATTTATTATTCAGCAATGTCACAGATCTTATTTAGACTGGTTTCACTGGTTTAAAGAGTGACCATGAAAAATGTAAACGTATCTGTTCATTCATTAAGACACTAGAGTTGCTCTTCATAATGTTAGTAAGTTGATTTTAAATAAAGTGCATTATCTAGCTTCTTTGGATTGAGTAGGGTTGCAGTGGAGATGAGCAGGTTTTGTTTCACTTCGGAAAAGCGCTTCTGTACAGCTCTTAGTCTCAGAAGGTCCAATATTGGGTAGGAGATGTTATTGTCACTCACCTAGAGTAACCTGTAGACTTTTTTTCTCACCTAGCCTTGCGTGTTCAGCTTTCAATGAACTCCTCACAGAGTTTTACATTTAATATTTCTGTGTTTAATGTTTAATGTTTTTTGTGTGTGTGTGTGTGTGTGTGTTTTATGAGGTTACTTGTATTATAGGAAGATATTGGTATTGATGCATCGCTATTCACAACACACTTCACATTCCACAATTCTACACTGAACATGCGGCAAACATCTCAATCATTGCCTTTAGTTCAAAGCCGTGCTTGTGTTAACACCTACAGATGAGCACTGGAAGAGTTATTACTTCACTGCAGGTCCTAATTAAAGAGAGGGAATTTTGCCATGAGGATTGGACTGATATTGACTATGAAAATGCTTTCCAACAAACAGCTTACGAGTCATTAGTCGGTAACAGAATTGGATTTTCCTAGCCATTGCTGTTCTCAACCACTAAATGCCTCTACTTATTATTCAGTCATTTGCCCTAAAGTTATTCTGTAACTGCTATGAATTATTCAGTAGCTACAGTGAAGCTAATAGGAAATGTATGTAGGTACAGAAGACGGGATGTTAAGACTGGAGCCATTGACAGATCCTAGGGGTTAAATTAAATTAAAGTCCATGTCGAGTCTATGTCATCTCACCCTCACTTCCAAGCCAAGCCTGACATCTTTTCATTGCCATTTAAGTTTACCTGCCTATATACACCTCACTGCAAAATTCAGTAAAGATTTTCTGTTCCAAATCTCATAAGCTCAAGTCCAAGTCGGCACATAAATACGCAATCCCGAGTCAGGTCACAAGTCATGACAAAAGTAGTTTTGCAAGCCAGACTGATTGCTTTAGCTAGAGTCTTACATTTTACATTGTAATCAGCAAACAATCAGGTCATCATGTTTACTGAGTATTAATTGTTTCTGACGAAACTCTGCAATAAATATGTGATGCAGTTCACTGACTGTATTTTGCTGCAGAAAGCTCATTGTGTTCAAAAGTTTCCACGTTTCCACTTTGGAAACCAGTGCATGAATTGCTCCTACACTGGAGTGCGGATAACCAGTCACCTTCATCCTTCAAGATTCTGAAGCTATATGAACTAGATAAATAGACTATATAAATAGAGAGAACTATATAAATAGAGAATTAAGTTATACGGTATAATGTTAATACATTTCTTATACGGTAAATTTAGGACTCGTGTACTACATCACAGCCTGGGAAGACCAGTCTGTGGGCTCTGCCAGCACCTGAGCCTTTGTCCACACTGTTCTTCTGTGTATACAGACACACACAGACACAGACACACACACACACACACACACACACACACACACACACACACACAGATACATCCAGAACCTGTATTAGTGAATATAGAATACAAAAATACATAAACATAGTTCTGTAGTGGAAAAGTTCTCATGAATGTGTGTGTAGTATTAGGTTTCTCATTTATATTTGTGTGTGCGTGTATGTGAAAGAGAGAGAGAGAGAGAGAGAGAGAGAGAGAGAGAGAGGTGGAGAGTAAGAGAGTGCTATAGCTCCTCCCCAGGCTGTATAGGAGAAAGCAGTGTTTGATTACAATGAGGTTCTGCTCCCAGACGTGAACTGCTACTGCTGTCTGGCTTTCACTGGATACGAGCTACCGCACATCTGTCTCTCTCTCTGTCTCTCTTTCGCACTTTCTTTTTCTCACTCACTTTTGCTTCTCACCTATTCTAACCTCGCTCTCTTCATTATCACTATTCCCTGCCTGTCTTTCCCTTCTTCCTTTCCCTCTGTCAATTTCTGCTCTTGTCCTCCCCTTATTCTCTGCTGTCTCTCTTCTGCTGGTTTTTTCTCACTCACCCACTGAGTGTGTGTGTGGCGTGTGTGTGTGTGTGTGTGTGCGAGAGAGAAGAGCAGTGTACTGGCAGAGCAGACTGTAATAAGGTTAAGTGCAGCTTGCGTGAGAGCTTGAAGGAAGGAGAGAGAGAATGTGAGAGAGAGACCGGACGACTGGAGGAGTGGATCAGAAAGGAATTGACGCCCCATTTCAAGTTAATGAGGGAATTTTTCCTTCTCTCTGCCTCTCTTTCTTTCCACTCAACATTCTCCTCCTCTCTTCCTCTCCTCCAGTGGCTTGGAGAAGCCAGCTCGACATGGTCACACTCTCCGCCAGTCACACTAGTCACAGAGGAGGTAAGTCCATTCTGATTACTTGTGCTCTTAGCAGTACTGTGGAACAGCTGTTTACCAGTTTACAAACTGCTCAGAAGATTTCACATTTCATTTAGCACTCGTGGTAATTGAGTTTTTAGCTGCGTGATATGTGAAGTGTTTGGTTCATTGTGCTTTTCTTGAGCCCCTTATAATATATATGTGCAAACGTTTTGAGGTTAGTCGTGGCTGGAGCATCACTCAGCGGCTAAGAGGCGAAATCACAGACTACAATTCTATTTTGGAATGGAAACTGAAAACAGATGCTTTTTTTTTTTTTTTTTTTTTTTTTTTTTTTTTTTTTTTTTTTTTTTTTTTTTTTTTTTTTTTTTTTTTTTTTTTTTTTTTTTTTTTTTTTTTTTTTT
>CM040982.1:13151090-13237533 GCA_022985145.1 Pangasius djambal
TGAATATTCTTCAATGGCCAAGTCAGTCTCCTGATCTCAACCCAATAGAGCTGCTTTTCACTTACTGAAGACAAGACTGAAGGCACAAAGACCCACAGACAAGCAGCAACTGAAGGTGGCTCAGTGAAGGCCTGGCAAAGCATCTCCAGTTAGGAAACTCAGAATTTGGGTTTTTTAGAACATGGGCTCCAGACTTCAGGCAGTCATTGACTGCAAAGGATTTTCATCCAAGTATTAAAATTATGGTTACATTTACAATTATATCACTTTGTCCAAATACCTTTGAGCCCCTGAAAATGGAGGTACTTTGCTGAAAATGGCTGTAATTCCTAAATGATATATGCCATATTTTTGTGGAACCTCTTAAAATGAAGCTGAAAGTCTACACTTCGATCACATGTTGATTGTGAATCCATTGTGGTGGTGTATAAAGGCAAAATCACAAAAACTCTGTCATTGTCCAAATACTTCCGGACCTGACTGTATATACGTATATCATAAGACAGCTTTGCTTCCCCTAAAACCATCAGGCACCACTGGAACTCAGATAGAGCTTTTATACTTCTAAGTCACATTTTTTTCTGGTGCAGACTGTGAGGTTATTAAATTTGGAAATATTGGATCCATTGCAGGCTTTATCAACTTATAAAACACACCTTCCAACAGCACCTCATTGATTGAACTATTTAAAATAGCAGGGTAGAAATCCATAGCACAAAGATCCTACTGGATAAAAATGGCATTATGAATTTTAGGCCTTCTGGCGGTGAACCAGGAAAATACAGCCTTTATCAGATTGGTTTTACAGCACTATATTTGGGTCTAAAATGCACAGGGGTCTGAGAGAGAGTGCATTGCTGGTCCAGGCAGAAATAGCAGGAAGGCTCAGTCAGTGGATTCGGGGATAGATGGATAACTGTAATCAGCAGTGTCTGCACATAAAAAGAGCATAGAGAAAACACAAATAAATGTGTGTGCGCATATACAAATTAAGATGATTATTCCAATTTCAGCACAGTCCAATGCCAAATTTCATGTTAAGGTTCCCTGTAGCACCCTAAGGTTTTCTTTAGTTTGTCCCTGTGGGGAAACCCTTTAAGATTAAGTGTAGAACCCTATAACATAGTGGGGTCCATTTCATAAAAATGCTATAAGAACCCTTTTTCTTTGTGTATGTGAATATCAAATAAATCACGTATGATTTGAGGTCAGCAGTAGTTAATTCTTTTCTAGTGTATTAAAGAGCTCCTGACCACGCATAACTCAGGTCCAGCCTTTATTCATCAAAATTGCATAGAAACAAGTGCAGGTTAGAGCCACAGAATGATGCACAGACGAATATGTGTCCGATTCATGCAGCTATCATACATCAGTAAAACAAGCTGTGATTTAAGTACAGTTATTGATTCAACTTCAGCTGCATGGACGCAAACTCCCACCCCATGGTCCCTTATGTACATGTCATATACCTACGTAACACCCCAGTGTACCCTTAAATAAATCTAATTTACAAGAAAAACATGCCCTGATTTATACAGGTGTTGACATAGTGAGCAGAAAAAAGGAACACATTCAGCTGGCTATCAAGATTTGAGGAAAAACCAAGGAAAGAAAGGAAAAGTACAATACAGTGAAGCTCAGTTAGAGGTGCTTTTGTCTGAGGTTGCTGCAGTGAAGACAATTGTGGAATATAAACCCCATTACCTATATTTTTGGTATATTTGAGGTTCTTGTGTGTGCCGTCGTGATTATCATTATTTACTTTTTCATTGTTTACTTACTATACTTGCTGTACATATTAATCATACTGTAAAGCAAGCATTTTTTTCAGGTTGTTGAAATGTTATGCCCGCACTTACATGTACTCTGACCACACATTTGATCGTACAGACACGCCAAAGATGAAACCAATTAAAAAGAAAACTGATAGTGGAATTTGCATACGCTGGCTTTCAGGTTTGACTGTACGCATCGTCGGTGAATAAGGATCAGTAAGTATATACAGCACAGGCAGTGAGATCAGAATGGGCAGATGAAAGGGAGCAGATATAGACTGCCCTAAGGTGTCTTGTTCTATCTCTTTATCTCTCTGTCCTTTCCCCTACATGTCCCTTCTTCTTTCTGTAACCTTACATTGGCACTAGCAGAAGCACATGAAAACGAAAGGAGTTGAACTTTACCACGAGGGCTCTGGATTAAACTAGAATTCATTCCTTCATCATCTGCTGCTGCTCATTTAGTATGAACTTACTGAAGCATACTTAGGAGAAAATCAGTTCATTTAGTGTAATCTTTTAGGTTGTGTGTTAGTCATCTCGCAGCAGAAAAACTTGAAGAAGCGCTGCTCTTGGCTACCAGGCCGGGCTTCTGAGACAGAGTCGGTCAAAGTGAAGCGTAATTTACAGTTTGTGTTTGTTAGAGGGCTCTCAGTAGGACGCTCTGCCATGCGGCTCAGTGAGTGTGTGTGGATGAATCTTTGTGCACTGCCTGTATGGCTTCTCTAATCTCCTTAGAGAGTAACTGCTTGTTCTCTCGTATAATAAGAAAACAAATTGACGATGTATGATTTAATGTTCCTCCCAGCTTCCGAGACTGGAGGAATCTCCAGAGAGTCGCATAGATTTACAGGTATTAAAGCCTGGCCATAACCGGAAACTCTCTTCAGCATCTGCCTGTTACACTGTCCATGTAAATTCATGAACGCATTATGTATTCTTGGATCTTGGTCTGTTCCATGTGTACAGTGAAAGTCTTGCTTCACTGTGCCTGTGTTTGTTTAAGTTTCACACTTTTACCTTTGTTCTCGGTGTTGTTTTGGCCTGGAGGTTCAGCCAAGCGTGGCAGCAGGAGGGAGAGAATGAAGGAGATATCTGGGCTGAGTCCATCCCGCATACCTCTGTCAGATCTGGGTCTAAGCCGGGTTCAGGAGCAGGGTTAAAGAAACGGCAGTCCATCTGCAACGTGTCTTCAAAGCACTGCAGCTCATTTTCATAACACGTCATGCTAGGGTGTAGTGAGGTGACAGCCAGACGGACCGGATCAGGCTTTTAGCAGAGACTGATACTATCTTTGAGGCCTGTTCGGGGGGCTGCATTTGGACATGTTTATTTAGATTGTGCCCCTATCTTGCCAATGTACCCTGACTTGAGCTTAAGGAAATTCAAACAACATTTTTTTTTCATGTGCTGGATTGTGAAAAACATGTCTAAGATAAGGAGGGTAAATTACAAATGACAGTCTTTATATTCTGGGGTAATACTGAAGTCTCAATGTGGTACATGGTGGTTTACACGTATTTCTGTCTGACACAGTAAGTAGGGAATATTGATTTATAGCATTTTGTCAATAATCCATCTTATTCCTATGTGGATTTTTTTCTTAATCACACTTCATTATTCAGATAAGATTAATTGGCTTGATTAAATCCAGTTTAATATGAACGACAACCTGAACTTGACCTGTGTGAGAGTAGCCAGGGGCCCAGTGTGTTAGCGTGTAAAAGCAGGAGAGCATCGTGAAAACTTGAAAAGCCATCTGTAAATAAATCTGTTGATGACATCCAGAGCTGCGGATCTGAAATTCTTTTGGCGCAGACCCTGATATGTGTGCCGGTTCCGTTTGGCTCTGTTCTGTTTTAGATTATTTGCCTCTCCTTGTGCGTTGTCTCTTAGTACGTATACATGTCTTTTTGATGCTCTTTTAAGCAGGTATTATCAAAGCTACTTTCAACAGGTGTCCCTTGCAGGATATATCTCTGTTCCTTTGATGTCCTCTGTATGTCCGTCCCCTCCATGTTCACCAGTCCATCATAATTTGAGAGACACACTCACACGTCTGTACTGTTTTTATGTGTGTGTTCTGAGCACCTGCAACCCAACTTTCCTGCTTTGAACGTCCTTCACTTAAGCTGGTCTTGCTGTAGTGATGCTTCTCTCAAAGCTCATCTCCATGCTGTTGGTGTTTGTCAGCTGCTTTGGTGATATTAGACACAAAATGGCCCTTTTGTGCCACGAAAACTGGCCTTTATGTGCTGGTGTCATTGTGCATTAAGAGCAACGTTTCTCTCCCTCTCTCTCTCTCCCTTACTTTGCCTCTCTCCTCCAGAGGATAAAAGATGTCTTTGAGAGCCACACTCCCAGGCTGTGGTCCAATGTCGAGGTGTTGATTGACAGAAATTAATTAAACTTCCTTAGCGTGACATTGTGGCATGATACAGTTAAATACTGTTTCTGTAATCTGTTATCTGCATGTCGCCAGTATGATTCAGGATAAACACTAGAGCTACAAATGATTTATATGATTACATTGATGATATCTTGGAGCTTGTTTCCAGTGCCGGTTATCAGAGACAACCTAAAATCAGCTGTGTCGCATGATTCAAGGTCACTGTAATGTTACTAGTTAGAACAGCTGGAGGTAGACTTAACAGATCTGTCGTGTGTATTATCTGGTGCTTATATATCTGCACTGTTTGTTATCTCAGCTGCAGGACATTTCACAGACAGGCCTCTTGATTGCCCTGCTTTTAGCTCTACAGGCTGAGGCTTTTAGACAGGATACAGGATCTGGAAGGCTCTGGAAGCTTAATCTGTGGATGGGGCAAATCATAGATTCCATTTATGAAAATTGGAGGTCTGTTTCTGGTTTGAGGCAGTGTCTGTTAATGCAGTTACTGTAATTGGCATTGGGACAGAAAAAAGTATGTGGCGGAATACGTTTCAGATGTGCTCACATTTGAGTATAGGCAAACAATTGTTAATCTTCATTAGATTCAGTGTTTGATATTGCAAAGCGGCTATATGAGGGAGTAGCTTGTTTAGATGTAGACTGGCATTCTGCTTGATTGCGGGGTTATGAAGAAAGGCCATGCAATTAACTTGTGGAAATCCAGGTCTGATTAATGTACACAGCCAGCACCAGTGTAAACTAATCAGACTTAGCTTTAATTACTATTTAGGTTTTACACTCACTGTGCTCTTAAAGTGGTAAAAGGGCCAACGAAATTTAAAACAACAAGTATTCTGCATAAGGCGCATGCCCAGTCTAGACTGAAGCCTGATCTATGCTTCTTTCTAAACGAACCTCCGAAAAAGTATTTTGGAGAGGTTGAAGCAAGGTAGTTCGGAAAAGGTATTTTCTGAAATGAAACTGAATACCCACTGGATGCATTCCATTTTAAAGGGACTCTGATTAAAGTTCAAAAACCTAAAAAAAAACGAGCCCCATAATGGCCAATAATTACCCATTAGTTGGTCCAATTCTGTATAATCTTTCTCAGATGAGGCAACAGAAAAAATATCAGCATCCTCATCTCTATCAAAGTGTGCTACCATTGTATTTAAACAGACAACAAAATGTTTACTTTTTTAGCCTATTATTCCTTGCTTTTTACTCTCCACCCCACCCGCTATTGTTTACTGGACAAGATCATTATACTGTTCTCAAATACTGCGAACGCTTTCTGAAGTTCTTTTCAGCCTCTTGTTAGAAATGCTTCTGGTGAAGCATAAACTTTCCTTCTCGGAGTGGCTCATGCTATATCGTTATATATAAATGTCAGTAGAAGCCTTTGGCTCTCTCATGGAATCAAAAAGCACTTGGCTGTTCTACTTGTGTTTTTTTTAAACCATTAATGATCCACCTCCATTAGCCTTCATTTCTCTCCACTGGAGGACGTTGTCTTTTTCCTTCTCTCCACACACAGGCTAATGTTTTTAAATCAGATGGAGCTGTTTCACTAAGTGACGTCCCATCGACGTGCTGTCTGGTGCGGCCGACCTGATTATGGACCAGTATGGATCCAGCCCTCCCTCTTGCCTTTAGAACAGACCTGCGGGCTGCAAACAGCAGTGGCCGAACAAGGCAGATGGGGCACAATCAAGGTCAATGGGGTAAAGAATCAACATGTCTTAGCTTAACTATACAGGAACAGTCTGTGACTCTTTCCATCAATTTCTCAGAATTTTACTGAGGTGTTTTTACCTTGAGAACACAAAGCAGAAAGAACAGATCAAATCTGTTATAAAAAGCTAGGCTTTTTATCAAATCTGTTAGGGCTCTTTAGAGCATACAGGCAGTGATGATGTTGTAAAGGGCAATCCCACCCACATGTGATCTATAGTTCAGTAAAGTCCTGCATGCCCATGTGGTGCACAGGGAAGCTAGCGTATTGGTAAGACTTGGCTGAAATCGAAAAGAAAGCTCCACCTGCGCAGATGAATTCATTCCTGTTTGATGTCATGCAGTAGCCATATTGGGTTGCCACCAGAAGATTTCTTCAGGAGATGGATTGACTCATTCAGAGGTCTGGCCTCGAGGGCAACGTATCAGTGGGGGAAAAAATCCAACAAAGACAAAAAAAGAAAGAGGGAGAGTGAGAAATTAGTGTAACTCAAGCCAGGCCTTTATGTTCAGGGCTGCACGTGTTTTACGAGACTGTGGTCAGACCGAATAAAACTCATTGGTGCGGGAGAATTGCCACAGAAATCGCGCTATCCTGTTTAATAATGTCACTATGACTTTGTCTCTTTCGCAAGGGAAATGGGAGACAAGAGACATGCATTCTACAACCACGACCCTCTGTAGAGAGAAAGGTAGCTCAAAAGAAATGAAGGATGAGCTTTTAAAAAAGGGCTTCGTTTCCAAGGTTGCGGACAGAATCCGTTCATGTACAAAAGGCCACCCTTCAAAAGCCGTCTGTGAGCTGTTCACATTGGCGCGCCAGACGAGTTCCTGACATTGCACTGCCATTTAGTGGTGGTTTTACGATCAGAGCTTGGCGCCATTTTATATTTTCATCAGTGCATTTGTGTTCTTCAATCTCATAACAGCTTTATACTACTTCACACTACTCACTGTGTTGGGATGTGAGTCATGGTCATGTCCTGTGATACCTTCCACTAATTCTTTCCAACTGATGATAAATGTTTCAGTTCTTTGCAGTGACTGCTAATGTTCTTCTTGACTCTGCTGTAGTTTATACAATGGATGAGAATTTATCAGATGTCTTTTCCACATGCATCAAATGCACACAATTTCAGGTTTCTGACTTCTGACTTACGTTGCCACAGAAATGAACAAAGACAGGATGCATGGGTCCCGGAAAGAGTCAGAGTCGACTTGCTATTGGAGAGATGACTTTACTCATGCTAGTACACTAATCCCATATTGGGGATGTGAGCTGAGCCAAAAGTCACACATCAAGTAGTCTAAATGTGGCTTAATTTAAACAGTGGAAACTGGTAAATCCAAGATACTGCTACATCTTTTCAGCTTGTCCATACTGAATATGTCTGTTGTCATTAGGTTTAATGTAACACAATCTAATCAAAGGAATCTATCAAAGGACTGTCACACCATTTGATAACTGGACATTGATAATTGAAACTAAATGGACTGGACCAATCACAAGAAGAGTCTCTGAGTGGTAGTGTATTAGTGGTGGCCTGCTACACGGTGTGTGCGCGTCACCTGTCAGAGAGCTCAAACGGGAGAACGGGAGTGGCCCACTGTAGCCAATCCCAAACCTCTCGATGCCAAATTTACTTTTAAAAATTATGTTGAAACTTTTGATGAATTTCTTCATCATCAGTGCCTTCCTTAAATTTTTTTTTTTTGTTTCAATAGCAAAAACATTACCCAGCCTTCATAAAACCGATGTGTTCTTGCTGCTGTGTGCTGAAAAACAAACTAGAGCCTTGAACTCTGAGAACATTTGTCCAAATCCCACAAATATTTAAAGAAACGATGTCCAAACCCAATATAGTCACGTCCTGCTGGTTTCAAACAGCCATTCTGAGGCCTGATGTTTAGTCAATTATGACCTGAATAGTAATATATAGCGACATGATGACATGTAAAAGAAACACACACGTGCATTATACTATAGTGAGTGAGTAGACAAAAGGTGGAAAAATATGAGTGCTGGCATCTTTGTTATTTTTCCTGTTTTTGGAGAGCATGTCATTGATTTCCTGAGTTATTGTGCTCACAACTGTCAGTCATTTTGACTAAACCTACGCCGGCATGTCAGAAAACTATTGTTCCAGATATATACTACACGGGAAGAATTCCCCAAGTTTGCCATTTTCTCTCAGCCGTTCAAACACGCTTCAGTTGATGAAGGATGACAGAAACTCCTCCATGCATTTACGATTTTAAAATGGCCTGCATGAGAGAAAGCCCACCTTCTCCTCATCCATGTGGCTCTGATGTATTTTCTTTGGATCTCTGCTGTCACTGAACAGAAGATGCAATGGAAATGTACGAATTGTAGTTTGTAGTCTTTATCTTGGCGCCACTGGTAACGACTTTCTGACAGAGATAACATGACAGAATCTTTGAAGGCATTAGTGAAGGACAGTCTTTATTGTTGTAATGTTCTAACTGAAGCCTAGTGATGATATGCTTGTGGCATGTGGGTAAGTCGCAGTGGCAGGGTGTGGCTCTATGTGTTTGAGAGTGTGTGTGTCATTCTCTTTCACTTTCCACAAGCAGAAACATAAGCTCAGCACAGTGAGTCACCCTGCCTTTTTTACTTTACAGGCCACATTGCCTGTGAGGATCGGCCTCCCCCACCTTTCAGAGAGGTGTAATCAGACACAGGATAAATTGACAACAGCTTCTCTTGCTCTGTTCTGTATCCCTGTTTGGCCAGAGAGGTATCATCAAAGTTGGTTGGAGAAATTATTCAGCACTTAGATTGATCATCACAAGCATTTTAACAAAGAACATGGTGTGTCTAAATGGGAATTTGGCAGACTAAATGAGTTGAAAAGTCCATAATTTTTCATTAAGCTTTGCTGCATGTTTATTTGCATGCTGCTAACTTTTCCGTGGCTTTAATGAGCATGGCATGAGCACGGCCTTTCATGTGGGGAGGAATGAAAAAGTCAGCGGAAAAGCAAACATAGGCTTGGTCTTGAGCACATACAAGTGTGGAGTGGTTGGTTTCAGAGGTTTCAGTACCGTATGCAGTGAGTTTATACATTTTGACCATGCTAGCTTGTTAAGGGTGTGTGTTTTTTACGTGGTTTTGGTGATCAAGTCATGTATTTTTGCAGCAAGTGTATGCATGTGGACATAGTTTGGGTGTGTACAGTTAAGGAGTATTTATCCATAATCTTCTCAAAGTTCTCGCTCAATATAATCTTATTTCTTTGCTTATCGCTTTGAGTGTGTATGCGTGTTTGTGCTGGCCTGTGAAGTGCACACTCTTGGTTCCTGCTCCTAGGACTCCTCTTTGTCTTGTTACTTCATTGTCAGACCTTTTGTTACGCTCATCCTCGGGTCATACAGTGAAGCACTAGACTCCCACACGCTATTAACACCCACAGCCAACTTTTCTCCTTAAAACTAAACCCAAGACTGTAAGAGACCTTTGACAGATCGCCACTGAGTAGAAAAGCTCCTCCCTGGATCTCAGTGCTGCAGGCTGGTGATGGAAAACCGTGGCTTTTATACTCGCTGATGGATTGCACTAGTGCATTTTCTCCAGGATCTCTAATAATCTCTGTTGTCATTTCTCATCTCCCTGAACTGAAATTGAGATTTATCAAAATTGGGCAGCAGTCCGGCTTGTTTGATCCTCAAAGTGGGAAGGGTTTAGTTGCCTTTCCCTGAGGCCAGTTGAGTGTGGAGAAGGCACTCTCTTCTTTTATGACTTTAAATTCTTCTCATCTTTCAAAGGCTGCAGATCCGATGGGCATGGGTGGCCCTGGGAATACTGCTTAACGTTGGCAATAAGATGTAGAGACTAAGAAGACATACTCCACTATCAGCCCGAAAGTAAGATGCCTTTTTTTTTTCCTGCAGCAAATTAAGTCTTCACAGGGATGAAAGGACCCTGTGACTCTATTCCTCAAAAGATGGCTACATTATTAAGTCTCATGGTCAGGTTACTGTAATTTTGGTTTTATGTGACTTGCACTGACACATTGAGAGGCTTTTGTCCATGTGGCACTTTTCTGAGTTCTCAAATGGCCTTAGTAACAGTAAAATAGTTCCCTCTTTCAGTAATGTGGACAAATATAGCACATTTTTTACTTAGGCGGGGTGCAACCCAACATTTCCTAACCATTTTAGGGAAGAATTCTGTGCAGAATTGTGTTCAGGAGAGGATGAGCTGGATGAGGTGTGTTTCTGATTGTAGTGATGACAACTTTTGTTTGGATAATACATTTTACTGAAGTGAGAATGTGTCCGTTCTTGTTTGGGGTTAGAAAGAATTGGGATGAAGTCAACGGAAGGTTCCAGAAGTTCTAGGTTAAAGTAGTTAAGAAGATTGTGAGTTTAACCTTAAATTGTTCAGCTGTACGCTTGAATTGTGTCTTGTTTCAAGTCAAAGTTGCTTTGGATAAAAATATCTGCAAATGTATAAAGGTAAACGTGTGTGTGTGTGTGTGTGTGTTTGTGAGAGAGCTGGGCTTGGTCGTGGAGAGAAGGGGAAGTGGCATGGTGAGGGAGGAGGTTGTGCATCAGTGCTGTACAGATCCTGATGTGATAATGGGGTAATAATAGCAGGCCTGCCACCACCCATCTCCCACCACATCAGTCTCTCTCTCTCAGTCTGCATGTTCCTATTTATCCCTCCCTTGTTCTTTGTACATTCTGTTTCCTCCATCCCCTTCCACATCATTCAGCTGGCTTTATTCCCTCTTTCCCTCTCTAATGCCCCCCCACCCCCACCCCGTGTGGTCCTGCCTCTCCTCTTAAGCCATACACAAAACTCTCAATTCTTCATACATAAGCATGGTGTCAGATTAGTGAGCTGAACTTTGTGTCTTTATCTTTGACATACCCATTGATTTCTGCTGCATGTTGTATCATTTTTCCTACTAATTTTTTCTATACTATCTGTGCAAGACAATGGCGCCTGAGACAATTTCAATCTGTGTACTATCTGCATACTTTAAAAATCAATGCAATGCATGACACATTTCTTAGCTGGGCTTAAATCCTGCATCTCCTGTCTCTAATTCATAAGCCATTATGCCAGCTTTGCATTTCAAGAAGAGCCCAGAAATAAGATTTTCCTGTTTCAGAGATTGGCTCTTTTTAATAAACCTGTTATTTTCCCCCCAACCTGCTTTCATTTCACTGTGGCTGTGGAACAGTCATCCAACTTCCTGTCTCTTTCTCACACCGCTTTCTAATTCTCTTCAAAGTGGAAAGGAACATCTCCTGGGTAACTTTTTGCTAATGCCATGAGGCTCAGTTGGATTAGGTTTTAATGCCATTTAGGGCTTATGATGGCTGAGTCATTTTTTGGTGGTGTTTTCATTAAAGTCTATGATTACGGCAGCTCATAAGACTGGAGGAAATTGTGTGAAATCTTTGTATTTTTGCAGTAATTTCAGCTGAGTAAAGGACTTTTTGTATATTTGAGTAGTTGTTTTTGTAGTTACATTACAGTTTATGGTAAAAACCAATTTGATTAAAACGCAATACTTAGGTAGAGATTGTAGCAAGATAATAACAGGTAATGAAATGTTGGTAAATTTTGCTTTGAAACAAAATTATTTTTTGCTTCTTTTTTTTTTTTGGCTGTTTCAGTTGAATCCGTGGCAGTTGGTCCTGCTGTTGGAATTCCTGCTAGAAGAGACAGAGCTGAGTGCGTCCTGTCTCAGTCTGCTGCAAGTGACGTACAAACTGCGGAACCAGGATGCTGAGGTAACTAACACACACACACACACACACACACACACACACGGAGAGACTGGCACTGCATGGAGATTCATGTTGGACATAGTCAACAAGGAGGAAAGAAAAAAAATATATGTAACTCAAGAATTCGTTAACTAGATCGAGATCTACATCCTGAATTCCATAAAGCTGTTTTGTGACAATGAATCGAACTGAACTCCTCTTGTATGACTGACTCTGTATAAATTGTTTGTTGTTTGGCTCACATTTGTGTATACAGTACAGTGTGTTGCTCAGTCAGTGACATTATGAATCAGGCTTCGTGCCTTTGCACCTATCACATCTGATATTAGAGCACTGAACATGACAGTATGAACTGAGACTCAGATACTAAAATCCCACTTATGTCACATGTGAGCTAGTTGACTATCAGTTACCTGCATAGCCAGGGGGTCTGTGATTATTATTATTATTATTTTTTAAAGAATGTAATTTATTTAATTACAGGAAATCACAATCCACCATTATCAAAGTTCTTATATTTATTATTGAGTTGACTGCTAACTAGAATCTTTTTTAATCCAAATCTCAATAACTCCAAAACAATTCAGTGTATTAATAATATAAATAATGTCAACTACAAATAATGCCAATTTAAGTCTAAGATCAGGAATAATATATATATATATATTTGAGCTTTAGTGCTCAAATAAATAGGCAGAATAGTACTGTACACATTTGAGCAATAAGCCTAAAACTTACTAAATACTAATAGCTGGATTATATTAATTATCTAAATCTGCACAGAGGGGGTGCGTGAAATTTATTTTACAGTTAAAGAAGTCTTTGGCTCCAAAATGTTTAAGACCTAGTTGGCTAGCTATTTGGGATGGCAGAAGAACTTGGGCGTGTTTACAAATTGCATATTCATGGTCATAAATTCTGGCTTTTTTAAACAAGGATAAAGATGTGGAGATGGAGTGCATTTTTTTTTGTCATTTCATAACATACAATAAACTATTTATTATTCTACAGATTATTTTAACGGTCAAAAACGACATGTTCAGTACTACAAGACATTGCTCTTATGCATTGGTCTTATTATTTGGTGCTTGTTGTATGCTCTGAGCAACTGACTGCTACATATGCTATATCATCCCACAAACACGACGCTGAGCAAGCGAAGGCGCCGCCTTAATCACATTCATTTTATTTAATCCCATTACTCCTCTGCCTCACCTGCAGCGTAACCCAGCATAATGAGGCCTTCTGCGTTCAAGCAGCTACACAACATACAGCCTCAGCTCACAGTCTGAAAGCTGGCCTGCTTTCAACTCAAGAGAAAGAAAAAGTCCATCTTACACCGTCTGAAATATTTCCACCTGCTGTTTCCACACAGCTCTTGGTAGTGCTGCTTACAAGCGCACAGTGCCACTTTTATGTTTTCAAATAACAGAAAAACCGAATGCCTTATCTTTTTAGATCACTATTTAGTGAAGCTATTCTTGTAATGAGATTGATACCCGCACTAGTCATACTCACTTTTTTTTCCCCCCTGACCTTGTGTGTTTCATTTGAAAGATAGACATCACTATATAAACATAAAATCATTCCATTTTTGTTGAAGCAAAAGCAGCAAAACCAGCAGCTGACTTCAGCGCAAGAGCACATTTCACAGACACATCTTGAAAAACAACATTTCCATTTCAGGCAATAAGAATCTCCACCAGTGATCCGTGTTTAGGAAAGTTCTCTTGTGCCATCGCTGCATAATTACTGTCTTTGTGGTTAATTAGATCAGTGTGATACTGAAAATATGATAGAAATCTAACCTTTTACTGAAGTTCATTTATTTTAAGGAAATTTATTCTTTTTATTTTTTTTATTTTTAGTTTTTAAACAAAACCACAGTAATTCTGGAACTGACTGCAGCTGCACACAAACCCTTCTACTATGATTCTAGTATAATCTGCGATTCAGTTGCACTTTCCTGCAGCCAGTTAGGCCACTCTGTGATTCTGCTCCATTCAGAGCAGGCCAGCTTCTTTGCGGGAGCGAAATCTGGCAGATCAGCAGTAAGCCACCAGCCCTGTTCTTTTGTAATGGAGCACTTTTAGAAGGCTAACAGATGGAAAGTGATAGGAGGTGGTAAGCACAGTGAGTCCCAGACTACCACGGCTCGTTTCAGCCTGGAGCCCATGGGCAGATTTTCAGCCGAACCTTCCAGGAAAAACAAAAGGCTCTCTAAAAATAAATTGGCTTATTACTACCACTCCCCCTCTCACTGTCTCCTCTCATCCTTCCTTCTCCCATTCTGCCTTCCTCCCTCGTCCTCCTCCTCCTCCTCCCCACTACTTCTGCATGATAGCTCTTTCCAGCAGACATTAATTTTCCAGCCTGCCATTTATTGCCACACTGAGGTAATGTAGGCTTTTAGCGTGGACTTTATTAGCTTCAAGGGCAGGGTGGTGCTCAGTGTTCAAAACGTACCATATTTTTCTTTATATTGACAATAATTTTGAGACGTTCCCGCAAACTTTCCAACAACCAGCATTTTAGGCACATGTAGTCAGTACTGAGCATCCCATCATGAGGCGAGGGAAACTGAGACAAAAAATTTACGCACAGAAAATTAGATTCGTTTCTTTGATGCTGCATAGTTTGTGAATGTGATCTATTCAATAACGCAAAACATCTCAACATGAAGCAGATGTAGTTGTACTTATGCTTCAGGGCAGAATGTTGTGTTTGAAGTGACTGTAAATCTTGTGCAGATTACCCAGGCAGCCAGCTATAGCTTTCAATGTGATCCTTTGTGATAAGGTGAGCTGAAGGCTAAGGGTTATTTGAAGCTGGGTCACTGTTTGGTTTAGAGTTGGGTCAGTCTTCCCTCAGGCAAGGTTTTATTCTCCTGACCAATAAAATCCTTGCTGTTGTATTGAGCCCAATTTGTCTTGAGCATGATAGAGTCTTTGGGCTGTGCTTGAGATTCCCACAGACATCTACACACCTCTCAGAACCTGATGCTTTCCTTTACTGCCAGGAATGCAAAGCATGGCGTGTGAGCATGAGGTTAGGTGTGGGGCTTTAGCATGCTGGCGTGTTGTTTCATGTGGACTATTCTCTTTCCATGTGTGCGTGTTTGTGCTTGAGTACCATCTGTTGGTCAGGCACACAGAACGCTTTGTCCCACAGCTGCTTTCAAAGACCCGTCTCAAAGTTCACTCGGTCAGCCCGGCCAGGAAAAGAGCATTTGATATGAGCCACGCCAAAAAGCCTCAGAAATCCACTGGATGCAGTGTGTGTGTGTGTGTGTGTGTGTGTGTGTGGGCACGTACATGAGAGAAGACCTCTCCGTGACCTTTGCTATCAGCTAATCTCTTAATTGCGATAAAGAGATTTTTTTCAGTTGTTGCTCCATTTATCGTGTCCGGTACTCACTATTTCCAAAGCAGTGTTTCAACCAAATTACTGATGAAAGTGCTTATTGATTAGGGATTTTTTTTAAATTCAACACAACTGCAGGAAGACAAAAAATCCTTGATGAAAATATGAAACAAAAATCATTTGTAAGATTGTATTATCAGCACTAAAAACCGTCTGTAAATTCACTTATGTGTACAGCAAAAAAAAAAAAAAATTCTTTCATTCATGCAGGTAGAGAAATAAAGTAGCACAAGTTCTTCTGTAGGTGTCACAGCAGAGTGTTTCAGTGTGAGCTGAACTTTGTTGTGTCAAATATCTAAAAAAAAAAAAAAAAAAATTTTTTTTTTTTTTTTTTTATCAAATGGGATGGCCAGTTCACAGCAGCAGTTTTGCATGTTTCGAGGCAGGCAGCACTGGCTGTATAGAGCACATGAGCAGCATTTAAAAAAAAAAAAGAAAAAAAAAAACTCCCAACACGTTTTTTTTTAATTTTTTTTTCTAATGCTACTCATGCTGCATCACAGGGCAGCATAACGCACTCAGATAAGCACTATTTGTCCACTTCCATGTACACAAAATCAAAGACGCTCAAGATTGGCTAGTGTCGCAGTGAATGACATTGTCCGTATTTAAACTCGTGAACTTCTGACGATAATGTGAATGCTTTTCTGTTGCGCCACATGGGAGTGTTTTGTTAATCATGTTCAGTTTGATATTGCTTAGCTGGTTCTGTTACAAACCGACTTTAAAGAACAGTTTTAGCAAAAGAGTCAAACTAGGACTAAAAAAAGGTACGAAAATCTTCCAATGCAAATTCAGATGTATTCCAGGATGTCAGTGTCATGGGACGTTGTACCTGTACCTATGTGTTAGCAACTGTGGTGTGTGCGTGTGTCTCCTCTGTCACCCCTGGCAGCTGCAGCAGGTCTCAGAGTTACATTGCTGGGGAGAGCCCCCAGGCACAACAGCTGCCTCTCTCTCTCTCTCTCTCTCTCTCTCTCTCTCACTCAGTAATTACACGGGCATTCCACAATTTATTACTCTAACCATTCATGTACATACACACATCTTTTCACACGTGTTCTCACATAATGCTAGTGCATTGTCTTCTCTGTCCTAGACATAGACATAGACACAGCTTAGCAAAGCATGGTCCTCTCTGGCTAAGCACCATGTTTATGCTGAAGTGACTGGATAGACTGGTGAGACAAGAAGTAATCAGAGTGAAAGTACAGAATGTCTCTCACTCTCTCTCTCCACCTTTTTTTTTTCTTTCTTCTTCTGAGTGTTATACTTATCAGTATCATCAGGTGAGGATAGTAGGAGGTAACCATTCTTTTTATCACTTTCCCTTTCCTGTAGTGTCTAGACACACACACATACACACACACACACACACACACACACACAAGTATGCGGTTTGTGTGTTACTCCCTGTGTGTGCCTGGAGGAGGTGTTCTGATAATTACAGCTAGGTGTTTTCTCTAGGAAATGACCCTGCCTGCCCTCACTCTTTGTATGCAGTCCAGCTTTAAAAGTGCTTTTACTGCTGCTCTCCTACACACTCAGTGATATGTGTGTGTGTGTGAGTGGAAGATGTGCAGTGGTTCCATTTCCTAACATCTTCCAGAGTTACTTCACACCTTTAGCATAAAGCTAAACACTGTCACCCTTGCAGTTCATTAATCATTAAACTCCACTTGACACCTTCATGCTCTTTCACACACTCCTTACTTCTGAACTTCTGATTTATGTACCCACATTCCAAACAACACCACACACACACACACACACACATGCGCACACACGCGCGCACACACACACGCACACACACACGTGCAATAAATGTACATACAAGTAGCAGAAATATCTGTACGTTTGTTGTATATACATAATAGGAAAGTAAAGATATACCTGCCATAAATGTGCAAAAACTCAAGCACAGAATCAAACAGGCAGTGCATTTGCTTCCAGAATACACAACTCTGCCAACACTGTCTATCTCAATTCAGACAGTTAACACCAACCAAAAATGCAAAGTATGAACAAGGACTGGTATGGACCTGAGTTGAGAAAGAGAGGGATTATAGAAGGATTAGGGAGCTGGCTGGCCTCCAGCAGGTTAATGTGTGTGTGTATATGATTGTGGAGGTAAATCAGCGGTAGACAGGAAGTAGAAGTTATCAGCACAGTGCCACTCCACAGTAGAGCGGCCCCGTCTCGAGCACAGGAGAGAGCACTCACTCACTCACTCTCTCTCTCTCTCACACACACACACAGGTCATACACACTACATACTCTCAGCTTAGACACTACGGCCTTGCATTTTATTCTCTGAGCACTCTTATTATACAAAGAACTATAACAAGATACAAGAGAAGTTTGGATGCTGTTTCATTTTGTGGGGAAATTTAAGACATTAAAACACTCCAGTGTTTTTCCACCTAATCTTTGTCCACCATATCTGCAGTGTATATGGAATTATCACAGGTAATAATTTTGTTGACACATTTCCCTGTACTGGGAAAAAAAAAAAAAAGACCTGCTTATTTGAAACTCGCATATAATAAGTGTATATATAAGTCTACAGAGCAGTTTCAGGAAACATTTCAAAGACAAGCCTATATAATGTGAAAGCAAAACTCTGTTTACATTATAACATTAATGAGAGAAAGTTTTTACCAAAGTGGTTATCTGGTTTCATCCAGCTTTCCAACACTGGAGCAAGAGAGTAGGAAGTCATACTGGTCACTTTCCTGAAGATTCTATTGCAGCATGTTTTTTTTTTTTTGCTGTAACAGACAAATTATTTTGCAGTTATACATAATTAGTATTTAATTTACTTATCTCTTCATGTATTTCACATAATTGCTTGTTAATTATTTACAGGGAAAACATCCTTTTCCTGTTGTAAGAGCTCTTTTCTTTTACAATACACATGCAGCAGGTAGAGATTAGATTGAACAAAATGTCTAGTCATAGGTTTTTATTATTATTATTATTATTTTTAATGTATTTGTGTCTTTATGTCTACACTATCAGTTGTCTACATTAGTCATATAATGTCTACATATGGCAACATTTAAAAGTGTTCACTATATGATTTAATTAATTAAGGATCTTGAACTAAAAAGGACCTTTTTTTCTGTGCGGGTCCTGATATACATGAAGAAAGATGTTCAGTCATGTATGTGCTGCTGAGATCCTGGGAAATCTTTCGTTAGAATTAATTTGTGTCTTGTTTTCTACTGGAGTAGAAAAACAAATAAAATGGACATATGTGTAAATTCATCTTTGGTTGAATTATATTGCTGAATGTTTTTATTGTTCAGTAGAGGGGAAAAGAGGAAAGCAGCAATAACGTAAGACAGATTTGTCATTTTCTGGTCATGCTTTTATCTCTTGTAACTGTGATCAGAGAAGCGGTAGAGTAGAAAAAAAAAAACAGCTTCAGTGTGGAATGTGAGAGGTGGTGGGTCAGGTGGTGGTTGGGGGAGGATTTTGTGAGGTCAGAGAGCTGACCAGGCTTCTAGGGACAGGGAAATGAGAGAGAATGAGAATAGGAATGAGAATGAGGAAAGGGACAGAGCCAGTCTGTGATCTCTCCGAGCAGCACAGCTAACAGAGCTCCCTTTCATACACCAGGGACACACACACACACACACACACACACACACACAGTTAGAGTGTCCCTTTAAACGGATCAGGACAAACTAACTTGATCATGTGATTTTGAACACGCCTGTAAGGTGTTTTGCTGTTAGTGCTGACTGTATGTCTGTGTATCTGTAGGTGAAACATCGCTGGTGTGAGCTGGTAGTCAAGCATAAATATGCAGCTGCATATAGAGATGTTGAACACTTCCTCATGCATGACCAGGTACATCATGACTCATTCACTCAGCTTTTGAAGCCTTATAATAAGACTTTGTTAACTTTTGTTCAGTGCACTCTGTAGAATCCAGATATATGATGTTTTTATGTACATGTGCGTGGTGTGTTGTAGGCTATGGGTGTATATCTGTATGGCGAGCTGATGCTGCAGGAAGACGGACGTCAGCAAGCTTTAGCACGACGCTGCCTGTCATCCATCAAAGATGATATGGACCAATCAGCACGCAAGATTGTGGAGGAAATGATCCTCTAATTCAGGAAAGGGGCAGGTAGGGTTCTTTTTCAACCTTTCAACCTCACCTTGTGAACATTACTAATTTCCTTGTAATGTTTAGTTTCCTGACCTTTAACCGGTAGCAGCTGCTGTGATGTACGCTTAACAATAACACTGATTTGAGAACACAAACAATTGAATGAGGTCATATCTATTAAAAAGGGACAATCCAGAATTGGTCATTTTATCAGCTGAGTTGCTGACTTTATCAGCAAGATTTTATGGCAGGGCATGCATGTTTTTCCACCCAAGTCTGGGCCAAAGTTTAATTTCCTCTAAAAGGAAACTTCTTGTAAAGCACAGTTTTTTTTGTTTTTTTTTTTAATGTTTCTGAAAACAAATAATTAATGAAAGAAAAGCACTGTGCACTGAATTGTGTACTTTCATGCCTTAAAATGGGCCATTGTTTTATGGCCTTTTGTAAGAGTTCACTCAGTGCCTTGACCACCATGGATGCTTATTCTCCAAGAGCTTCAGCCTGCCTTCCACCCTTTTCCAGGAATCCTGTTAAGTTCTGTTTGTAAGAAGAATTTCAGAACACATTCCTCAAACAGATCTGGGAAACATGAAAAAAAAAAAAGGGTCTGCAAGTGTTTTCCTTCCTTCGTGACAGGGCTTTAAGAGATAGTAGCGGTTCTCACTACTTGCCCGTCCACCTTTTCATCATGTTTTTTTTTTTTTTTTTGAGCTCTGAAGCATCATGGGAGAAATTCCCAAGCTTCTCATTACCGTCTTGTATTTGTTGCTTCCTTCTGAGCTGTGAAGGAGAGACATATGGTGTGAACTGTGGGCAGAAAGGGAGTATAATGGCTTTGAAGCCGTCTATCTTACCGTGTCTTCACGCATCGATATGATCCTGTTTAAACGAGCAGCATGTCACATTGGGCCTCGCTTGAAGGAGCTGCTAAATACTTGTCAACCTCTGGGAAAGGAGGACTTACGGGCCCTGGTAGGCCGGTAGATAAATCCATTAGCCATCTCCCGCCAACCTGTTTGGTGTAGTCGCCTCGCTTTTATCCACCAACGAGACAGCTTTATGTGTTTGGAAATAGGCGAGGGAGGAGTGGCTTTTTTCAGGCTGTGAGGATTTCTGCTGGCTGCAGCACAGATAAATCACGCTGGTTGCACCAGCTATCCGACATCCCAGGCCTGCGACATAGCGTTTGCTTTTGGGCTCGTTTGTCTTTGTCGGACTACGTCTGGTTGTTGTCATTAATTTGCTTGCCAGGCGCCTTCGGGTTACTCGTCCTCTGCACCTTGGGAGATGGAGGCTGATGGTGGTGGATGACACCTGTTTTTCTGAGATGTGTGGTGGAATAAATAATGTAGAGCTACAACATCTAGTTTATGAGCACAGAAATGGGGTCGTTTCTTGTGCTTTTAATATGAGAAACCACATGAAAAAAAAAACCTTAACTTCTTAAAGTAACACTTGTTAAAAGCTTCCCTTTAACTTGTTTGTTTTTACCACAGTATTTTTTTTTTTTGGTCCATGCTGTTAACATCCACACTATATATAGCTTACTATCAGTGTACAGGCTTTAAAAAGTCAAAGACAAGTGTGAGAGGTATGTATGAGCTTTCTCCCCTGGAATCCGTCTCAATGTGGCTAATGAGGGCCATAACCTCAGCTCAGCCAAGCGTGGCCAATTACAGGAGTGTGTGAGCATCTGCAGCTCTTTCCTTTCATGTCGGGGGCTGTGTGGGTTCCTGGCGTGCTGATTTGTGACTTAAGATAAAAATCACATTGCCAGGGATTACCACACAACCACTGCCTGGACAGCTGCCATAGCAACCAGAGGCAACATTGCAGTTTGAAGAAATACAAATAAAAGAAGGCATGACGGACACAGGAGGGTGGTAAGTAAGCCTCAGAGAAAGAAAGTAGACAGTTTTATAGGAGGAAGTTTTTTTTTTTTTCCTCCAAGCATGGGTGTTACCGACCATGCACACAGAAGACTCTCTCAGGCCAGGTGCAGAGCTTAGCTGATTGGTGAACAGTGATTGAGCTCTTTGTTCACAGTGGCTAAGTTCTGCACTTGATGTGAGCATGACTTAAAAAAAAAAAAAAGGAGAAAACCGACACAGAGAGAGAGAGAATAAGAAAGAGAGAGGATGAAAGAGCAGGAGATAGTTTGTCCTTCCTATGGCAGAGGATGTGAAGTGTTTATAATTAATCCTGTAACCTGTCGGAGAACCTGTTTTCACCAGAGAGTGGACGTGAGTGAGAGAAAGAACATTAAAGAGGCCCCAGGAAAGGAGGTCTGGAAGATCAGCACAATAGTACTGCATGCTCATCATTTTATTTTTGTTTCATAATTTCAATACATTGCAAAAGTTTCCAATATACCAGGCAGTATCTAAACCCTTCCTCTATCACCACATAGAACTTGAAAATTCCTACACATCTCAAAGCTGGTGAGCGGATCTGAAGCATAGGTTACACCTATAACTGTTACTCTAAGAATCTGGTTGGTATGTGAGTTGACAAACAGCTGTGAGCTAAATTAAATTTCTTTGACTCCTGATGGCCAAAGACCAACAGACAGACTAATTACGCCCATAGTGAGAAGCCAGAGTGCAGGAGTCTTCCTTCTCATCCTCCTCCTACAAAACATTCTGCCATGTAATGCTTAGATTTACTACCACTGCTACACAAACATGACAGTTCTGCTCCATATTGAAAGGGGTAGAATTCTGACAAATGCTGTAGCCAGGTGGCTTATGGAGTCAGAAACATTTAGCCACAAAGAGATAGAAACATCTGCATTGCTTGGCTTAAAAAAATACAGGTCTACTTTTAGCCCAGCTGCTTAAAATAGAGAAGACAGCAGTGGAGACAGGAAACACGTCGAGTGAGTGGACAGCTAACAGCCCTTTCTGCCAGCACACTGTCGCCTAAGCCATGACAGATATAGGAGATAAATATGAAGTCCGGGAGAAGCTGGGCCATAAAGGTCTATATTTAGAAACTGGTTAAAGATGCATTACCATCAGAAGGCTAGCACAAATGGAATTAGTGGCACAGGCTGTATTTAAAATATCATTAAAGTTCTATTCCAGGGGAAATGAAGTGCTAAGTATCTTCGGTGGAAGCGAATTAGTCCCGTCTGACGGTGTGTGTGTGGATCTCATACAGGCTGTGTTAAGAGAGCCAAGAGCCAAATGGACCTGGCCTCCCGTGCCTACTGAGCTGATTACAGTACTTCAGAAACACTGGCTCAGTTCAGCAGGAACAGGAGTCTGGTCCACAGACCCCTGAACCTACACCATCCTCCTGCGGTTTTGAAGTACTGATGACACATGATGGTTCCAGCTGGAACGCTCGTGGCATGTATGCCAATAGTGTACATTTTTGCTAACAGCAATCCAGTAGAGTCATGTATCGTAGGCCAAATGGATAAAAGAATTATGTGAGAAAGTTTCACTTACAGGCTCCCCCCTGTCCCCTCCCCCAATGTCACTCACAGCTTTGTTTTTAAATATCCATATTTAAATTCCTTATCCACTTGTTTGTCTGTCTGAACAGGACCCGATGCAGGATCTCTTCTTCAGGCTCAGGCCTCCGAGTGTGAAATCAGCTCAGGGAAATCCACAGCAGCACACAAGCACTTGGCACCATAGCTAATCACCACCTTTTCAAGGAGGAAAAAAATATATACACAGGACAATTAAGAAAATGTTTTTTTAGGCACCCAAGTGGATCATTGGAAATACTAATGTAAGAGTTCTAGAGTGAATAATATATATAAGTCAGTGCTGTATGTTGTTCTGCTCCACTGGAAGAATTTCACTAGACTACATACATGGTAACAGTTTGTGTTATAAACATGACAAAATGACTCATATTTTCATGCAAAACATGTAACCTCAGCATTGATATTCTAGTTATGAGTATTTGGAAACACTGAAAGGTCAGTTTCTGGTATTTAATGCTGCTTGGTCACTTGATGCTATAACTACTGAAATGCTACTGCTATACAGCTTTTATTGCAATGTTATTTAAGCACCTTGTCAACTGGGCAATGAAATAATTCATATTAGAATAGTGCTTCTTTCTATTGTGATTTCCAGTTATGTGATTTCATTGTCAAGTCTGTTCTTTTTTTAAATAATGTTTTTTAAGGATTTTGGAAATAAAATGAAAGATGCTTTACATCGCTTTATATGATCATAACCCGATCTTATCTGTATAAGGAAGTATACTGGCCATGTGGACCAGCAGTGTAGTTGTTATTTAGAGTTAGTTTTAGTGGAGTAGAAGACTATAGGAGCAGGCTGGATTTGGTACACTTGGTGTTTTTGAGAAAGACTGGAACAGAGTAAAAGAATAGAGGAAGAGGCTGTGCTGTGGCTGAGACACTGAGGCCAGCTGGAAGACTACTGATGATGGAGGCCTTTGGATTTAGCCACATCCTGGTGCTGGGAGGAAATAAAATATCATTGCTCTCTCATAGCTACACATATGAAAAGACACTGATGACTTGTCACACATTTGTGTCTCTGTATTTAATTTTATATATATATATATAAAAAAAATCAAGTTTGTCAGCAGTATACATGGCCCTATTATTTTTTATTTTCCAGTTAATTTGCTGTACAACACCATGTTCAGCTGGTTGGCTTTCCATTTTTGATACAACACTAACCAACGTCAAAACTCTGGGTATAAGCGGATTGCAGATACTGACCTCAGTACTGACGTGCTTATAGTCACCTAGCCTGCACTCGGTTAGCTTCTGTTTAAGTTATGCAAAAAGATAAATAAATAAATTTAAAAATAAAAATAGTAGTGACAGTAGTGTCAGCATATGTTCACAAGATAATATGTCACTGGATTGGACAGACAAGGAAAAGGATGTGATTCAGATCCTGTGAGCTCCCTCACTGCAGAGAAACAGGACGGTAGGCTTGTCTACATGTCTCCTTACTTCAACAGCAAAAACAAAGCATATTTACCTACATGACAGAAATAAGGCTTCCAAATATCATTTACAAAAAAAAAAGAAAAGAAATAATTTCATAACCTCTGCACATATTTTCCAGAATTGAGGCCTTTTTTTCTGATTTCCTTATGTATACATGTGTCTGTTCCTTTTAATTAGCCTGATGTGTCATCACGTATCATCCCTGGCTTTCAAAATAAAACCAGCAGCTGTGCTCAGTGTATAAATGTCATTTTCAACAGCCCAGGATTTCAGTGTGGAACCACACGATGCCAGGAAACCCTGTCCTAATAAACAGCTTACCACATGCCAGCGTTTGGGCACGTCCATGTGTTTATGCAGCCTGAGGCACTATGTTGCGTGGAGTCTGTCCTCAAGCATCCTGAGCCTGGCTTCCACTGCACTGTCTCCTTTTAGTCTCTGATGCATAGAGAAGAGCATACACATGGCGCTGCGCTTCACACCAGCATTAGTCAGCACCTACACACAAAAAAAGCTAGGTTACATGACCATATGTACAAGGGTGAGTCAAATTAAATAAATTAATAATAATAATAATAATAATAATAATAATAATAATATTTGCATTGTTTATTGCTATGGGTGGCACGAGTGTACTTTTCTACATAAATTCCATTTTGTTCAATACAAATGTTCCAGCACTTAAGTGTCCGGATTTCTTCTATCAATATTTTTAACGTTTTCATTTGACTCACCTTCTTACGTGAAGGTTTACAATCATTTTATATGTTTGGTGGTAGTTAGAGTTGGTGGTAAATTCAGTTAAAATTCAATAAAAAAAAAAATCAAGATTAACGACAAGTCAAGACATGTCCGACTTTCTTAATGAGATCAAAATTGACCTTTTTAACTTGTGACCAACTTGCGCAAGGTGACCAATTGATCAGTATCAGTGACTCACTTCTCCCCTTAATCCTCCATCAAAATAAATTTACTTTTCCTCACCCTCTAAACATCATAATAATAATATCTCATCATGTTTTAGTCTCGCAGAGTTGTTCCCAGTTTCACATTCAAATCAAATCCTGATTGACAAAACCAAGTCTATACATTATTTCCTGCCTGGATATCCTGTGCCACTCTGAAATGCATCATGTAACAGAGGTAAACATTTGTTTCAATTTAATACTAGTAGACCTGGCTTTTCGGGTATGCCCTTCTTTTCACTCACCTCAGTTTATGCGTGATTATCTGTAATACTCTGCTATTACAAATGTAAAAATAAAAAGAAGAATATGAAACCCGAAACAAAGTCTGTCATGCCTCTTAATCAGTGGCATTAAGAGAGAGGAGCAGCTGCAGTGGGAAAGCAGAAAGCTGGAGGTTGTAAACTTGTTTTTGTTCAGTGTCAAGGGGTGGACTAAAATGTTCTCCATTTTACAAGGGGCTGTAAACAGCTGGCAGCACACTTGGACATGTTTCTCTCTCTGCATACCACAGAAACCCCTATACAGTAAATATAGGCACTAGAGACCAGGCCACCTAGTTCTGCACTAGTTCACTTTGACGATGGGGTCAGTAAGTGTAGATGTATCTCAGTGAACCAAGTGTACCGTATGTTTTTTTTTACCTTCTGTATAACATCCGTCACCCTGCTGGGTGATGCTTGAGAAAATATGGCAAAGTTAAGCAGAAGACTGAGAACGAGGTTTGCTGACAGAGTGCAGAGCAGCTCGTTCACAGCAGATAGTCGTTCAGGACACGGAGTGTGGGTGAGGAAGAGGCTCCTCAAATCACTCCATGCCTGTCTTGCCACCATCTAGCAGAAAGAGTAGAATAAAGTAGTAATCAGTTATTTTATACTCTAGTTAACTCTGTTTAAGCCAAATTTACACAAAGTCAAGTCGGGTTTTTACTGTCATTCCTCTATATAGCTTGTATACATTAGAACGAAATGTCGTTTCCCCGAGTTAATACAAAGAACAGAACAATAAATACACAGGACAGTAAATACACAGAACATGGGCTGTAACCCCTGTATAAAACTGTTGGTATCTACTATTGGTAGAGTAGCAGCAATATGTTTAATGTTCCTGCTGCAGCTTTATAAGGTGCAGGTGTGCAGTGATATTTAGTCATACTGGGTTAGGTGTTTGACTAGCCCAGGTGAGTATTGGGGGCAGCAGGGTGTTGAGTAATCTGCCTGCCTCAGGGAAGAAACTGTTGTAGAGTCTGCTGGTGGTGGCAGAGATGCTCTTGTACCTTCTGCCAGATGGCAGGAGAGAGAAGAGTTCATGGGATGGGTGAAAGGGGTCATCTGCAATACTGGTGGGTTTGCAAAATGTGCTGTATGACAACCATACAATAAAATTATGATATAAGGTAATAAGATAGTGATAAGATTTGAGGATGATCTATAATGTGTTAGCAGGTTCTTATATACATTTTATATTTTTATATATTTTAAATAATTTCATTGGCTCTGATCTGGTAAAATAGGCTACCCTGCTATAGAAACCTTGTAGCATATTTCAAAGGATGTCCCTAAAATTAATTTTGAGTATTCCTTATGTATCAGCATAGCATAATTTAAATAATTTAACTATTTCAGATTATCACCACACTGTAATACCTTTTCACAGCTTAATCATGCTGCATCTAATTTCAGTTACACTTGTTTAGCTGTCTTACATTGTGCCGAGTGCTCTGGTGCCCTCTGTTGGTGGGGTGGTGGTAGAACGTCAAGAGGAAGAGCAAAGACTCTGATTGCTCAGGTCCTACTGAGACCAGCAGCTTAGCAGCTACATCTATCCAATGACCACACCGGACAAGCAAGAACCAGACCTCGAACACAGCCCTGTGCCTCCTGCAACACAGTCAGGATAGAAAAGAAAGCTGCACAATGACTGCGTGAATGATGGAGCGATATGGGAGAACCCAGACATTACACAGCTGTTCAGTGTGTCCAGATGGTGAGAATATTTGGTTTGGACATCATTCCTCCACCCTTTTGGCCTTCTTCCCATTCATCAGCCAAAATACGACCAGCTGACACTCTCACCATGGAGTTAATACCACTTTTCCACCACCACAATAAATAAATAATTAAATATATAAATAAAAAATAATAATAATAGCAACAACGATGACAACACCAACCACCAAGACGGGAGCACTGCACTGACAGAGAAATATATTATGTGCACTGAAGCAGAGCTGGACATTTTTCCTATTGGAGTTGCAAAGAACATTTTCAAAGATTGTTTTCCTTGTGGTGTCAAACCTGCATCATGACATCACAAGGAAAATATCTATCCATCTTATACATAAATTAGCTGAAGGAAATCCCATAGGCACTAAGGATTACATCTTGACTTGATGTTAACATTAACACTATTATTATGGCCGTTTCTTCTGATTAATGGGCCTGAAAGGTTTCTTGATCTTGAGGTCATTCAATGTCACAAACGAGAGCTGTGCTTCAACTTTTTGAGCAGGTAACATGGGTTCATTAGTCCAGAAAGCCTCTCACCTCGACTATTACAACATAACATTCTGTTTGTATTGGCTCAGCACTAATTTCTACTGCTGTTGCCCTGTACTATACACACCAATACATTTGTGCACCTATCCAATCAGCCGATCATGTGGCAGCAGCACAATGCATATAATCATGCACATTCAGTGTATGTTCACGTCAAATATCAGAACAGGAGGAAAAATGTGAAGTCAGGGACTTTGACTGTGGCATGGTTGTTGGTGTCAGATGGCCTAGTCTGTATATTTCAGAAACTGCTGATCTCCTGGGATTTTCACAGTCTCTACAGTTTACACAGAACGGTATATTAACAAAAAACATTCAGTGAGCGGCAGGTCTGAGTTCTGTGGGTCTAAACGCGTTGTTGAGCAAAGATGTCGGAGGAGAATGGCCAGACTGTTTCCAGCTGAAAGAAAGGCCATGCTGAGCAGAAAAGCATCAGAACACACAGCACGTCAAACTTTGAGGCAGTTGAGCAACAATAGCAGAAGACCACATTTGGGTCTCTCTACTGTCAGCTAAGAACAGGAATCTGAGGCTACAGAGGGCACAGGTTCACGGAAAGTGGGCAACTGAAGACTGGAATAAGACCAGGCAATGTTTCAGGTGAATTCAGCAGTTTCTCAAAAAAGCTGCTCAAACTAGCCCAACCATGCCATAGTCAAAGTCACTAAGATCACATTTTCTCCCCATTATGCTGGATCTGAACTTTAACTGAAGCTCTTGACATGTATCAGCAAAGTTTTGTGCATTGCACCGCTGAGACATTATTAGCTGATTGGATAATTGCATGAATGAGCAGGGATACAGGTGTTCCTATTAAAATGAATATACATAATCAACAAAAACACACATCCAAACAAAACTTAAGACAGGTGGTTTCATGCTACAAAAATATGTGCAATGAAGCAGAGTTTGAGCTCTCACCTTCTGCTGTCCTCCTCCTGGTTTCTCTCCTGAAGGAATTTCTCTAGTAACGTCCCAATCCAGCTCAGGTGCTCTAGCCACACATGCTTTGGCACATCTACAAACAAACAGCACGGTGGAGTTAACGGAACAAAGTAGGGTTAACATTAGAGATGGCCATTTTTTCTTTTCTGATACTGAAACCTTGAGTATCTGCCCATACCAATACCTATCTTTTGGTTTTCTTTTAAAAATCTCCTAAAAAATGCTATTAAAAATGTTAAAATTTTTTTTTTTTTTTTTTTAAACAGTTAGACTCTTTCACACAAGAATTACTTGCATTGTAAATATAACAAAACAAAAAGTGTGAATATAATAAAATATATCCTAACAAAAGAAAAAAAAAAAAAGTCAACTCTCTTTATATATAAACATTTCCAGTTCTAAAAAAAAAATCTTTTTCAAATCCAATTCCAGTCGTTCCAATCAAATTCCAGTTCCAAATCCAAAGTCATTTGTTACAGAAATCGATATCCAATGTTCTCTCCCACACCAATACTTGGTTTCAGATAATTGTCATTTCTAGTAAATATAGTTCATTAGTAATATTCAAATTGCAGCATAATCCTTGTTATAGTCATGCGATGTTATCAACATATAATATATAATTAGGTTCATTAAAGCTGAAGCAAAACAGTAGTTCTACAAAAACCTACAAACTGAGATATTGCAAAAGTCTGCACATTAATTAACTTACAACAGAGGAATAAAATAACATATTAGTACAAAAATATATTGTGATGTCCAATCAGATACTTTTATTGTGAGTAACAATGGAGTTGATCAGTGAAGTAAAAGTATTGACGATTGCAGTGATCTTTCAGTTACGTGCATTTTAACAATTTATCCCAATATCAATCTAACTTTGCGATAATGCCTAAAGACTATATGATTACTCATACGCTCTTCAACTTTCTTTTGGACACACGTTAAGCCAAACGGCTTATTGGTCTGTGGCGTCTTACATAAATTAGAAATATATCTTTACATAATAAAAGTCTTCTAAACCCAGTAGTTCATGACCTTTTTCCTTTGCCTTTTCTCAAGGTTGACTCAGGTACACTAGAGGCGAGGCTTCTCACTCACTGCATTTGGTAAACAACTGAATTCACTATTTATAATAACCAGGGCCCTTGTTTCCCCATCAATACACTCCGAAACAATCATTGTTCAGTGAAGCCAAATGTCTGTGGTCCCTGGGCTGCTTGCCCATTATGGGCAAGTACAGAAACTGTGGCTTTGTGAGGATATCATCTGGAGGCAAGGGGGCATTAGAGGACCTGCGATCTGTAACTGTGTTTACAGCAGTATGACAGGAAGGTCTAGTGTGCTTGGTGAGGGGTTAGAGAGTTACATTCAGTAACTGGCATTGCCGTGTCCGCAAACATTCAAAGCACCATAACCTGAAATAAAGACTTTTCCAACTTGACAAAATTTGAGAACAAGTTTAGACAGAACAAGTTTTAAATAAAACACTATTAAAAAAAAAGTGATCATAGTGCACAGAGACCCACACACTTTGCTGATAAAGAGAAGAAATAGAGAAATATATTTTTCCCCCATTTTCATTGTTTTGCTATAAAACCACAAGACTAAAACATCTCACAAAAACAAGGAAAACGTTACAATAGCATTGTTACATTTTGAGTGTAATGAAAAATTATTTATATATACTGTACCTGATGGTGCTGTCAATAAAGGTGTGAGCAGGTTGTGAGGTACATGAGGAAAAAAGGATCTTAGTGGTAGTCTTTCCTGAAGTGAAATACACATTTAGTTTTCAAACATGCCAATTACCTGGGATCTGTTACAATATAACAAATATTATATATAGTCAGCTCCATAATTATTGGCCAAAAAAAAAAAAAAAAGAGTTATGTAAATGTTAAAAAGCCTTTCTGGTTAATTATCAAAATTTCACACTGAGAATGTAATCTTTAATTGAAGTAAGATCATTCTAAGAAACTTTTAAAACCCATATCAAAATATGTTCATTAATATTAATCAAATGAAATTAAAAATAGTTTTTAATAAAACCACATCAATTATTGGCAACCCTAGAAAGTCTTATGAACAAAATATAACTGATGCATATACCATATACATTTTTTTATGCAAGTGTTTAGGAACTCAAACAGTCATCCTGTTTCACTGGGATATAAATATGAGGTGACTCAGACGCCAAATGTCTTTAGTCACTCATCAAAATGGGAAAGATAAGAGAACGTGGAAATTAAATGAGACAAAAGTGTGCTGTCCTTCATAAATCAGGCGAAGGCTATAAATAAATATGTGAAAAGTGTGTGAAAATGCCCATATCCACTGTTAGGACAATTATTAATCGTTAAAACAACCGGAATGAGGAGGATGGTTAGAGATAGAAATTGGAGGTGGGAGGCTTGCAGAAGATTGCAACATGTTGAGGTCAAGTCTCCAAAACTACAATTAGACCTAGCAGCCAACATACTATTTGGAAGAAATGCCAGAAGAATCCACATCTAACCACAAACGTGAGCTCCTGGAGCTGGGTTCTTCGGCCAATTGAGACAAAAATAGAGCTTTTGGCAAAACACTTAAACTGGGTTTGGATTAAAAAGAAGAATGGTTGTACAGAAAAGAACCTAATCTCTACTGTTATTATGGTGGAGTAAAAACATGTTAGAATACATGACAATATGGTTGGAGATTTATGCCTAAATCCACACAAAAATGGTTCAATGACCACAGAATTAGGCTTTTGATATGACCATGCCAGCCTCCTAACCTAAACTGCATAAAAAAAATGTGAGCTGAAGAAGAGAGTCCACAAGACAGGCACAAAGTACTAAAGGAAGGGTTCCAATAACTGACATTTGGTTTTGTTGAAAAATGTTTTTATATTCTTAGAATAAATTTAGTTCAATTAAAGATGAGGTTTCTCACATATCTTCAGTGTGGGATTAGTCCAATTAACCTTTTTACCCATCTTTACCAAGGTTGCCAATAAGTCTGGAGCTGTATGTGCAACATTTGTAGTATAACGTTCACGTCCATGTTCCTTTACCATTAATACATTATCCTCATATTACTGCCTGAATGGATCTGTATGATCAACTGTATGTACAGAAATCTCAGGCTGCAATCCACTTGGAGTCGAAACACTTATTTGCATTTTTAGGTTTCCCTCATTAAAAAAATCAAAGAACTCCCCAGCAGTAAAAGACAGAAGGATAAAAGTGGCTGATACCTGTGGCCTCTGGGTAGCACGAGTCTGCAGAAAACAGCTAGTGAAAACTTGTAATAGACCTCTCACTGCAAGATTTTCTTCTAGTGTTATTAGAGCATTTCTACAAATACATAAAAAAAAAAAACATGCATCGTAAAACTGTTTCCCTCCAGTAGGGTTCAAATTTCTGGGTTTACTACTTCTACTTCATTTTTATGTAGCTGTTTATTATTAAATAACACTACCTTTAACCTTGGTTATGCTGAGGAGAACTGAGGAAAAATTCATTTTCCTTTGCAAAATCCATGGAAGTAATTTTAATATCTCTGAATTTTCTGCTATGTTTCAGTGTTGTGACACCATGTTTAAATTGTGTTGTGTATGTTTCTAAGTCATTTTTAATGACCAGCATTTGATACTGACTTCAGTCCTCAATGCATGATTACGTCTTCAAGTTAGCAATAATAAGACTTTTCTTAATTACTGAAAGATAAATATAATCTTTGTTAAATGTAAACTGAAATTACAAATTTCCAAACATTCCTCTTAGTGAACTCTGACTTTTGAACCCTACAAGTGGATACATCACTGGCATTTGAATTCATAGTTAAGAATCTACTTCAAGCAGTTTACCACACACAGGTGAAACCATCGCCCACCTGAAAACATCATTCACTATGAGAAAGATGTGGCAGTGCAGCGCTGATGCTTTGGGCTGGGGAAAAAGAAGAAGAAGAAGAAAAAAGGCAGCATATTAAAGCCAACAATTCCAATATGCATGTCAGTTCTAGCTATAGCACTAGAGGGCAATGTGGCGACACCAATGAGGATTACAAGCTGTGGCATTCCATCCACGCTTCTCACGCAAACTGCTGTAGATACATTAGTGGCCTTAGATTAATCTTAGTTTTTTTTTTCTCTTCTCAACACGCAGCCATACATTTTGACATCTGTTTTAAATTTAGTGGCGTTAAAGTAGAGAACATGCACCCAAGCAGCTGTATATGCATACCTAAAGTTGTGCATTTACTCATATTTTTAATGGGAAAATGGGCATAATTATTAGATTGCCATTTTTGCACCAGTCAAATGAGCCAGGAATGCAGTAAAACATTAACTGTTTTACACACACTCAAAGTACATGTGTGCCCCAAAAGACCCACATGTGCCCTTGCTGTCTTTGATCGAGCAAGACCAATAAGGGAAGAGTGTGTATTTATGTAGGCGATAGAAAGAAGTTACATCCTGTTTTGCTTTATATTTGAATGTCTGCTAAACCCTAGCTAGAGGCGCTCTCATCTCCACACACAGACACACACACACAGACACACACACACACACACACACACACACACACACACACACACAGACACACACAGACACACACAGACACACACAGACACACACAGACACACACACACACACACACAGACACACACACACACACAGACACACACACACACAGACACATCCCCTTTCATCCCCCAAAAGCAACAAGAAGCATCTTAGATATTCCCGTAACCCTTGCTATTCAACGCCTGCCAAGAGCTGCCAATTTGCTGTTCCAATAAAAAGAGATGTGTTTCAGCTACAAACACGAGATGTTGCTCATTGATCCTCTCCTAGAGAGAGCGAAATGTAACAGCAGTAACTCCAAAAATCTGTTGGACTACATGGATCTGTTATTGAAACTATATAAGCAAGTCCTAGGAATATAAAGAATATAAATATATAAACAGGTCACACCTACAGAATGTTTTTCCAGCAGAAGTTATACAGATGTGCACTTTGATCATTTTCACAGTTCAAACTACTTGACAAAGAAAATGAGTGAGTCCCTTAATTCCCAAGAGCTGATTACAAATTTATATAGACTGTTATGTTTGTGCAAACAGAACTTAATATCATAAAGTCTTTGGATGTTCTATAACACAGGATGATGTCTCTCTCTCTCTCTCTCTCTCTCGCTCATGTCTTAGATTTTTGCATTGTGTAAATGCAAGGCATTCGGAATGGAATTAAAAACTCACCGACACTTTATAAACAGCTTTAAAAAAAAAAAACAAAAAAAAAACGACGAAACCCAACGCACACTGGGCTATTTCACCAGGCTAATAAACTTGTATACAGTAAAAATGCATGTTTATAAAAAAAATCTGGCATTTCAGTGTCATTCACTTTCAGTAACTGTTTTATCCTTATCAGAGTCACGGTGGAACCATCGATTAATGAACACCAGTCCATTGCAGGGCACCATGAACGCTCACACATGCGCACGCAAGCACACCTAGGGGCCATTTTTTAAGTTTTAGCCAATTCACCTAGTAGCATGTTTTTAGGGAGGTAGGAGGAAACCGGAGAACCTGGAGGAACCCATGTAGACAACATGCACAAAAACTCCACACACAGTTACCTGAGCTCAGGATCAAACCCAGGACCCTGGTGCTCTGAGGCAGCAACACCACCCACTGCACCATTGCCCCACCCCAGTACAGACAATTTGCACAATATATTTACATACTCATAGTGAGAAAGTGCATAAATGAAGCTCTGGGCTCTAGTGAATGAATGTCGTCCTGGCCAACATGAACTGAATGAATGAGCCACATGCAGTTTGAACTACAATAAATAAGGTTTACCCCTCCATTTCTGGAAGATGTAATTTTTGTTGTTTGGTGCTGAACTTTGGTTGAATGAGCTTTACTCAATGCTCAGTGCCAAAGCATACTACTTCTGGGTTCTGTCTGCTGCAGTCTAAAAAAAAAAACAAAAAAAAAAAAAAACATGGAAACCAAATGAAAACTATGAAAATGAAACATAAAATGAATAAAAACCAGCCTTAAATCATTTGGAAAGCATGATCTTATGTAAGGGGTTCTAGTTATTGTGTCTAATGTTTAGGGTGAAATATCAGCCTAAGCTCAGCAAAATGGAGATGAAAAGTGACAAAAATGAGGACATGCAGTTTTTTTTTTTTTTAAGAGCTGAAATGTTTTCTCATAGGGTTGCATGATGTAAACCTCAGTACTTTTTCGGGTCGAGTCCAGGACTTTCAATGCTTTGGGTTCTTTCTATGACCTCAGCACGGTGACGTCATTTTCCCTTGGGCGAATCACATTATACATGCCGCTAATAAGGACTGCACAGTGATGCAAATCACACACAGTATAATGTAACAAAATCATTGCTGAGATAAACCCACCTGGTTTCCTTTCATGCCTACAGCATCTTGGGGTCAAGGGCAAATGTGGACATATTTTGTCTACCTATCAGATGACCATGATAATCTAAATGAACACCTTGAAGATATTAGCAAAACATCTTCCTGACAAGCATCCTGACCTTCACAGAGAGCTTAAAAGTCAACAGATTAGCTAACGGTCCTGTATAAAGTTTCAGTATGCTGAAAATGATTAATAGGATTAGACCTCATAAGTTTGCCCAGCTTTTCTAACACTACTCATAAAATGCTTCATTGTAGCTTTTTTGAGGAAGTGCACATTGCTAATCAACAGACAATTAAATTCATCATCATAATAATAATAATAATAATAATTATTATTATTATTATTAAATTGTAGAGTGACTTGTTATTCTTGTTCATCAATTTTTAATGGGTTAAAAACACAAATATTATTGTTCTTATATAAATGTGTTTACTTTTCCTCAAATTTCAACACACACGATTAAAGGCAGTCGTGGCCTAATGGTTAGAAAGTTGGACTTGTAACCCGAAGGTTGAACCTAAAGGCCGTGGGTTCGGGTCTCGGGTCCGGCAGGGATTGTAGGTGGGGGGAGTGAATGACCAGTGCTCTCCTCCCTCAATACCACGACTGAGGTGAGACCCTTGAGCAAGGCACCGAACCCCCAACTGCTCCCCGGGCGCCGCAGCAAAAAAAAAAAAAAAAAAAAAAAAAAGGCTGCCCGCTGCTCAGGGTGTGTGTGTGTGTATGTGCACTTGGATAGGTTAAATGCAGAGCACAAATTCCGAGTATGGGTCACCATAGTTAGCTACACGTCACTTCACTTCACTTATTAGGCTATGGGGAATCATACGGCTCCCTCACATTTTATTTAAAAAAACAAAAGAATAGACTTTTGGTGTAAGTAACTTCATGAACATGGGTTTAACTAAGCACTATGTTTCATGTCATGTAATTTCATCAACCTCCCTTTATAAAAAAAAAACACCTCACTTGAGAAGAAGTGCAGTGAACATGCCTCAGTCTTTCCTGCGAGATTTGAGCTTGTGCTGCGCGAGCAACCCAAAAGCATGACAAAATGACGTTACCCAGCACAGCCATGTACAGGTTTATTTAAAAAACTATTTGAGCATTTGGATAGTGGCTTACAATGCATCTCATGTCAAATTTCAAATTTGTGAGATGCTTTGTGAATGAGGAGATTTTGACAAAAGAAATAAGCAGAGTGAATGTGTACGCTTCAAGGCAGTAGCTACATGCGAGATCATAATATCCTGATCTTTTAAGGTGGAATGAAAAATCCAAATAAGAAACTGGAGAATAAGAAGCCAACTTCAACCCTGTAAAATAATTATTAAGAAATGGAACCCTGAAAAAAGGGTGCTAAATGGTACATTCCTTGTCATTGGGGTGGTACCTTCACCCCTTTAGAGTGCATCTTTTACATGTTAATGTGAATATACCTTTAAAATGATGTAAGATACACAATTGTATCTTAAGGGCCACGTTATTTAAGCTTTTAGAATAATACTTTAAAAGGTACACTACATGCACCTTTCTACCCCAAGTAAACTTTTATTAAAAAGACAAACTAAAGATACAAAAGATCCCAGTGACAAAGGAAAAGCTGTTTAGTACCCTTTTTCTGCGAGTGAAGTGTTCAAGATGACGACAACTTGGAACACTTCACTCTCACTTCTGCAGTTTCTGTGGACTTAAGTTATTTAAAATAAAGTCTGAGTCTGCTCCAAACTCCCCCTAAACCATGTCCCCACCTGCCACACTGTATTTCTGATAAGTGCAATAAACAAAGATAATAAGCATTCACACCTTATAATTCATAAAGCATCTTTTTTGCTGTTAAGCATCTTTGTTACTATTGGTATCGAAGTCAGAATTCTGAGTAACCATATCAGTTTTAAGTGTTCCTTCTTAAATTTCCTAAAATCTCATGGAGAGTCAATTATATCATAGCCCAAAAAAAAAAAAATTATTTTTGGCACTCAGCATGTAGGGTGATGTTTATTGTTATTGGATCTAAACTCTGGGGTTAAGGAAGGGAAGGATATTTGCAAAACTAATTTTTCATTTCCCCACTTTTGATTGCAGTTTAAACAATGTGTTCGTGAAAGGCAAAAACAGCACAGAAGAGTTGAGAGCTGGCAAATTAGCCGACACCTGTCAAAGTAGTCCTGGAGCACAAATATACAGCCGAGAGATTAAGGTGCACTCATTGATAGTTTTGTAATTTTCTTAGAATAAGAGGAGACATGTTTACTATGGAAACAAATGAGGGCATGCTGTTACTGAGTTAACTGAGCCAGACAGAAGGAGATATAAACAGACTCTTTTGCTCTAAATACCTACGTAAAGGTCTTGGAAGAGAAATAGAAGAACGTCTATTATAGTGATATCCAGCAAAGGATTCTCATGCTGGGAGTGTGCACTGAACGTGGGGCCTAGTCATGACAGCACATCCTGTAAACTATAGGCTGTATAACATTACATCAATGGATTATTCCCAATTCTCCCAGGAAGGAAAATTTATGACTACAATGCATTCCTCCCCAGAGGAGCCAGTCATTTAGTTACTCACCTTCAGTATTTCAACTGGAAACTCATAAGTAGTTTGCGTAAATATTATGACATGACTGTTGCTATCTGAAATAACCATGTCAAACACACAATGTGCTGACAAAAACAACTGGTTCTTTTCCATAATCCAAAATCAACCACGTAAATTCGGTCTGACAGTGTTTGAAATAAGACACCTGCACTATTTATAAGAGGTAGCTGACGTTATAAAGGTTGAAAATACGGTTGGAAAGCAGTGCCTTTTCAAATTCAATTCAATGCAGCAGGAGTTAAGCTTCTCCAGACACTGTTTTCCGTGATGGAGATCATGTTGACTCACCAGTAAAGAGTCAGTGACAACTGTCTCCAGATTCTGCATCAATTTCGGGTCAGAAAGAACACGCTCAAGCAGAAGCAGAACTGCCTGCTCTAAGCTGGACAGGCTAGAACACCACAGAGCCATCAGAGCTACATCCTCCATCACCAGCTTCTTACTGAGACATAGGAAAACAGAGAGAAAGAGAATGTAGATACTTATGTATCTGTTTTCATCCATATGTATATATTAGAAAATGTAATACACTTAAAAAAGCTGTACCCGAGCCAGGCTGTGTTAACTGCTTTTATGAACTCTTCACTGAGATGAGAACAGCGACACAAACTGTAATGCTTTAGCAGTGCACCAATAAGAGGTGCTACCTCAGGACATGTGACCAAGGGGACACAAGCTACTGATAAAGAATGGATGCTGTCAAACATGCACCTGCAATAGAGGCAATAAAGGAGATGTGATTAATACACAGTATGAATAAGGAAGTGTCAGACATGTGTAAACAGACTGGACAATGCATTCTAAAAAGAATATTGTAGAGGAAAAAAAGCAGGAGTTTTCCTGTTTATTCAAACTTGATACCTGATCTATAAGCGCTACTGGCAGGAATTTGTTTTTAAGCCTGATTTTTTTAACTGCCTGAAGGGCAGAAGTTGCATGCCCTTACAGAACGGTGTGGACTGGAGCATTTCAGTAAGCATAGCCATGCTGCAAGACATGCATTACACCCATGACTAATGATGTTTTGGATGCGAATTGGCCTTACCTCATGCTCAAATACTGAAGTGACTGAATGTGTTGGATGTGTGTGCTGAATGCTACAAACCTTCCTGAAGAGGCTGCTGAAGTGATATGACTAATATTAACCTCCGTTGTCAGTAATGCCACCATCTGCAGCAGACAAAGCCACATACTTTTACTGAACACACAGTCAGCCAGCTACGACACTAACGACTAACACTAGGATGTCCTTTACTATAAAAGTATCAAGAACTGAGGTGGACGAACCAAGAGTGTGATCTCTTTACCTTTTTAAGACTCCCTGAATAATACTGTTGAGGTGGGAAGCCGGCATGTTTCTCCAGAGCATGCAGCATACTGCCCTCATCTTCTGAAGTTAGATGGCACAGCAAATTCTGTTTAACACAGACATTTAACAGCAGTCACCTTTTGTACTCAAGTACTTTAACGTTTTTTAAAAAATTGGCCTTATAGGTACTTCAATATTGTAAACATTATTGCACATTGTGAAATAGAACAAATATGTATTCCTGAGATATTTGCAAGCTGACTAAAAACAATGGAATTTGTTTCCTGAAATCTACAAAAATGAGAAAATGAAAGATATTTACTTTCAGAGAATCTGAGAACCATTCTTAGAAACAAATATTATGACCCTGAGCTTCTTGGATGGAAAACATGGCTGCCATGCGGTTTCTTTAGATTTACAATATGGTAAAATGTCTTCCACAAACCCGACTGGCTCAATTATAGCCAACCAATGAGCAAAACACACACAAAGCTCCCTTAGAACACTTAAAGAGGCTGAGGGATGAGCATTGTTCAAGAGTAGAGTGTATTTATTAAATTGAATTAAGAATTTTTAATTCTTTCACAGCATGATAATTTATTAATACAGAATCTGAATCAATACATGATTGACATCTTACATAAAAATATATGAATGTTTATCAAAGGTGGAATTTGTTGAAGCGATAGAGCAACAGAAAGAGTGTGATTCTAAAGAGAAAGAGTGTGTGTGTGTGATTTTGGGGGGCCAGAGCATAATGAATCAATGAAAAGCAATGAAAATAAAGAAAGTAATGAAAGAGTAAGTGAGCAAGAGAGAGAAGCAAGAGAAAGAAAGAGTGAGCAACCTGAGGAAGAAAGAAAAGATGAGAAAAGCATCAAGAGAAACAGTGAGAAAAGAGAGAGAAAAAGAAAGCTGAAGCTAGAGATGGCTGTAATGGAGATATGAAACCAAGGCTCAGCCTCGGAACCCTGCTGCTCAGAGACTGAAAAACTGTCTGTCCTCTGATGTGGAATTGCGAGTGAGCCAGGCTGTTGTGGTAGATCGAGAGATGGCAGTGGATTGGGCAATGGGGCCATTAATGACAGGACAGAATTTAAGCAACAGAAAACCCCAGCACCACCCATTCAGCTTTCTTTCAGACTTTGCCACCCACATGAAGAGGAGAAATAATGCTTAACACTCTCAAACATGACAGAACTGGCTTTCCATTTGATGAGGCTGTCTGTTTATTCACGCAAAGCAGTAAAGGAATGCAGGACTCAACTGACATTAGAAGTTGAATGTAGGGGGGGGACCTACTGGAATAACAGGAGCAAAACCTCAGAGTAGACATTCAGATGGGTTATTATGTTAGCAGGAAAAAGGAAAATATGGAGAGAAATATTTCCTATTTGGTCCATGGCATTATAAAAATACAGTGTTTTAGGTAACTGGGGAACGCCATTGTGATATTATGTTCTAGTTCCTTGCATTCTGGACCACCAGGGCAGTTTTCTTTCAGAACTAGCGGAGTTTTCCCATGCACTTGTTTACTAGCTGAGCACTATTAGCAAAGTCGTCACCTCATGACCGAGACCTCATGTGTGAACCCTATAAAAGGCCTCCACTAGATCACACTCCACCTCTTACCTATTCTTGTCTTGCTGAGGAGAGTAAGCAGCAGATTTCAGATGTTAAAAAGTGATCAAAAATCTGTCTGACTCAGAAAGCATGTGGCCTATTATTGTCGCAGCAAACACAAAGTAATTAACATCATAACTTTATAAGTTCATACTTCTTAAGTTCAAAATAACTTAAAGTATGGGCACAATGGGCACAATGAAAGTGAAAGGAGCTCTTAAATCCATGCTGTGTACAACCTGAACATAAAAGAGCTGACACTGCTTTGCAGAGCATATGAGGAGTCTGCAAGCGAATGTTGTATTTCTAACACCATGGCACATTTGCTCTTGGCCCATGAATGTAGATTCAGTGGGCACAGAGAACTTACATGCAGCACTCCATGCTAAAGGAGCCATAGCAATATGGTATGGGAAATCATTGGGTCTACTGACACAAATAAAAAGGCAAGTTTGGCTTGCTCAAATGCCACATTGTCTGAAGCTATGTCATGGCACACATGATCAGGAGGCACTTGATCGCCTCTCCTTGCAAACTAAGCATATGCACAGTCACTTTATTTTAAAAGCGAGTTATAAAAATACCACAACGGCACATGGAGGGAGTTATGCAGGATACAGAACATGTCACATTGGTACGTGGCAGTGGACTATAATTCAAATGCAGGTTCAAGTCAGGGCAAGGACTGACCAAAACACCAAAGCACAATTCATCAGAAGCTCCAGAGAATTCCTGTGCTGACTTTGAAAATACACGGTTAAGGTTGGGCTGGTTTACTCCTCTGCAATTAAAGCACTGGAGGTTGATAACATCAGATAAGAGCACAGGTCCACCCCACAGAGGTGCATGACTCAAGCCAACTGACCGTATTAACTGCGGAAGGAACCTGACTTGCATGCTATATGAATCTTTTTGATGGAAGACTGAGTAGCCTCAATTAAGAAGGGGTATTACAGAACTGCAAGTGGCTACACATTGTAAGCTTGCCTCAAATAGCTGCCTACCTACTTGATGGCTGCTATCATACACTGGAGGCTCTGTTGTACTGTCTGTGTCTGGAGATTGGCAAATTCACAAAGTGGCGGCTCAGTTTTGCAACACTGATAGAAGGGCACTAGTTGATCTGTTTTTAAACACAGACAGACAATTCATTGCCAAATGTGGTTCAGGGACAGGATCTGGGCTAGGAAGCCTTCAAGATGACTGGTTAAATCTAAGACTGTATGCTCTTCCACTGCTGTCACTGTTATGGACGATACTGTAGACAATCCGAAAGACTATGCAGTTGGTACTGTCTATAGCCCAATTTTATCCAAACAGTGTTTGGTTCCCCATGTTATTGAAGGGTCCTCTGTGGCCACTAGACATCAGACTGGACCTGCTATACCAGAGACAAGGGTCACTATGCCACAGGAGATCACACACCCTAAAATTATAAGTCTGTTCTCTGAATGAGAACAACCCAGCATACTGGCATGTTCACAAGGGGTCAGACACACCCTTATGAGTGCACGGTGTCTATGCAAGGGCTATACAGCAAGTGGAAAGTTTTGTGTGGTAGGTGGTATGAAACATTGGATATAAAGCTCCTACCTCCTGTTTTAGCATGTTTGCAAAGTTGACTAGAAGCATCTCTGTCTGAATCTACCCTAAACATGTACATAGTAGTATTGTCTACATCTGGGGGACAGACTGGCGTTTTGTCACTGGGAGTGCCAAAACTAGTAAGGGCGTTTCGCAAAAAGATGTGGAATGTCTCCAACTCCCATGCCAAAAAAATGGACCCACAATGGTACCTGGAATTGGTGCTAGGCAGTTTGTGTAGCTTGCCATATGAACCAATAGAAGACAAAGTGTCTCTCATTTAAGACATCTTTTTTTCCTGGCCATCATTATGGTCAAGCAAGTCAGAGAACTGCATTCACTATTGATCAGGAAACAGTGCCAAAGTTGGGTTCAACACACACTATGTCCACATCCTGGATGGCTCTACGTGGAGCAATATTAGCAACAACATTCTGAAGTTTCAAGAGAGACTGTCTTCCTCAAGAGTGAGCAATAACTATATGTGTAGAGATCATTCCCCACAGAAAATGGTATCAGTACTTTTTGTAAGTGCTGGCACGAGAGTGCACAGTCCAGAGAATTCAGGAAGTGTTACAAACCCTTGCCTCGACATACGGTCAACACTAGTTCTGGGAGGGAACTGCCATAGTAGTCTGGAACATAAAGTAGAATGGTAGCTTACATATGTAAGCATGGTACATGGAGGACCCCCAGGCCATTTGGGTCATTCAGGTTGATGAGAATGGCAAGAGGATGAGTGTGATGTAGCAGGGGTCTTTTAAGGGCTCCAGGCGCAAGGTCACAGCTATGAGGTGAAAACGTTGCTATTAATACTTGGCTAGGAAACAAATATAAAGAGAAACTCCATTAGTTCCAGAAGGAAACCACCCCGGCTGTCCTCCACTTAGTCGTAGAACCACACATACACGCACAACTTACTGCCCATTGTGCCTAATTTTCCTTGAAGACAATGATAAATAGAGGATTAAAAACAAGCATGACCAAACACTGGGCTCAGCAAGAAAAGTAGAACTATCACTGTATGGTTCTTACTCACACCATTGAAAATTTCCAGACAAACAGTTAATCCCATGTCTTTACCATTCTCTCCTTCATGCCCCAGGCCTTTTCCCACATACTGTATCTACCTACTGCTGTACAAGAGCTAGTTAGCTGAGAAAATACTGTAAGATGAATCACCGCAGTGCAGGGCCTCATGGAACCTCTACACCTCCCTCTGTCTTCACTTCCCTTCGTATAGGTCAAAACACATCTGGCAAATTAAAAGTTTACTTTAAAAGCCCTCCTTTAATTAGCGCAATGTTTTATTAGATGACAACAAAAAGAATACACACACATTTTAATCCGGGAAAATGTGAAAGGTTCCATATTGCTTATGGTAAACCATCTGTGTGAAAACTAAAAAGCCTGCTTTTTTATTGCTCCTTTCCCCCCTCTGATTATATCTGTATAAATGGCATGTGTTAAAAATCTTTAACTTTTAGTGGTTTGGAAACAGCAATGTCAGTCTGTTTTGTACATCACTACTACCTGTACAACATCAAAAGGGGAACTTTGTTCAACCCAAACACAGCACTGTACCATTTTGTGTGCAAGTACACTTGCTCATTTGTCACATTTCTGTTTTGTCTTTAACTGTACCAAAGATTACTATGTAAAAAGGAACAGAAAAAAAGGTGTATAATTTGTCTAAGTCATCTAGGAATTAAATTTTTTTATACAACCAAGTAAAAGAGCCTTTCAGGGCCAGGTGATATAACATGTGGAGACTGTGAAGGACAACGAGAATGAACACTGGGTGAAGACCGCTTTATGGTAAACGGCTGTGTGCGAGTGTGTGTGTGTGTGTGTACCCGTATCCACTCGTTGGCCCGGCGCTCCACCACATTCTGAGGCTCCGCACTATATAGAAGCCACACGCACTGTAGCAGGAGCCTCCTGCTTGCTCCTGAAAGACAGAAAGTACACACAGGAAACAAAGAAAATTAAGTGTGAGATTATTTAAATATGTGGTTCATGTTGAGGTCTTCAGCGTGACAGAGTAAATAAATCCAGGAGGAATGTATTGATTTTAAGGAGACAAAAGGTGAGTAAAGAGAGACAAAAGGAAACGGGGAGTTATAGAGAAAACAGAGAGAGATTCAGAACGAGAGATGCAAACAGATCGAGAGAGAGACACCTAAAGAGAGGGAGGAAAAAAGAATAAAAGGGAAAATAAATGCCCAGCAGGTCGCAACAGGGTTCACTGGAAAATGAGTGTAAATACCTAACGCCTGCAGACCCATTTCTCCATCTCAAATGGGAAACACACCTCCAAAGAGTAAGAGAGTCATAAATTTACCATCCGCAGTAACATATGGGTTCCAACAAAGTCTTCCCAGGAACTGGCCCACAAAAGGAAAGCTCTTCATGGCCTCAGTGGTAGAGCTCTGAAAAACAGTGCACACATACACGTGTGCGTGCGCGCACACACACACACAATTTTTGAACATGAACAACAATAACCACTACAGTGATTGTGTACTGTCAGAAATAATGGTGATATAAAAAAAATAAAGTAAAATAATACATATACACAGTTGAACATGACATTGGACATAAGCAAATTAACATTGTTCTTTACACTCAGGTAGATTATTAATTCTCCACTGTTGGACTCTAATTTTTCATTTGGGTTCAACACACAATGAAGTGCCCTATACCTGAACAAGACACATACCACCAGCTAATATGAACAATGAATCTTAATTTGCTGTCAGAGTTATTAAAGCCAAGAAGAGGCTTTTTAGGCCTTTATAGAAACTATTCCCACAAAGCCAAATGGATAGAGTCACCGATCACTGTTTTAAAGACATTTACGTAATTAATGAACACCAGCACGCTAACAGAGAGGAATCTTGGGGTTCACAGCTTTCTGCATTAATTCAAGATGTGTGCTGTTAATTTACTGTATATTGGAATCCATTCAAAGGAACAGACCCCTTTTTACATGCCCCATACATACAATACGCAGTGTGATCCAGAGTGATGTGTGTGCAAAATGAATGATAAAACCCTAAAAGAATGTTTAGCTTATAAAATGGTCATGGCCAGAACAGAGCTAAATGCATAGCACTAAAAGATGAATGAATCAGAAAGACCACTGGGATTTGAAGGCTGTTCTGACTGGAAAAAGTATGCCAATGCCATGTTAACACATGCACATTTCTGTAGTCTATATAGTCATATAGAGCCACCCCCCAATTACCCAAAAAGTTGTACGTATTCACCGTCTCATCATTTGTGCTTTCTGCAGTCATTATCCATTATCTAACTATGGTTTATGATATGGTTGTTGTCGCTGTTGCTGTTATTATGTTATCACTACCTGAATAAAAAAGAAAAATGAGGTAGTACAAGTGCTTTGATGACAGAGAAATTCATTATGAATACAGATGATCTCACATACACTTACAAAACACAGAGTATATTATCACCTCCATTCACCACCAACTGAGCCGGAGGAGAGGAGTGGTGGAGGACTGGCCCAACAACAGTGAAAACACCAACTCCACAAGTTAATGTATATACACGGATATCTTATTTGGTGTTTTGGCCCAACACAAAAAAAGTTTTGTGGATGTTCATTATTTATGTAATCCCACTTCAAAACTTATACAACAGTTTTATGTCTAATTTATGACGATCAAAATTGCACCAGAGCACAAATACAAAAAAATGCCATGGATTCAACCAATATAGCAACACTCCAGTGTTAATCAGATAATTACACTTACGCTGGCACAAAAATAGTACCCTATGTCTTACAAGCCTACGCCAGGAAAATACTCTTATCCCAATTAAGAGCTCCCAATTGTGAAAGCCAAACTGTACATAAATATAGATCCTCCAGGTGCAAACCTTTCAGTATTAGCACTTTTATGCAAGTCTATGTCATTGTATTTGTCACCAGGCTTTGAGGATATAGTGATGTTTAAGCATCAGGACATTTTTTTTTTTTTTTTTTTTTTTTTTTAAATCCTAGACCCCCTGGTGACGCTTCCAGAACCTGGAGGCCCTCAGACCCATAGAACCATTAATCTAGAGTATTTAATACCATTTAACAATATTAAAATTTTGTTTCATATAAACTGCAGGAATACAATAAAAGAACATCCTTCACCAAACTTCTGACAGCAGAGAAATAGCAAAGCAGAACAACGTCTCACACAACAGTGTCAACATGATACACCTTATTAAATCAATCATAGTAATAAACTATATTACATTTGGTCTTCTGGAACCAAACCCTGTATTTGGACCAAGAATGATAGGAAGAGCAGAAGGAGAAGGATCACTGCATCTGGGCATAGTGACCATTGCAATGGGTAAAATTAGAAATCACAACAACATCAAACTTGTTTTCCTTTCCGACAAGGCAGGCGCTGAGGCAATATAGCATATAGCAATATGAGCTCCTGAGGTGCTAAGACTGCAGTGCAGTAAAGAAAGGGCTTCTTTCAAGGAGTACATGGATGGTGTGAGGCAGGACTTTTACAAACACAAGACCTTCACAGAGACATGCACCCCAACACCCCCAACCACAGCCCCCTGCCAAAAAAAAAAATTATTTAGTCCCTGATTCAAATTTTGATCCAAACACTTGATGCAGGGATACATCAGGTTAACGCAGGCAATCCCTTGGTGGCTATTAGCCCACTAACTCAACACCGTGGCCATGCCAACAAACTGCCTGGCCCAGCATAGAGAAGCCACTGTTCAGGCCATGGTCTCTAGGGCACAGTCACAGTCTACCTGAAGTTCTCAGCACAAGGACTATATAACAGGCTTATTACTGAAACATGGAGTTAGGAGATTTCTGTTTTGCCATAAAGACAGTTTCTGTTTGAAAAAGTTTTTTTCTTTTAACTTAACAGCTTTTCAAGTTCTGTCTTTGGAGATTCTTGGTCATCCAGGTCATTTTTAATGTCTCCTACTGGATTTGTGTTACAACCTTGAAAATGTTTCACCACTCATACTGGCATGATCAGTTATACAAAATAGCAGAAAATGGTGCTGTAAAACTTTTCACCATTCAGTAGAACCAGTGAAGCCCTACCTTCCTGGATTAAGAATTTGTCATAATGAAGGGACTTCTGTACCTTGTGCACCTCAGGGTTACATCACTGGGAGCTTAATGCTCTCAATTGGGTCACCCTTGGTGAACAGATCTGAGGAAAGTGATCAGTGAAAAGGCGATCCTAAAGACCCACACACAAAAAAGACCAAGTGTACCCTGGGGAATTAGGATTACCGGGACCCACCCCTGGACCCAGGCTTGGCGACCAGACTGCTGGTGGTGACCAGCCAGCCTACACAACCCACATAATCTTGTGGGCTCACTATCTGCAACATGAAGGGTGGGGGTCACATGTGACAGACAGTCTAAGACCGACTAGACCTGCTGGTGACAGAGAAGTGTGGGCTGACCTTCTCAGACCGCTGCCACTGCAACCCCCAGCAGAAAAATTCAGAAGATAGATAAAGACCGTCAGATAAGTGTCTAAATATATTGAATATCATTACATGTAGCCAAAGTGACTATGGAGATAGTATTGAATCCAAGCAAATACGCAACTGAGCAGATGAAAGTTGGGGGCATTGCCCAAGGGCCTAGGGTTCTCTGGCAAGCTAAACATACCACAGAGACGTAAACCCCATAAAGCCCCAGCTCACTCTTTAGCTATTCAACATATAAAACATATTAGTTAGGAACCACTATGAATTATACATTAACTACACTGAAACTAGTAGCAAGTAGTTATGAGGGTGATGAATGTAAATCTGGACCCGCAGACAAGTCCTGGAAGTCTCACTGTTAACTGCTGTGGTACCACTACCCAGATTGTAAGTCTAGCCATAAAGTACACTACTATATGGCCAAATTTATGTGGACACCTGACTATCACTCCCATGTGTGTTGTTGAACACCCCGTTCCAAAGTTGGTCCCCCCTCTTTGCTGCTGTAACAGCCTCCACTCTTTTGGGAAGGCTTTCCGCAAGATTTTGGAACATGGCCATGCAATTTCTGTCCAGTCAGCCACAAGAGCATTAGTGAGGTGAGGAGGCCTGACACACATTCGGCATTCCAGTTCATCCCAAAGGTGTTCAGTGGGGCTAAGGTCAGGGCTCTGTTCAGGCCACTTGAGTTCTTCCACTCCAATCTTGGGAAACCATGTCTTCATGGACCTTGTTTTGTGCACAGGAGAATTTTCATGGGCCCCTTAGGGAAATTGTAATGCTACAGCATACAAAGACATTCTAGACGATTGTGTGCTTGAAACTTTGTGGCAACAGTTTGGTGAAGATCCACATCCACATATGGGTCAGGTGTCTACAAACTTTTAGCCATATAGTACTTCTTCCACAATGCTGTTATGTTATACTAAAACAGTGAGAATATGTAGTTAGTAGGTAGACATTTGATGTTCAGCGTTATCGTTTGAAAAGGCAGATTTTAATATGGATCAGCAGGTTTAATATGAAATCCTAAGGAAGGTCAAATATAGCTAAATATTAATTAAAGAATACATGACTTTGTGTAAATAAATTAAACAACTGCATAGTATATAGACCTTCAATGCTTTTAAATACTAGGTTTATTCAAGTATCTGTCTAATACTCGAAATTCCAAATCAATTAGGCTAAAAAATGTTGAGATCCAAACTTGTACCTTTCTGGTAATTTCACATGGAATTACCCAGATCTTCCCATGAGTAAAGAGGCCTGACACTTGAAATTACCGTTGTCTGTAGCGCGTGTACAAGCTGCTGGAGGATGGTCCCCAAAGACTGCATGTGTTTGCTTATATCCTGCTGTGCAGAGGGAGATGTAGCCGGGCCCCACTGCACTGCTTTATCCATCCAGAACCTCATCTGGAGCTCAGAGAGTGGAGCCATGACTGTAAATTTGCAGGAACACAGACACACATGTAAACCCAGATTATAAACAGACTGAACAGAAATGAAGTCACACATCAAGCAAGCGATCAAGGCCACTACTGTAAAATAGATATACTCAAGATGAGAATAATATTCAGTGAAATATGTCTATGAAGGTTTTATACAAGTCATTCCGGATGTGGTATTACACAAGAGATCTGTGAAGCATAGCCAGAGAGTCTGTGATTTTGATTTTATTAATTAATTAATTTATTTATTTTTAATACAGTGGCGGTAATCACAACTCCATTATCAAAAATTATATTCGATTTATTATTGCCTTTTTTTTTTTTTTTTAAATTTATTAGCTGGTTTGGCTGGTCAATTGAAGTTTATGGGTTTAATCCAGACCTGAGATGGGTGGTACCAAATGTTACCAAGGTTATGACACCAGTCCAATCACCTTGACTTAATACCCAAGAAATAATCTTTCCAATCAAACAATGAATAACAGCAGCGATATCTTACCTTTAACAGGTCTTTATAGAGTCATATGTGACAGGGCCATAAGAAAATAAGTACCTGAAAATGTGCGACCCAGCTGGGGTTTCTGAATTTGTCATCACCTTGTATTTCATGCAATACACTGTGCCAGGGTATTAAAGGTACTCTTGAACTCTGGTCTAAACTTTCAACAGCCACCTTAGCTCAGCACACAAGTATTTCAAAAGCAAATTAACAAAAGCCCATCGACACAGACTGCGACATCGCCAAGTCACGCTGAGAAGCAAAGTTCTCACAACCATTTCAAGCTGAAAACAATGGCTCTGGAGAAACAGACCTTCGTACTTGAGATCGCAGAATCTAGCGTTCATGGATAATTGTTGTTTTTAGGCTTAATGACAGGACTGCAAAGGACACAACAATGGACCGTTTTTATGATCACCTCGTAACGCAGAGCTGTTTAATGTCTTTCCATTGACTCTGCTGGAAAGCCCCCATGGGTTAGGCGATGTGTAATTACCCACTGAGCTTTTTATCATCAAACCAAAAGCATGAACAAACGATTCTTGTTGACTTGACATCTCAATACAACCCACCCATACCCCTAAGCCTGAGGCTGTCAGGTTTTTCCAAAACAGAACCTTTGATTTAACTGTACAACATTTGATACAATTATTTGAAATACAGTTATTTGGTATACTCTTCACTTATGGTAGTGATCTTTAAAATGGCTGACCTGTTATCAGCCCAGGTCACAGAGCTAAAAATTATGCTGCTGGGGTCTCAGTAAATGTAATGAAGGTTATCCAATTATGGTGATAATTGTACTGTAAAGAGAAAATAGGAAAAGAAGAAGCAGCAGCCTTTATTTGTCACATATACAGCACAGTGAAATTGTTTTCTTCACATATCCCAGCTTGTTAGGAAGCTGGGGTCAGAGTGCAGGGTCAGCCATGATACAGCACCCCTGGAGCAGAGAGGGTTAAGGGCCTTGCTCAAGGGCACAACAGTAGAAGCTTGGGAGTGCTGGGGCTTGAACCCCCGACCTTCTGATCAGTAACCCAGAGCCTTAACCACCGAGTCACCACTGCAAATTCATGAAATATATTTGGCACTGTCCTCAATTCTGCTATTCATATTTTATCTACTCTGAACCAAGAATCTCTCTCTCTGTTCATCGATAAGCAGGCCTATCACAAATATTACACAGTCAACTAATTGCACTGCAAGTATTTCAGCTGATTGACCCTACCCTAGATCATCACATTACATTCCACAATTAGGTTTTTATTCAAATGTATATATTCAACAAACACAAAATTCATTCATTTTCACAAAATTCATTAGTTTGTCAAGATAAATAAAATCATTGCACCATCATATTTTAATCGAGCAAATGCTCTAAATGATTAATTATTTCTAACTAACCAAGTTATTATTTGCTTTTTTCTTCTATTTGTATTATTTATTTATTTATTTATTTTTTTTACAGCACAGAAGGCAAGAGACAAAGAACAGGGGGAAAAAAAAACAAACAAAACAGAGGAGTGGACCTTGACTTCTAAGTAAAATTTGATCAAATTAATTTTTTTCTACATTTTCATTAGTCAAACTAATTAATTAAATTAATTGTTTTAATTTAAAAAAGTTTTTAATTATTTATCAAATCATCTACAAAAATTCTAAAATTCTACTTCAGAAGTATGTGCTTTGTTAGTCTTTATGAATTGATCATGACAACTCTGCCCTACTGTCTTCAGTCACAGTGATAACTCTGAGGAGTACAATTAATTGCCATTTGGAGCACACTTGAATGCCATGTTTCAAAGCAGAAGCCAGTTTTTATTGTTGCACAATAACTGACAAATTTATTGGAGGACTAAGCATCAAAAAATTCCCCATGCTTCCACAGTTACACTGATTGTGTCTGGCAAACAAATACAAATGTTAGCTGAGGTTGAGATAAACACATGAAAACTACATCAGCTGTTTTATTCAATTTACTGACATTTCAGTATTACTAATATACTAATATATATATATACTAATATACTAATATATATATACTAATATACTAATATATATATATATATATATACACACACACACACACACAAATATATATATATATATATATATATATATATATATATATATATATATATATATATATATATATATATATATATATATATTAGATGACCTACATATAAGCTCATCTATTGCCATGGGCAATTTTCATTAAAAAAAAATGTTCAGAGCAAAACTTCCATTGTTTGTTTTCTTAAAAAAACAACTGCTTCATCCCTTTACTTGGTCTAGGTTTGCATATATGACTGACACAAAGGACCACTACTTTTTTTCCACTATTTCTGCAGATAATTTTAAAGACATAAACTAAGAGTGCAAAAATTAAAGTGATACTGCAAACAACTTCTACTACTGCAGATAAACTTTTTTTCCCCACCTGTAGCGCAAGCAGCTGGCCCCAATGCCAATGTCTTACATCTTACTTTTAAGTAACACTAGACATTAATTGGCTATACACTCACCAACCACTTTATTAGGAACACCTTTATTCATTCATGCATTTATCCCATCAGCCATTCATATGGCAGTGGTGCAATGCACAAAATCATGCAGATACAGGTCAAAGGGTTCAGTTAATGTTCACATTAGAATTGGGAAAAATGTGATCTCAGTGACAACAGCAGAAGACCACATCAGGGCTCACTCCTGTCAGCCAGGAACTGGAATTCACTGAAACCAGACAGCTGAAGGCTGGAAAAATGTCACCTTGTCTTTTACCAATTTTAACCTGTATCTGTATGATTTGATGCCTTGTGCTGTTGCCACAAGATTGGCTGCAAGAATTAGCAGGTGTCCTGGTGTCCCTAATAGAGTAGTCAATGAATGTATGCTTGTCACATAATATTATGACTAAATAGGGGTACTGTGGTTTCCCCCCACCTTCTAAAAACATGCCGATAGGTGAATTGGCCCTAGGTGTGTGTGTGTGTGTGTGTGTGTGTGTGTGTGTGTGTGTGTACTCGGCAATACCCTGGTGTTCCACCCAGGGTGTATTCCCGCTTCACACCCAGTGCTCCCGGGATAGGCTCCGGATCCACTGCAAACACTGACCAGGATAAAGCGGTTACTGAAGATGAATGATTTTCACAAAACATAGGAAAATATTTTGCTATTCTTAAATGACTTTGTTTTGGGGACATAATAACAGTGAAGGATGCAGCATGGTTATCATTGAGTAATTATGTACTGATGAAAATACTGCTGTCTGACCTACTAACAAAACAGAAAAGCAATATCAGGGACCCACTTAGAAACTCTGTAATATATTGAAATTTAAATAAAATGTCTGAATAGTACTACACTTTTCCATGTTTAAATAGGGCAGTTCTGCTGTATGGGCACTCCGTCAGTACATGGGATTGTTCAAGTATTGTGCTGTTTTTGCCATATTTTCCATCCCATAATACTCAACTAGGTACATGCTAAATCTGTCGAGCTAGCTTTAATGTGTACGCTTGTTTTGCACTGGAAGCGTAAACAACGTTAGCAAACATATCAATATGGAGACTAAGTGGACTGAGACCACAACTAACGTCTGCTTGGTCACTTTACTTCGAGCTAGCGACAATTTGAAACGGCTCTACACGTATGAAACGCAATATTTTAACTAGCGAAGTGGTTCTTACTGAAACATACCTGAGAAACGGAGAGACGAGCAAACACCTTTCTGAACTTCCCTCGCTCGCTGACAAACCGGAAGTTGTCGGCTGTTATTGGTGCGTTGTTATTTCCACCCACATTCAGCTAAATCCCGCCTCCTACGGCAGGCTTTGCTTGGCGCTGATTGGTCAGTGTCACAGAGCGGCACACGGCATCCGTCCGAGTACGGGTGGGTGAAAAACGGCGCGTGCTGTTGATGTTACATTTATGGTATAAAAAAAACTTCGTGTGATAACTCTGTGAATGCTTGAGTTGGCAGTCTCACCTATAAATAATAACGTTTTGAAATAGTCTGAGTCCCAGCTAACTAGGATGTAATTATAATTCGTAAAGACAAAAAGTCGGCGGTTATTAAGAATTCCACGGACCAGATCACTGTGTTAGTAGAAAACATCTACACTATTTATACAGCTCTTCCCACCTGCTGCGACTGACTGAAACAACTATTTCAGCCTGTTTGTGAAAGTCCACCAATCACAACACAGCGCGCGGATCCACGAGCCAATCACAACACAGCGGGCAGCTCAACATTTCTTGCATATTTTTCCTTGCTTCTGAATGAAAATGATTGAGTGTCCTTGTTAACCTTATTGTTAATGATAAAATATTTATTCAAATTCAGAAGTCAGTCCGTTCTATTGTGGATATGATTAGTTCTCATAACTGTCTTGTGTCTGAAAGTAATATGATCTAATTTTTGTTATGATTGATTGATTGATTGATTGATTGATTGATTGATTGATTGATTGATTAAATGCAGCAGGCTATATTAAGGGGAAAGGTCTGTATACAGTCAGTGCCTTTCTTCATCACTTTGAATACTTTTTGTGATATTTACTTTTTGTTCACATTTTTGGCACTCCAGCACAAATGAAATTGATTACCAAGAACTGGTGGGACACTTCGGAAGACATTTTTTGTGTTGCTCAGTCATTTATTCTGTCACATCATGGTATGTGTAACAGTTATATTCAGGTGCTGTTATGTATAAAGGGGAATTAGTGTTGGTGTTAGCTAACAGGGAGATGGCGAGATTAGGAACCAGTGGCCTGCGAGAAATAAAGTTTCACTATAGTGCACTGTACAGTAGCAGTGTTTTCAAACTGAAATGAGACACAGCAATACGTCTCTTGGAACAAACTAACACACAATTAGCTGGTTTGGAGGTAAGTAGGAAAAGAGCACTGAAACTAGCCAACACATCAGTTGTCTTGTTTTTATGTAAAGTACATTGCAGGGCACACATTCACACTTAGGAAGAAAATTAGAGTTGCCAATCCACTTCCCATGTTTTTGGGCAGAGGGAGGAAACCAGAGGACCCAGAGGAAACCCACACGGACACAGGAGTAACATGTGAAACTCCGTATAGACAGTAACCTGAGCTCAGGATCAAACCAGGGACAACCATCAAACTGGAGCTGTGAGGTGGCATTATTATTATTATTATTATTATTATTTTTATTATTATTATTATTATTATTATTATTATTATTATTATTATTATTATTCTCAATATGGAAAAAACAGGTGTTTTAAGTTCTTGGTTGCTCACATTCTTAGTCACACTGAAATACTGTTCATACAAATAATTCAGATGAATGTATATTGGGTGTTTTGAGAGAAACTTTTCAGTTGCATTGACATAAAATGGAAAGTGTAGTGAACAGGAGAGGTGGGTTAGGTCCTGAATTTTCTGCTCAAAGGTCACTAGATTGCATGCGATATAAGATTCTTGCTTGGTCAGGCCTACCCATGATCAGGCCTACCCAGTGCTGGCTAATATGACACCAGTGTGAGATCCTGTCATGGTAGCCCTGCTATTACTCCTCTACATTGCTGAAATGAACTATAATCTCGATGAATATTCTGTCTTACATCCCTTATGAACTTCAAATTGTTATTGTTGTTAACCTGCTTAGAAACAGCTTCTGAACAGCCTAATGAACACCAAACCTGCTTCTTGGTCTCCTGAATTTGCCTTGTACTTATGTTGAACATCTACAGTGTTCCCGTATTTCGACATTCCTGTAATGCCCAATATGATTAGCAGTCATGCTAGACCTAACCAACCTTTCGCATTTTTCTATGGTCTCTGCTCATGTTATTGCTCATTTAATCCACTAGTCAATTTCATTCCACTGCTGATGTGAATTTCATTTCTGACTGTAAAATCACTTTCAGTATTACACAGAGGAAGATGGTGTTCCATTATCTGAGACTCTATTAAGTTTTCTTTCTTAAGCCCAATTTTTTAAAACTGCTTTGCGAAAGTTTTTTGTTCAAATCAAAATCAAATTTTTGTTCTCTCTGTACAAAAACAGTGACATTTAAAATATGTATTTACTAATTACAGTTTGCTCTTTTATAACATATCTAACGAAACAACATATTTGCTCTATTTTATACATATGCAATGTAGTAGAGGGAGTCAGTATCATAGATATATAGAATAAAATAATAAAATAAGAATGTGACCCCAAATATCTTAACAGCATTGAGCCCAAAGGTGGACATTAGGTGCTGTTTCCATCTTTTATATAACCATTAGGTGGCACTGCTTCAAAGAGAAAGTCGTTTTATAGGGAGCTGTGACATTTTAATGACATTCTGTTAGTTGCCGTAGTTCATAATTAGGCAGGCATGAATATTTACTTTTGTAAAATCTACAAATGATACTAAAGTTTTTGAAGTCATTAAGGGTATATAAGGTCATATAAAATTAGGGTCATATACTATATACTATATTCAGAGACATAGAGTATATCTGTGTGTACTACAGACCCCTCCAAAAGTATTGGTATTCTTTAGTTTTTGCTGTACACTGAAGACAAACATACATTTGTCATACATACAATATGTATTTTTGAGTAAGTGTCTGGAATATGCTGGATTATATATATGTACTATATATATATTACTTTGCCTTGCTATTTCTTGCAAGAAATGATGGATTGATAAATAGTGTTAGAACTGGTGACTATAGGTACTGGTGATGTTTGAAAGCTCAGCTGAAAAACTAAACAAATGCTAGGTAAAAACGAGTACTATTTTTTCATTATGCTAGTAGATATACAGTAGACGCCAACTGAGCTGTAACACCTTGCATGCTTTAAATGCTCATTTTTTCCACTCCACATGGAAGTTACCCATTGCGACAGCAGTAGCACAGCCAGACACCCCTATTTAAGACTATTTACCTGATATTATGCACGTACAGTCTATAACATCGTAAGTAAGCAGAGTGAGGTTGAAGGTCAAAGCCTAGCACAATGAGAAGACTGTTTAAAGGATCTGGACTGTACTGCAGGACTGCACTGGGAATTCTGGGGTCTGCAGAGCTGTCCCTGTGGGACTTGGTAATGCTTCCAGATTGTAGGGATATAACAGACGTGTGTATATGTGTGCGTGTGTGTATGTCTGTGTGCATGTGGCTGTGCATTTTTTGTTTTTTTTTTGGTAGGGTGGGGGAGGTGGGAGGTGGGGGTCTTGTTTTTATATCTTGCCTTTGCACTTTCCAGGCTGGTGAAGGAACAACAATGGCTGCAATAATGTAAGTGATAACAGGAACTAACTTGTCTCACGGACATTCCACAACAATAAATGTAACTATAAACAGTTAAAAAGCATGATGTGCGGTTCAGTAATAAATTGTAATTATTTGCAAATCACTATGATATTAGACGAATAAAACATTTCAGGACATTGTTAAAGAAAAATATAAGAAAAAAATGTTTCATTCCTTACATAACAAACCACCCCATTATAGGATTTATCACATTATGTAATACATTTTAATATTTTGTGATACACATAATAAAATACAGTTTAAATTCAATTTTAACTTTAAATTGAAAAGTGAACTAATCTAAATCTTACTCAGATTATAGCTACAAAAGCTAGATAATGTACCGCGTAAGCAATGGCGTTGTAACATCCAACCCAGACATTTCCCCTCCAGACTGCCAGAAGGCGCCCTCCCCTGAATTTAGCACTGCTCCTTTGGTTACGCCATCCATTTCCTGTTTGCATGATATAAAAAGCACAAGGATCTCTGTGAAGCATTACAGTTTGCCAGCCAGTTTTGTGAGTTCTGAGCCATGTACTTCTGGATAGCTATTTTGTGTATGACCCTGACCTGCCCTTCCCTGCCCTGCCTTGCCTTGTTTTTGCCTTTGTCCAGTCCTTTTTTTTTTTACTTTTGACAACTCAAGACCCAAGAATTCTTTTCTTTTGTCTGCAACAGGAAAATCAGGCCAAAGATCGTACAATATAGAGCCAACTTAGCTTTAGAATTCTTTGTTTGTGAGTAATTGGTGGTCTTAGAATGCATAAAGTGACATGCTCACAGGTAGCAGATTTAGTGCTGTTAAGACCAGAGACAGCCAACTACAAAGTTCTGGCAGTGTTAGAAATTTTGAGCAAATAAACTCTGCTGCTATAATGATCATCTAAAAACCACCAATATGAGGAAGACATCAGATTACATGAAACAGCTACCAATACTATAGTGGCAATGGCGAAACGTAAACACAACATTTATGGCATTTGGCAGATGCCCTTATCCGGAGCAACTTACATTTATCTCATTTATATACAACTGAGCAGTTAAGGGTTAAGGGCCTTGCTCAAGGGCCCAGCACTGGCAGCTTGGCCTCATGATCTTCCAAGCAGTAGTCCAACGTCTTAACCACTGAGCTACCCCTGCCCAACATACGACGTACTAATAGATGTTAAGGAGAGAAATATATCCTTATTACCTCAAGCTTATTTTGAAGAATGTTTGTTTAGATAACCCCATTTTCTGCACAAGCCCGCATCACACTGTTTGACATCAGCAGAATGTAGTAATTTTCTTTAATCACAGGTCTATCATTAGAGGATCTTCATCATATAATCTGACATGGAGAGCATGTTATTGTACAGTCTGTTATAGATTTCGACCGTAATTCGGGATCATGTATTGCAGTGCAGCTACTGTACCACTGTAATCACACAGTGTAAAACCAGCTTTACCCCAAATTCACAATAGATGCATAGAGCGATGCGTAATGACTATCCCTTCAGTCCACACTGATTATTATGTAGTGCACGCATCACTTACATGCATGAGAGAAAAGAAACTGATGAACCGATGATGTGAGTATAATGTACATTTTAAAAAAAAGATTTCAGGAAGGCATGTGGTATGAGTTGGCCTTTAGGCTATATGGAATACTGCTCTATTGCATGATTTGACACTGAGGTGTAATACTATATACAATATGACAGCATTCATACAGTTTAACTAACAAACTCACCATATACACATTCTTAACTGGAGTATAAGTGTAGGGTCATGTTGATCACACGATATATACTGATAGATGGCAGCCAGGGCCTTTTATTTATAGTTAAACTATTATGAATTGAGGCAAGCTTTTCGAAAAAATATAAATTATATATTTAATTATTATAATTATTTTTTTTATAATTGCAACTATGGGCATCAATGGGCAGGTGTCCTACCCCTGGTTAGGTGTAGGTGTAGGCAGTATTAATTAGGTACATTACACAGAAAAAATACAATGACCTCACAAAGACCAAACTAACCTATGTGTGTGTTTGTGTGTGCTTCAAAAAGAGCCAAACAATTTTTTTCCTTTCCCATTCCCATGTTAGTGAATGGGACAGATGGCAATCTTTCATTGTTTTATTCCACAAATTATTTTCAGGAATAGTGTTCTGTCATTTTTTACAATTTCAGTTGCCCCTGGTATCTCCCACAATAATTTTCCTTATTATAAATGCATTTTATAAATGCTATTTGAAGATAAATTAAAGGGCGTGGTTACTGAGATGACTGACAGTTTTGTACATGGAAGCTGAATTTCATGAATGTACACATACTTTCCAACAATTCCCCGAAGCTCTTGAGAGCTCTGTAGCAAAGCCATGTCTTGTTCTGCTGTGAACTGTTCTAACAGAATCTCAGCGGAGAGTTCTTCAGTTTTTGCAGGATGTTGCTCATTTTGATGTCTAAGCTAGCTTGTTGTATTGGTATTATAACTAGCAGACCAGTGTGAGTGAACGAAGTGATGGCATAAACCAAGGCAGCTAACACTAGCTAAATTTAATAATAATCTACATTTGACTGTATGACCTTAGAGAACACTCAATATATCTTAGTAAGGTTAGCCAGTCACTCTTTTTTAAAGGAACTCCACAGACAGAATGAGTGGAGAATACATCAGAGCATTTCTCCATTCAGATTGATAACTTACTGCCGGTGTCGGAGAGAAGCGATTTTTTCCCCTCAAAATAATAGGTTGTGTTGAGAGTAAATGTTGACTGCTGTGTACCAGTATTTTTTTAGTTAGTACCTTACATTAGCTACTTATGCTTACATTACTTTGATTAAAATGTCAGGTAGCTAGCATTTTTTTCCAGTGGGAAAATCCATATACTTGCGAAAATTATACAAATACAATTTAGTGTCCATCATAGTGGACAAACTGTCTGCTCGGCGGTATCTACTGTGCATGCTTTGGCTTCAAGGTCTCTACTGCGCAGACTCTGGTTCTAATTTTCACAAAATGCCGACTCCCATTTCGACCCAAAAAAGACCAAAAACACACAATGGAAGTGAACAGCGCCATGTTGTCCTCTCGTATATACAGTCATTGGACAGAAGAGAGTGATGTGTTGATGCATGTATGTCTTTAATATTTTATCTAATGTTTTTGCATTGGTGAGTGTGAGTGAGACAGAGAAATGAGAGAGATACAGTGTGTGTTTTGGAGAGGTTGCTGAAACAGGCTATAACTTTGGGAATGTGTTTAAAGTGGTCTAATGGCTCCAGATTAGAGCACACAACTCCTGTGGTTTTCTGGCCTGGTGTATGTGTGTGTATGTGTGTGTATGAGTGCCTGGGCTTTCTTCAGTGCAGGGTGGTGCCTCTGGATAATTGAGCAGATGCAAAAAGTTACCCAAAACATTATGTGCACTCCTGGGTAAAGCACATATTTATTTTAATAACATTTGAATTCATATGCAATTCAAATACAACATAATGACCCTGATGTCATCCTTCTAATTTTGAATAAACAAAAAAATCCACACATTGTATGAAGAAACACAAGAATGCCAGGTTTTGTTTTGTTTTTCTTTTGGAGATGCACTCACTACAAAATGCTGAAATTTAAAAAAGCCAAATGAATGGACTACTTATTAGAGTCCAAGGTGAATACAAGTGGGTTCATTCTGTCATTTATTTAAATTTTTTTTCTCCTTCATTTAGGTCATTTCAGGTCAGATTCTTTTGGTTGGTCCATAAAAAAGACATATGGCCCAAGAAGAAGTTGTTTAGTCATACAAATAGGAATTAAAAACAGGAGAAAAAAAACATGTGGTTTAATGCCTGGCCTAACAACCATATGTGCTTTAACTAAGCTCAAAATAGGTGATCTTGAGGAGAAAAAACAAGGCAGAGGGAACGAGGGCGAGAGAAAAAGAGTAGGGGTTTGCATGGCGGAGTAGGGGGATTGGCAGAGAGCCGTCATGTCCAGCTACTGAGATCACTAAGTGGGTGGTAGGAGCGAACTGTCTCTCGGCCAAACCCTGAGAAACACTCATATCTTCCAAGCAGTTCGGCTGGAGTAGGATGTCAACCACTGAAGCCTGTGCACGAGCCAAGGAGGCCCAGTGAAGCACAGATGGTAGTGCTGACAAATTAGTTCAGTGCAGCCCTGAGCCCCTCTCATTTTTGTACCTGGCAGCAGTGACAGAGCTATCTCTTCTTTCTGCTTTTGCAGCTGAATGTTTCCTTTCCACTTCTAATACCCAGCTCTTTGTTTGTAGTTCCTGCAGGCAGAGTGATGGCATGTCCAGCATATGACTACTTCTACAGTGAAGCTCCCTCCAATCTCTTTATTTATACTGAATGAAAATGTGTTGGCTGTCTTGAGTACTGCTGCCCACATGAACCAGAAGTGCAGCCAGCTGGCCCTGAGCTTACTCCTAACGCATAGAGAACAGAAGTGCACAGACTGGGTGTGGCCAGAACAACTTAGTCTTCCTCAGGTTAAACCACTTTTTTTTTCTCAACTATCCTCCCATATCCTTAATGAGGAAGTAAGCATGAAACTGGAGGCCACAGTAAATCATCAGGGAGAAAGCATCTAAGACATATGAACATGTGGCGTGCAGTGAATTTGACCCTCAGTGCTCTTTCACAAACTGCATCAGCAGAAATGGCTTTGTGTCAAAATCCAAAATGTGCTTGATTTGCTGGCTCTGTGTAAGGCTGACAGGAAAAGAAGTATATTTTTCGAGGCCTGGGTATTCAGGTCTGAAAATAGAGTTGTGCACAGTACAGTACTGCAGATTTGCATTATGTTGACCTACTGTCCTGATGACAAATCAGAAATGGAAGCAAAACAAATGTCTAATGGCTTCAGACATGAAAAGTCATATCCAAGTTCTGCTCGAAGAGAGAAAAAGCAATTAGACAGTAAAAAATGACATTGGGAGGCCAGGACATCTTTCAGTAGAGGGATACAAAAACAGATGTCCTGTCTTGCTTACAAGTCATAAGTCATTTGGGCAGAATTCTGCTGTCTGTTTCTGTGGGATCTGCTCATCACTCAGGCTGTGTACATACGTGTGTGTGTGTGTGTGTATGAGACTTGTATGAGGCCCGCAGAAGAATAGCGTGTGTGCAGTGGGAAATCCTTGGAACAGTGTTGTCACACTGAATTGGTTCACTGGCTTATAGTGGACTGATCATAAACAAAGCCAAGTGCATATATCTCCCATTTTGTTCCAGGGCTGTATTCTAAAGTGTATTCCAGTTGACTCAATCACACAAACCAGTAACACTGCCTCTGCAGAATATAGAATAAATATGGTGCCTCTAGTTGAGACCCGAAACAGTGGATTTGACATTGTTGTGCATATGGATATTCCCTGAATGTTGTTCATGTGGATTTGCTTACTTTCCTGCAAAAGGTTTAGTCAGTGCTAATTGCAAGCACACTGGAATGTAAGGTGATCGTCTGCTCCACTTCTCATTTAACGCACATCTGTGCACAGCCCTGAGTTCCGCTCATCAGGCTTTAGATTTTGGTTAATGTACTTCAGATGATGCTTTTTTTTTTATCTCACATAGGCTAGCTTACTTTTTCTGATTCTCTATTACATCTCGTCACATTAACAAGTTTATGTAGCCCTTCAAAATTTATAGAATCAGTTTTGTAAGCCTGCATGGTCTCAAGGCATGGATCTGGTCAGCATACCAGTTTTGGTTATGGAAAAAGCCTAAAGTTTCCATTCATGGAAAGGCCTAGGCACTTTCTAAAGGGGTTTAGGGCAATTCCAGACATTTTTTTGCCAACCAAGTTATTATTACTTGGTGAGGAAGCAAGGGGTTCATTGCAGAGAGAGGAAATACTGTAGAACATATTTAAAAGAGTGAAATATGGATATGGATCACCCAATCTTATTTTGTCAGAGATGTGTAATATGGCCAGATTATTTTTGGGCAGTAATAAGTTACAATGATTGATACACTGTTTAAAACACAACAGCATAAACCCTTTTCATGCATGGTGGACAATATTATATGATCACCCTTTCAGGTTTTATGAAGGTTCGGGAATCGTTTGGCAACATCATAGACAATTGGTCTTAACATGTGTAATTTAAAAGAGATCAATTTGAATGGGTTAATCAGAGAGGCTGGAGACTACATGTCTGATTAAAGAAAACATACAGACCTAACATAAACAAGTGTGGAGCATGCGGTATAAGCTAACAGAGCAATCACAGCAGTATTCGACTGCAGATAGCAGTCTTGTTCATCAACCTCTAGTCTTGTACTTCAGACTCATACACAATGATCCTGGCTGTCTCTATAGCAATACATTCTATATCAATAGAAAAAAAGTGCAGCACCATAAAGAGATTTTTGGTTTATATTTATGGGGAACCCTTAAAGGTTCTGCAGCTTCCCTTTTAGAGAGTAGAATCTCTTTAGAAAGTTAAAACCCCTTAATCATATAAAGGTCTCTTGAGAAACCTCTGGCTTAAAGAAACTTTTTTGGACATTTTCCTCATATAAACAAGAACATTCTAAGCAGTGTAATAGTGCTGGTACTAAAAATATTAACCATTGCTACTAATAAATGTGAAGCCTTTGTTAAGCAAACTATTAATATTGGTATTATACCACAGCACTGTTTAATTCTCGAATCTGATTGACAGAAGGTGTTGATTAATTTTCTGTAACAGCAGCTCTGACAATAGCGCCAGCTGTCATTCAAATAATAGGTTTATATTAATGTGCTCATTCTAAAATACCTTATTAATTCTATAGTAACAAACTCATTCACAAGTACTTGTATGGTGGACGCTCCACATATTCTCAGACAAATAATGGACAGACTAAATATGTGTTGTTAATAGAAACCTATAATCATTGATATGGTCAAGGTTTCTGTAAGGAGACATTTACTGAAGGAGTCTCCAGCGTCTGTGTCTGTGTCTGCGTCAGTCTTCCACCATGGGATTAAGTCCAAGAAAATGAGGGAAAACAATAACAATTATAAGTGATAACAGGAACTAACTTGTTTTGCAGACATTCAACAACATTAAAAGTAACCAAAAATGGGGAAAAAAAAGCTACAATGTGTCATTGTTTGATAAATTAACAAAATATAATCGCTGGCATACTGCTGTTGTTTAAGAGGAATAAAACAAACTTTGGCGTACTAACCTCTGCATCACATTTTCCTACAACAGCACATGCTGTTGTGTTTTAGTGCTTACTTCCTTACTTAATAAAAAACCTTGTTATCATGGCAAGATGTGTAGCAGCCGGATTGGGATCAAAGTCATATTCCTTTAGCCACATTATTGTTGTTTTGTGTATCATTTGAGCTTTCAGCTTTACCTGAACAAGTAAAATCAGAGCATGATGTGAGGCTCACTTTCTCCAAGCACGCAGGGTGTCACATATGGGAGGCAACACCCTTACTGCGGCAGATATGACTTCCTTTTCTGGGCCGCGCACATTCATTTCGTAAATGACTGAGATTTTGACACACATACGGTTTCAATTAGTGCAGAGGATTCAGACAGGATTATATAGGAGTATTTGACACCCCACATTTACCCCTTTCCCTTACTCATGGAATATATACCATGGTGTCCTGATCCGCTGTGGCTTAGGCCCGGATATCACTGGCCAATTTTTTTTTTTTTATTGAACATTACAAGTTAATACTGGGTAAGTGACATTTATGGCTGAGTGAAAATAAGGGTGTGTTTAACCCACACTGCTGGCTCAGCGCAGGTACAGCGTTTTAGACCGATTTCCCAGTAATTACTTTCTGTTCACCTCCGGCAGGAGACTATTATGGCTGCTGCTTCCTGCCCTTGGCCTATGTGGGGTCACGTCTAGCCAAACCACTGTGGTGTGTGTGTGTGTGAGAGAGGCAGCTCACAACTCCTATCAGTGGGCCTCAAACCGACTCCTGGTTGGCGGAAAGTAGATATGCGTAAATACTCTAAGAAGATATAGTCTGCATGGTAGATCTACTGTATCTGATTAGGAACCTACTGTATTTTCACCAAGTTAGCCTTTGTGTTTGTGGTGTTCTGCTGTTCTAGTGGAACACCTGGTTCAGCTGTCCCTTGGTCCCTTTAAAAAGTGTTGTAATTCCTACACTGTTCACCTGATTGGGATGTAAATACAAAAATACAAAATAAACCTGAAAGTCTGCACTGTGAGCTCTTATTATGGGTTATTTAATTTCAAATCCACAATACTGGTGGTAGACTGCTGAAAAAAAAAAAAAACTTTGTCAATGTTAAAATAGTTACAGACATGACTGCATATTAATGTGCTCATTCTTATTTGGTATTGTTTCTAGAGCAACAACTCCTTCACAGGGACTTGTATGATGGACGCTCCACATAATCAAAGACTAATAATAAACTGATTAAAAATGTACTGGGACAGCACGACGGCACAGTGGGTAGCATTGTGCCCCAGTGCTGCCCCAGTACATTTTTAATCAGTTTATGGTTTCCTCCAGGTTCGCAGGTTTCCTCCCACTGTCCAAAAATGTGCAGGTAGGCAGACTGGCTACTCTAAATTGCCCCTAGGTGTGAATGAGTGTATGAAGGTGTGTGTGCATCTGCGATGAATTGGCATCTCATCTGGGGTGAACTCTCCTGCCTTGTTCCCAGTGTTACCAGGACAGGCTCTGAATCCATGACTCAGACAAGGGTAAATCAGTTACCGAAGATGAAAGAATGAATCAAAAATGAGCTGTTATTTATCAAAGAAAAGCATATAATCGTTGATATGGTGAAGAACCTTTTTTGCAGATGTTCCACATTAAATATACGTAACTATAAACAGTTTTTTAAAAATGACATCCTTTAATAAATAAAATAATTGTAATCATTAGTAAACTGTTGTGGTATAAAGGGGCTTTTATTGGAAAATAATCAACTTCAGTGTGAAGATCCAACACCCCATCGTTGATTATTTTCCTGTCATATAAACAACAGCATGTTGGGGTGAGTCTCTAACACTAAACTAGTTTATCCAGGTGGCCATACGATCTTATTAAAACCACACAGGTGGTTGGTTCTGTACTCTCACATTGCTCCCCATGAACCAGAACCCATGGAGATGTTTAGCTTCTCTACTGAGGAAAAAGAAGGCTGCAGATTCTTTGGCCTGTGTTTATACTGCAGCAGGGACATTTCTGTACCTACTGTAAGCTGAGACCTGAAAATAAGCTCCAAAACCAGGTGAATATCACATTCATTCCCATGAAAGAGAGTAAAAGAATAACCTGTCATGGTGCAATAAACAAACAATGCAATATTTCTTAGCGGTCGTTTATTCTAGCGCACCATTCCCCTGCAAATGTACACAGGCATTTTACACTCAGAAATTTCATGATAACCATTTCAAATCCTGTCTGCCGAAAAAGTCACCAAGGATATAGACATTGCCAGCCCATACCCCAACCTGGCTGATGTATTTAGCAAAACAAAGGCCTCAAAGATACCACCACATTGCCCATGGGACTGCACTATCGACCTCTTAGCTAGTGCTGCTCCCCCTAGAGGCTGAGTTTACCCTCTCTCAGTACCTGAAACCAGAACCTTGAAAGAATGCATTCAAGAAGGACTAGCACAAGGCTATATCCATCCCTCTACCTCACCAGTCACTGCTGGCTTCTTCTTTGTGGAAAATAAATGGCAAGCAGGCTTGGTCCATGTATTGATTACTGAGACCTTAATATTGTGAAGTACAGGCACCTTATCCCTCTAGTGCCGGCAGCCCTTGAACAGGTAAGAGGTGCTCTGATTTTCAAGATCTTCGAAGTGTGTATAACTTGATCCATGTCAGAGAGGGTGATGAGTGGAAGACAGCATTCCTAAACACACCAGGTCACAATGAAGATTTAGTAGTTCCGTATGGCCTCCTGTGAGCCTTCTGTGTTTCAGGCATCCTAAGAGAGCTCCTGAATCAATGTGTCATTGTCTATACCAACAATATACAAATATACAAGTTTCACCAATGATCCATCAAGTTCCTAGGCTACATCCTTGATGAAAGGGGAGTGGAGATGGACTAACTGAAGGTGGAAGCAGCGACGGCCTGGCTGCAACCCAAAACTACCAAAGAGCTACAAAGGTTCTTAGGGTTAGCAAATTTCTACTGGTGCTTTATCAGTGGTTTTAGTTCAATAGCAGCACCCCTGACATCCCTCTTAAAAGGGAAAGCTGAATGCAACTATGACATGGGGAATAGAGAACTACTAGCTTTGGAAGAATGGTGCCACTGATTTGAGGGTGCAGGACATCCCATCCTCATCTTAACCGACCACTGAAACCTTAAATATATCAAGTATGCAATGTGATTCAACTCTTGTTAATCTAGGTGGGCACTCTTTTTCACAAGGTTTAATTTCACTTTAAGACCTGGTTCAAAAAATGTTAAAGTTGATGCCTTGTCATGTTTAGATGAAAAACCTCAAGCAAAACCTGTTACTGATGCCATGACACCTGAGTCCTGTTTTGTAGCACCCATAGTTTGGGAATTGATGGTATATCATCAATTTTATCATCAGAAAGCTAAAAGCTGGTCCTGACTGTATGTCCACCTACAAAAACCTAGTTGCCACAAACCATGAGAGAGAATTTCCTCTGATGGGTGCACATGTCCCTGAGCTCGGGATGCCCAAGCATCCGAAAAACAAGAAGATTTTTGGAAAATAAGTTTCGATGAAGAAACCTTGCCTCTGATGTTGAAAAGTTTATCAAAGAATGCTCAGTTTGTGCTTTTGGCATTTACAAATTGCCCTTCCTGAACCCTTCTTGAACAGCCCCCCCATCTACTTGATCACACATAGCACTTGATTTTATCACAGACCTCCCACTATCTCAAGGTAACGCCACCATCCTCACAATCAAAGATCACTTTTCTAAAGCCGTATCAATTTACTTCTCTAGTCTGGCAAGCATTTTCTAAGCATCTAAATATAAATGTCAGTTTATCTTCAGGATATCACGCTCAGACCAGTGGTCAGAGAGAACTTCTGAACCAGGAAATCGAGAGGTTTCTGAGGAGTTACTGTGACCACAATCAGCACAATCATACCCTGGGCTGAGTATGCACCCTGAGTACGAACTCTCTCACTTGCCTTACTCCGTTTCAGTGCATTCTAGGATACCAGCCACCTCTATTCCCCAGATCTATGTCCCAGATCTTCTTGTTTCTGAGTTTTTGGATTTGCCCTTGTCTTGGTCTGTTGTGGTTTTCCATGTACCCAACTTTGCCTGTGTTATCACTAGTCTTGGAATTGTGATTTGGACTGTGTTTACCAGTGACTGTTTGGTGTACGACCTGCGTATGACCTGGATATTCACTTTGACTATGATCATTAGACTTGGGATTATCTTGCTAATCTTGCACATGGATCGTAGCTATCCTCTTGACTCTCCTTCATTACATTCCCTATAATGTCCTGCCCTGTTGCTCAACCTTAGGAGATTGAGCAAATTCTTCTTTGTTCACCAACATTATGGTAAAGTTGCCTGCTGTGGAGTTATTTACCAAATGCCTCCCTATAGCTCCCTATTTTGTGACACACTATAAATAACACACTATGCATGTGTGTCTCTCAAAAAACAGACAGCTGACTTTATACAATTGGCAATGAGAATTTAAGCTATGACTGAATTCTTGTTTATTATTCTGTATTTGAGGGATGGTCAGAGGGACAGAGATTTAAAGTGAGATGGATGATCACTTTTTTTAGGTGCCCAGTATGAGCTCCTCATCACCTGTTCTTAATTAGACTGCTCTCCCTTTGCCAGAATCAATATACGACAATGCTGGAAAAAAAAAATCAACCCACCATTTGTGGATGGGTAGAGCATTAGCGAATTCCAAACTGTTTACAAACATGGGGCCTCTCCTAATCTGTCTTCCTCCTTCACTAACTGAGATGAGGTGGTGGGGGGTGGGTATAGTAGGGGTAAGGAGGGTGTTCCTCCTGGTTGATTGACCAGGGGCCGGACATGGGGTTCCCACTCTATCCTAGAAAGCTGTATTTCCCCCCCCCTCCACCCTGTGTGAAATCAGATGCTGTAATTTTATTTCGATTAGCAGAATATTGTGTTCACACAAGCTTTCCAAATACACATGAAAGCATTTAACATCTCTCTCTCTCTCACGCTCTCTCTTCAGATGACGTATATGTTTCCATAGGATGTTGCGTGTTTGCTGGCAAGGACAAACAGACTATAGTTTAAATAAAAGATGAGGAAAGGCACAGTGTTCTGTAGGAATTATATAAACCCCAGAGAAGCTCAAGGAAAAGAAAAAATCAAACACTGCAACCCAGCTCTGGTTTGTCATCTTCGCAATAAACACATGTACATCACTTGCATGGAAACATGTGCTGGGCTTTCAGGAAAAAAAAAGGGGGGGGGGTGATCTTGGTATGTGGTTGGGCTTGGAAGGCGAGGAGAAAGAGAAAAACAGCTCCAGCAGGCTTAGTGAGCTCTGTGTAAGCATTATGAGAAACCTTACCCTTGGCTTGCGATCTACAATCACTGAAGCTGAAATGTAAATAACGGTTTGGTCGCAGCAAAATAAATGATGCGAAAGGAAATCAAAGTAAACAACATCAGTCAGTGTAATTATTCTCGTGCTGCTCAGGCGTCTTGCTTGTGTACCTGTACAGGCCAAAAGAGTTGGCCTTTATTATAACATCATGCTGGGATGTTTTGCCATGTACACAGTGCCTTTGAAGAAAGAGATTTCAAATTTTGCAGACCACCACAAATAGCTAGACATCATGGATACATATGTGAATCTGCAGTTTGTAAGTGCATTTGTCTTGTGTTTAAACACGAAGGAAGAAGTGATGTGAATTTTGTAGTCGCTGGTATGTCCTGACTCACCCCTTCAATAATGTAAATGCCCGTCAGGCCTCCATGGTAGGTGAGCTCAATCCTAATTTCATTTGGAAAACAATTACAGTTACAACCATTAACGAAATACTGACTGTAAAACTAAACTACTCAAAGTGTCTCTTGGTAGTTCCACACAGGTCTTGCCAGAAACACAGCAAATTACATGATTGCTTGTCTGCTACTCAATGTGCCAGTGAACACTTCATCTACTACTAATACATCATGCACTACTAACAATGCCTCTTTGTCCCTGAAACATTACGTATCTCTCTTAAAGCTGTGAATTCAGAGGATGCATGTCATACCATCACTTTCTGGCACAGGAGGAGAGTGGCTTTAAAACATTCACGCAGCGTCAGATTTGACTTCACTCCTGGCTGAAAGTGGTGGTGGCTGTAATACTCCTCTGGGTGTTCCTATTCAAATCTGGGCCTGCCGTTGCCTAACAGCTGGAGTACAGCTCCCAGAGCTGAAAAATAAACACCTTCTCTCTCTCTCTCTCTTTCTCTCTCTCTCTCTGAGTGATGAGATGTGTGATTTCAGGGCCTCTGAATTCCTCCATTAATGGTTCCCAGCTTCGTGCTGGGAGGCTGGGAAGAGGGAGCTCATTCTGCTGCAGCTGTTTAGTGCAAAAATGGACTCTCCATTGTAGTTATTAGATGTATTACCTTTTTATTAAGGGAATTATCAGAGATCTTCAATGCAACACTGGAGGCTCTTCGCTCAGGAATGACTGCAAGTTATTGTGATCATCTGAACACAAGCCACCTGGACAACATTGTTTACATAAGCGTCATCAGACCCAGTGTAGGCATGAATTCCTGACAACTTGTATGTATAACATGTTTTATGATAAACATTTTGCGAACCTCCAGCATACCTGTGGGGCTTTTGACCATCTTGTTGAATGAACAACTCACTGCTATACAAGGATTACTTGATTCCTTTTCTTCCCTCTTACGACTTTATTAGGATCTTTGTAAAAGACGAGACTGTCACACTCAGGTTTGATTTGCAGCACAGGAAAGCAGCACAGCGCCTCAACATCACAATATAGACAAGGCTAATTCTTCAGCTCACATAAAGAGGGAGAAAAGATAGATGTGTGTTTACAGTCATAGTCCTAGTCCTAGACTAATAATAATGTACAGCAAGTTTGAGGTTTATAACATGCATCTCTCTCTCTCTCTCTCTCTCTCTCTCTCTGAGATGTCCCATAATTACCAATTAATTATTTACTTATTGACAGTTTTTTTTTTAACCAAAATACACTATTTATCTTAGTTATTAGAAGTACGAAACATTTAATAACACTTGTATATTACTTTCTAACACTCACACAAAATTACATACAGGTAACTGGTGCTGCAGCAACTAACTGACAAAACTGATCAGTGAATTTCATTTTTAATGAGTTGGTTTATGTTAAGAAGAATGCTGTGGCATGCACAGTGTCATTTCACTTCCCAACACATGTAACAAAGCTATTTGAAATAATGAGTTTCTGTGTAGGTAAACTATATATCCTGACTGAGTAGTGTTGATAAACTCTACATCGTTTAATTGTCTTAATACAAAATGAATTAACACTGGGGTGTTTCCCCTTGCTGAAAATCCAGCTTGGTCTGACCAAAACCAAAACACAGATCACAGGCTGAGCTGTTCAAACTATTTCAATCTGTTTTCCAGCTTCCATATTACTTGATTAAACTGATCAATAAAGGATTGAAATGTTCCTTGCTGTTGTGTTATTTTCTTAAAACAACTTGTTTTCGATGAAATATTAGTAGTTGTAATTCAGAAACTGTTTCCTTTTCTACCTCCACGTAGCTGGTACAGAAGGTTTAACAGTTTGACCAGCTTGGCCTGTATTTTGGCAGCTGGTTACTGATCAGACCAAGCTGGAGTTTTCAGTAGGGCACTAAACAAGACAGCCAGTGAATAATGGTCTTTATTTTGAATTTGATCAGTCAGAACTTATCACATTAGATCTTGAAATGCAGGAAGGTAAACAAGTCCAACTGTCCATTGGACACACTGACATACGGTCAAGTATTTGGACAGTGACACAAGTTTCATAATTTTGCCTCTGTACACCACCACAATGGATTTGAAATGAAGCAATCAAGATGTGATTGAGGTGTAGACTTTCAGCTTTAATTCAAGGTGTTTAACAAAAAGTATTGCATTAACTGTTTAGGAATTACAGCCATTTTTTGTTCAATTCCCTCCATTTTCACAGGCTCAAAAGTAATTGGAGAAACTAAAATAATAATAAATATTAGCATTATTTTTAATACTTGAATGCAAATCATTTGCAGTCAATGACTGCCCGAACCCATGGACATCACCAAATGCTGAAAAAAATTCTTTGCCTTCAGAAGCCCCTGGTAAACGTACGTTTTGCGATACATTTTGGGTCATTATCCATCTGTACTGTGAAGCGCCGTCCTATCGGTTTTTCAGCATTTGAAAGAATCTGAGCAGAAAGTATAACTCTATACACTTCAGAATTTATCCTGTTACGTCTATCAGCAGTCACATCATCACTAAACACCAGTGACCCTGTTCCATTGGCACCCATACATGCCCATGCCATAACACTGCCTCCACATTTGACAGATGATGTGGCATACTTTGGATGAGCTGTTCCTTTCCTTCTCCATACTCTTCTCTTCCCACCATTCTGGTACAAGTTAATCTTGCATCAGAACTGGTCAGCCTTTTTTTTTTTTTTAGCAAAGTCTTTAAAGCAAAGTCTGGCTTTTCTGTTCTTGAGTGTTACCACTGGTTTGCATCTTGAGGTAAACCGTCTTTATTTACATTCATGAAGGTGCTTCTTGAGTACACTTTGAGTTTTATCTCAATTTTTCATGAAATAAAGAGGAAACAGACCACACCTGGCCATGAAACTGCTCATCAGTCAGTTGTCCAATTACTTTTGAGCCTGTGAAATTGGAGGTACTATATAAAAATGGCTGCAATTCCTAACAGTTAATGCAATATTTGTTAAACCCCTTGAATTAAAGCTGAAAGTATGCACTTCAGTCACATCTTGATTGCTTCGTTTCAAATCCATTGTGGTGGTGGAAAATTGTGTCACTGTCTAAATACTTAGGGACTCGACTGTATAGTTGCAAACTATACAGTTTTTGGTATTTAGTATATTTCTTAAATATTCTGACTAATCAATTAATGAGGAAAAAATTGAAAGGTCAAAACATCAAAATAATCATTGGTTGCGCCACAGTGGTGCAGCAGATAGCATTACTGCTACACAGCTCCAAACACACAGCGCCTCCATTTTGGCCATCAAATCAGGTCTACATCATGTTTCTTTATGTTCTATAATCTACTTCACATCACATGACCTGCCTGCCAGTGCTGATTGGCTGCCAAACCATAGCTAATGTCTCTTATAGGCTGTAAAAAGAAATTGCACAGGCCACAGGCCATTAGCCGAGCAAATCAGTTCAGTGAATCGCAGGGTACAGTAGGCGGAAACGAGCTCAGCCATGCCGGTGCATGAATAATAAACGGCCACCACCCATGCAGCCGAGTTACAGGGGGTCAGCCTGAATCAGTTTCCATCACTCCGTTTTTTTCGAGGCCATGTGCCCCTTTTCATTACTTTGAGCACACCAGCTGTATTGTAACTACAACCAATTTCCTTGCAGTCTATAAACCTGTCAATCAGAATCATACAGCAGAAGGAAAAGCCCGCTGTTAGAGGGGGAGAGCTCTGCTCTGTGGCCAGATGTCAGCCAGTGCAAAGCAAGATAATGCCACCGGACCTCACTTTTCATTTTCACCCCAGAGCCACCGTTTTTGAGACATCTATGAAATTTGTCTGTGTCAAAAAAAAAAATACAAAATTTAAGAACACATTTTTCCAGTTGCTAGTTTGGAATTCAAGAATGGATTATCATAAAACTGTGGTAAGTCATGTACCAAATTTACATGTGTGAATATTTGTTTAATCCTTTATAGATACACGTAATTATGCTTAAGAAATATTGATAAAAATGTATTATTTATTGTTTATTTATTTACAACAAAAGAAAGAGACAAATAAGTTATAATATTTTTATTTGTTAGAATTCTATCAGTGTTTGAACATTATTATTTAGAGAGCTAGTACATTTTTTTTTATTCTACTTTCATGGCTAGCTTTTCACAAAACCCGAGCACAGTTTTATCAGAGTTCACTCACTCTGTTCTATGGTAACACTGTAAAAGGGCACTTTAGCTGTCTGAGAACAAGTTAGCAATGAAAGTGTGCACCTTAATGACTTAATGTCTCTGTTATGTTCTCACAAAATAAAAAAAATAAAATAAAACAAACAAACAAACAAAAAAAAAAACAATGGTAGCATTACATATAAACTCTTTAAAAATATACTTCTGTCAAATACCTTGACAACTACTATGTACACTACAAAAATAAATTTTCATATAAATAAATTATATGGCATACATTTATCTTTGTAACTGAAAATGACATACATCCACACCGGCCGAGGAAAAAATGGCAGTCTGTTTAAAAAAAAACAAAACAAACAAAACAAACAAACAAAAAAACCCACTGATCATTTTCCTTTTAAAACTCTAAGAGCTGTGAAGAATCCGTACTGTAAAATGTTATATACTCTTTTTCCTATTTAACATTAGTAAGCACTTTATACACATCAAAATCCATTAATGAAAAAACACAAAAAAAAAACTGTAATAGTGTTTTTAGACAGACATAAAAATCCCTGCATTGTTAACAACTGGCATTACGACCATTATTTAACACAATATCTTATAATACAAAAATATAAATATTGCCCAAAAAAAAAAAAAAAACTATATAAAAACTGAATAACAATAGTTGCCAGCCACGATTCTCTCCTGTTTCTGCCAATGTGACATTTTAGGAGAACGGAAAACAAAGCGCACACGAGCAGTGGACTGAAGGCCAGAACCTTCGCCAGAACAGGAAAATTAAGGAAGAACAAAGAAAGTGGAGAGTGACGTACTAGTGTCTAACAGGAAGTCATACAGGAGAGGGGGGGTGGGTTGTCCAAAAGTAAACCATACACACACACACACACACACACACACACACACTCTACTCATAACACATACCAGACCCAGAGTGAATTGGGGGCTCCGTGACCCTTGACCCTAGAAGCACTCATATGCGCCATTTGGCGGTCAAGGGAGGAACTTCCAATTAGTGTCATGGCATCGTGTTGTAGAGTTTTATGAGCTGAGGTCAGAGGAGAGAGCCGCTCGTGCTAAATTGGGGCCAGAGAAGGTGGACGGACCTTACAAGTGACAGAAAAAGCTTGTCAAGTTCGGCCATTTAGTGGTCAAACCCCACATGCTGCTCATCGACATAGCTTATCAAAACATAGAATGTGAGTGAACATCACTGTGCTGTCAGAGAGGCTACAGTTGGTTACACCATGTGAGGTTTAGCTGTATTAGTGTAATAAAGCATCATTAGCTTGAGGATAAAAATGGAAAAAAAAAAAAAATAATAATAATAATGCCATTCTATTGTAAAAGGAAGAGAGGAGAGGAGAGAAGAATGCTACAGAGTGTACAGTACCACTGCCAGTCAGTAGAAAACTGCACCCATACTGCTATGCAACTCTATTATTGTTTCGACAGTAATGCAGTTCTGAGCCTCGAGCGCAAGCAAGGCTTCACACTAAATGGCCTTTTTTTTTTTTTTTTTTTTTTTTTTTTTTTACAGTCAACCAACTCGAAACGAGCCAGAAGTACAGAGGAAAATTCCGACGCAGAGCATAGCAGAGCCGCATGCAAATGCTCTCTACACTTTCTTCATTTCTAAATTCTCACGCATGGCGTGCTTCACCGATAAACAGCAACTGTGTTTTTTTTTTTCCTTTTTTCCCCCAACTACCACAGGTTTGTGATAAGCAAATTAAGATTTGTATAAAGCATACATTCTACTTCAATTCACACAAAACACACCATCATGCACGTGCACGCCCACACAAACATACGGTGCTTGTCTGTTTGCAGTTCCCACACAGTGATGCATTAAAGGACCTGACTTCGTGTTATGAGGTCTGATAATATGTCCATAAAAAGACTACACAGTTATTTCAGTTAATATATTAACTAATATATACTTTGTAAAAAAAAAATATATATATATATTGTTTACAAAATCCCTGTAGAAATGCATGGGTACTTTCGGACAGGCGTTTCAGAAACATGCAAAATCCAAATGAGAATATCACTATTTTTGATTAACTGGCTGAGAGGATGCAGTTTGTAGGCCCTGAAATGAATCAAAATGTTTGTCTAGGGTGCACATACACACTTGGCCACATACAAAATACATACTCTCATACTTAATACATACATATATGTACACACACACACACACACACACACACACACACACACACACACACACACACACACACCTACATCAAAGAAAATCATTGCATAGAATTATACAGGTACATTACAACAACATCTCAAGCAGCAACATCTGGATGCTGAAAAGTGTGTAAGATGAAGCTTCCTCATGGCACAGACACACACACGAAGGGAGTGACTGTAATCACAACTTGCACGCACGCACACACTCATACACACACATGCACACACCGCCCAGTCTGACAACACTGAGCCAGGTCCAATTATACCTACTCTTGCCTGTATTTACACTTGTGTACACGTTTTTAAATATTTATAGAAATATCTAAGGTAGACATACATTAGAGTTATACAGTAACAGAGTGAAGCACCGCCAAGTGCCCTCGCTCTGCAGCACCATGTCTCCTCCGCTTGAGAAAGCAGACGTCCCATCTTTGGCCATTTGTGCTTCGACATTCAGCCACTGCAAGAGGAAGAGCAAACCAGAGTTAATGCTGGTAAACAGCAGCATCTGATCATGATGTCTGCTAAGGCTATCATTACTTATTGAAACAGGGTTGATTTTGGTATTAACATGTTCCAGCATGACAATGCCCATGTGAACAAAGCGAGGTTTATAAAGACATGGCTTGCCAAAATTGGAGTGGAAGAACTCGAGTGGCCTGCACAGAGCCCTGACCTCACAAATGCTCTCGTGTCTTGAATGGGCAAATTCCCACAGCCATGCTCCAAAACAGTGGAAAGCCTTCCCAGAAGGTTGTTATAACAGCAAAGGAGGGACTAAATCTGGAACGGGATGTTCAACAAGCACATATGGGCGTGTTGGTCAGGTGTCCACAGACTTTTAGCCATATAGTGTACATGTGCTGCTAATACATCCTCAGTTAGAACTTGTGATTGCATTTCAGCCTGATGTTACTTCACATCCAGACCCAAAAATACTAGCCAATACCAAAGGAAAACTCAAAGTGCTTGGCGATTTTTACTTTTTACCTGCGTTTCTTTTTCCTTTGTTCGTCCTGCTACACATTTCCTGACTAGTCTTTATTTTACGATGACATTGAGGGTTAGAGAGGAACTATATAAATGAAATGTATTATACTGTCAGCTGGCTGCACGGCATTTTGTGCGGGATTTGCTCAATCACATTTCATGTGCTTTCAACAGGCACAAAATCAAAAAGTGGGGCAAGTAAAAAAAAAAATAATAATAATAAAGTATGAAATAAAATGTGAATTTAGTTACAGTGGGTGTGCACTGTCAAGAGTTCAAACACGAACGCAGCTCTAGTGGCCACAGTGCACGAGGCTATAAACTCAAATATCATGTCAAATATCAAATATATAATAACAGTGTCCATAACTCATGTCCAGCAGACAAGTTTTGAGCTTTTGCCTGGAGACTATTTGTGCGCTGTCCAACCATATAAATCTAGAGTATGTAGGATGTTGTGTTTTTTTGTTTTTTTGGGGGGGGTTAAAAATGATTATTTGGTCGGGGAAGAAAAGTACTCTATATGATGTTTCTGGCTTGCTGTGCATCACTCTAAAAAAAAAAAAAAAAATCGGTAACAGTGATTCATGGTCAACACTGTCTAAGGGATCAGAAAAATTGTCCTCCTATGTCCTTAAATATTGTGGTGCTCGCATAGCACACTTACTATATCTTAGTGTAAAATGAGCTTTATCTATAAATACTGAGAAACGTGGAAATTGTCCACGGAAACCGACCTCACGCTACAGATGTGGTAGACAGACCATAGGTTTAAAAATTGGCAGAGCGTTCAGGCATGTTTGTGGCATAAAATTTAAGACCATGAATAATTTAACACTTATTAAGGCATTAAATTTGCTAGCGAAGGACAAATGCTTTGCACTACATCAACCCTAAGAACACACCGCACATTTGTGTGTTTTCCTGGTGAAAGACATCTCAGGTCAGACCCAGGTCAGAGTGTAAGACTGTAATTTATTTCAGAAATCTATGATTTTAGAGGCAGCTTAGAAAAGGATAGCACACATTAACCTTATATATATATATATATATATATATATATATATAAAAAAGTAGCCAAGCGTTTTATGAGACTAACACACTGTAGTAATAAAGTGATTATAAAAATAAATGTCTGCTGTAGGGTCATATTCCATGGGATGAGATTTAAAAAAAAATTCTTCATGACAAATGTACTATGTTGGGAGCTCGGGGGCACTGTAGTGAGTGATTGTCATAGATACCAATAATCCATCACTGGGATTGCTGTTAAAGAATTACCAAAATACAAAAACATTAAAATACTGAGTAAGCTCACCTCAGCTGGAGGCACTCGTGTGGTGCTCAGTGTGAGAAGTGAACTCTAAATCCTGCAGCTCCAGGCCCTCCATTGTGGAGTCTGCACTATAGCGCTGCTCTGTGAAGGGTACATGCGGGTCGGGGAAGTGCGCGTCATGAGAATAGGCTCCCTCTGAAGTGCGGTAGCTGTCACTGGAAGGGTAGCAGGGGAATGGGGCGCTCTGGCCAGGGACGCCCGGATGCACAGCCACTGTAACTGAGGCTGATGCAGTCACAGTAGTGATGGGCTGGCAGAAGGCAGGGCCTGAGCCAGGGTGCATGGAGTGAGAGTAAGTGTTATGGGAGTGAGGCTGGCGGGCCGCCGAATGTTCTCTGGACCCTTGGGGACCGGCACTTTCAAATGCGTCCGTGCGCCGCCTCTGAGGGGGTGGAGCCTGTCTGGGCGCTGCGTCCCGCTTGGGTTCCCGACCGATGTGTCGACGAGAAAGCGGAGGTCCTGCATCCTGAGTGTGAGGAGGGTGAGTGGAGCGGTAATGTGGCTGCTGCTTGGAGTCCGTTCTCCCAGCCTGTGAAAAATGTTTACACATATTGAATATGGTACACAGGAGCTCTGTGCATACACTTTTTAATGTTATTAAATATAAGACATGAGGCTAACAGCAAAAAAGGCTATTATAATCCTAATATTGCACATTAATTAAGGGAATATCTTCTAAAATTAACATAGGAGAAATTCCATACAACTGACTTATCATGCATCGCTATTCTACATTATTTTGAGAAAAAAAATGAGAATGTTCTTCTCTTACTGAGTAAGAAGGTAAAATGTGTGGCTCTGTATGATAAACGCTTGGTTTTGGCCCAGCATTAATCCGCACGTCATCAAATTCCGATCGAGCGGCTCGCCCCCTGCTGGCCTGGAGGTCGTAATGCTTGAGCTCATGGCTGATGCCCGAGGCTGAGGAGTTGGAGCTGTACTCGGAGTCGGACGAGTCTGAGCCAGTTCCAGTGGTTGAGGTGGTAGTGTGGTTGGGCTGCATGGTGAAGTGCACCACTGGAGGAAAACGCTCGGGAGTTGGAGTGGGCAATCGGCTACGTCCGTCCACCGGAGACACCTTAACACACACGAAGACCAGGCAGAGTTCCAAAAATGATTAAGTCTCTTTTGTAACTAATCTTACAGTGTTACGTGAACATTAACAAAGCGTCACAGTGACCAACTCTGCATATATACAGATATATCCCCTAGAATCATAACTAGGAATAGTATTTACTCCTCCTTAACCTAATGTCTTGCATTTTCCTCCAGATCACTCCAGCAGATAGGAAAGGGCTGAATAGTTGGTTAGGGGTAGGAGGCATCAGCTAATACGAGACGGGGCTGGAGGCATTGAGGTCAGAGCTGAGCTGTGTGTGCGGAGCACGTCCCTGCCTGGTGGCTCTGCATAGCTGTGTGTCTGTGATGTATATGCTGGTGCCACACAGGATGGATGGCTTGACAAGAACAATCCTCTTACCTCAGGATAAGGGCCGAAGTAGGACAATAAGACCGGGAGCAGCACCAGGCCATTCAGGACCCCCAACACGGTCAGGATGGCCAATACAGCAAAGAAATATCTGAAGAAAAAACCCACAGAAAATAGTTTAAAATGGGAAAAATTGGATATTAAACTTCCATGAATAAGTAAGTAAATAAGCAAGACAATAACTAAAATTTAAAACATATTTATAATATTACGGAACACACACTTGGGCACCCCCACCCTTCACCAAACACTCATAAACAGGAAATAATCATTGAGCTTAAAAACTAGCTTTACCTTGTGCCAGACAAAGTCTCCAAAGAGGGCTAGTCTTTTTAGAGAGCAGGACAGAAAAGCTGGAGACATAATTAGCTGGTTAATTCAAAGGCATAGAAAAAGGGGGAAGAAAAGAGGGAGAGTTTTCTTTTCTTTTTTGAGGGGTGAGCAGAGTACAAGCAAACATAGGCTAAAGCAAAGTGGGAAGGAATGTGGAGTAGAGGACTTGGGAAAGAGATGAATCACAAAGGGACAGGGGCCTCTCTCCCTCGCTCTTTAAAAAAAAAAAAAAAGAACGAGAAAAAAGGAAGAAAGAAAGCAGAAGCAAACAAATGAAATGAAGGGTATAGAATTTAAACAATTTAGTCTAGGTGGAAGAGTGGAGGAAAAACTACAGGCCCCTCTTGCTTGGCCTCAAGCTCATATTCACTCTCTGTCTCTGTCTCTCTTCTCTCGCTTTAAGCCGCTGTGAAATTTTCCTGCCTTTCACAATCCCTTGGTCTAATTAAATCTCTGGAGTATCAGGTAAGACCCTCCCCAAACCTCCTTGACAAATCCCCCCTGCCATCTTCCTTCTCTCGCTCTTCATTATAGCTAGCTTTACTTCTCTCTAGGCCAGCAATGCATCTGTGCAAACTACAGCAGCTCAAATTACAGCTGCCATCTTTCACCTAATTAAAGAAATGCAGAGACTCATTAGAGGCTTTTTAACATGAATCTGAACACAGGAATTTAGGCCATATTCTCCCCTCCTTCTCTTCCTATCCCAAAGCTTTGGATGTGCTAAGTTGAACGCTTGTCCACAGTGACACCAAGCCAGAGCCATCACTGGTGTTCAGCCACTTGTGTTTAAAACATATTTTTACAAGTGTTTGTGTGTGTGTGTCTCCTGCCAGTTGATATGCAGCACAGCTGGGCCTCAGACTAAACTGACACAGTTCCTCCACCAGGCCTTCACACCTGAACACTGTCCAGCTGCAGCCACACATGGAGTACTCATTCTCCAGCCCTGCAGCTACAGGGTGTGCGTGTCTATGCAATAACTTTATCGCTCACAGGAACTGTATTTATGAAAACCTCTTCTCAGAGCAGGATAGTTGTTGGTCAAGTACACCAACCAAATGAAAATGAGAAGGACTTTTTTTTTTTTTTTTTTAAATAAGCAAAAATAAAAAAGTGTTATAACAACATCAATCTTCAAGAAGTTTGAACCTTTATAAAGGAGTAGGCCTACTTAATCTGAATCTATTTAACATACAATTCATTTAAACTGAAAACTGTACATTACAGAAAGGTTTATACGATAATAGCCAAATAGCTAGTTCTCATCCTACCGTAATATCTAGACAGCTCTAACACATCTATCTTTCGGCGCAGCAACATGCTATCAAATGTGCCTGTTTTGGCAAAGGCGGATTCAACAGCATCTCAAAGCAGATTCAGCAGCATCTCTTACTCAAGAACCTCTGGGATTATTATTTTGCAAGGACCAGCATGTAACTGTTAAGAGCAAGACAAGGCGACTGTAGCAATGTTAAACAACAATGGTGAAAAATATATTCAAATAAAGTGTCGTTATTAATTTAACTTTTATCTGTTAAGTGTTAATTTAGCATTAGAGGAACAGAACAAACCCCGTAAAAATCGCCCCAGATGCTTGCTCTTGCATCCTTGCACCTTCGGTCACATCACAGAAAGGTGGACACGGAGGAGGATCACAGGGCTTAGAGCACCATTTGGCCAGGGCCTTAGACTTGTGCACCTGTGTTGGCGTACTGGTGACTGTACCCACCGCTATGAAAATCAAAATGAGTGACTTGTCCAAACATGAAGCTCCAAAGGTCTGTATTATGGAGGATTTTACTGAGTCAGTAGGTCTTGACTGAACGCAAAGTTTGAGGAGTGTGATTTTTCCACAGATGAGTGATATTGCCAGAGATGGAGACAAACAACAAAGACCTTTTCTGTGATGAACTGCACAGCCCATTTGAACAAATCACATGCCAAAGTGCAACTGAACTGTGAGTTTCGAACGGCAGTCGAGAGCTGTGCCTCCCCAGTGAAAACGACGGAGCACATACCTCACCGAGCTACACGTCTCAACTGTTTGGACTCAAAACATTCAAAGCCCTGACAGGGGAAAGTCAGGGAAACATTTATTTCTGCAAGGCTAGGAAAATACAGAACCCACTGTTTTTACTTTGGATTTTTTTTTTCATTATTGTCAGGAGCAGTGTGTGTGTGTGTGTGTGTGTGTGTGTGTGTGTGTGTGTGTGTGTGTGTGTAAAAAGAGGAGGTTGTTTGGTGAAAAAACAGTGGCTATGTTTCAATGGGAGCTTGTGAGTTACTTTGGCCCCAGTGTGGTCTGTTGATAGAGGTGTGTGTGTGTGTGTGTGTGTGTTATTGATGGGCAGCAGTAAATAGTTAAATGGAATTGAATCACTAAGCATTTACCTTCAAATGTTTATTTAATTTCATTTTTCTAAAAGTAGAGAGAAAATGACAGTTTGAATCGAAGACTGACATAATTCCCACCTATAATACATTTTATATGCTGCTGGCTTGCTGGTTGTGGACATCACAAAGCCAAAAATGGTATCTGTTTATGTTTCAGCAATCTATAACTTTCAGTTTTATTTCAGTAATGATTTGAATTTCTTAAGTAATCACATGGAATCAATAACAGTCTGCTTGTCCGGATTATGAAAATGATCAAAATGATCAATGTCACCAAATGCTTATATATGGAAAAGTGGTCCCCAAGGAAAAATGCAGCAAATCACACAAGACAGAAACGTGCATGCACATGCAGAGAGCTTGGGCTTTTGTGTATCAGCTAGGAATTAGTTAAACAATAGGTAAACAATACATTTGTTTTTCAAACAAATTAAATAGGACTACAATGAAGTGTCAAATCTAACACTTTAAAAATAATGTTATTAGTGAGGATAATTAGACAGTTATTAAATATGCTGGGGATTTATTGCTTGCTTGCGTCAGTCCTGAAATGGTGGAAATGCTTGTTTTCCTGGTTTTTTTTTTTTATGTTCTGGACAATTCAATTGTTTATCGTGATCTTATATGGTAAATGATGAGTGGGGGGAAATTAATATCACACAAGCCCAGTTATAATAATCCAGTAAGTTACAGTAAACTTTCAAATGTGGGGAAAAAACAAAGGAGTGGAAAACCCTTATGTTCTGTTCACTGGCTGTTCTGCTGCATCAACTCATCTCTTTTGGTATTACAGACATGGGTCATTGGTCATTCTGACCTCAACTTAGGTTATTCCGACCTGAACCCAACATAAGGGTTTAGATAAGTGAACTGGTTCATACTTGATTCATAATCACAGACTGTGTGTGCCCATGTGTCCTTACTTGACTATGAAGTCGAACTCAGATCCTGCCAGCATGAGCACTCCAAGCAGGGTAGAGAAGGCTCCGTCCAGAACAGGGGCAAACATGTGCTCCAGGGCCAGCACCGCGCGCTTATTTCTGTCCCCTATGGCAGTGAGGAAGGCCTGTATGGAGCACTGGGAAGTCAGAACGCAACCAGACCTGCACTCACAGTGCCCTCCAGAATTACACCCTTCTTGAAAATGAGCAAGATTTGATAATAAAAAGAATAACATATGTAATAACTTACTGTAATGTCTAACAAGGTTGGAGACACATATAACAGGATCTTGGTCCACATCTTCAAAAACATTTTAAGCGCCTATATATATTCTTATTTTTATACATGTGGACTTCCCTCTTCAATTCAGACCACAGCTTTTCTTTGACTTTGCAGATAGTCATCACTCAACATTGATTTTGTGATTCTTTTCCCATTTCTGTGTTGATTTGGAAGTCTGTTTGGCTCATTGTTTTGTTGAAAGCTCTATTTGTGGCCAAGCCTGAACCTCCTGGCAGAGGCAACCAGGTTTTGAGCTGAAATATCCTGCTACCTAGCACAATTCACGGTGACATTAATCTTTATAAGAGCCCCTGAACCACCAGCCAAAAAAAGCCCCAAAGCATCAGTGATCCACCAGCATATTTTACAGTGGGGTATCAAGTGCTTTTCCTTGTATGCCATCCTCTTTTGCCACTAAATATGATGGTGTGCATGAACAAAAAGTTCAGTTGAGGTTTCATCTGATTACAAAACACAATACCAGTTGTAGTTTTAATGCGAAGTTCAGGCTTTGCGTTTTGTGAGAGGCTTTAAGAAAGCCTTCTTTCTTGCAATGCTTTTAAACAGCTTTCTGTTATGAAAGGGTCTTTTTATTATTTAAAATATTCCTTAGAGGTGTCTTAGCTCTTGAGACGTATTTTTGAGAGGACATACTATCATTTCAAAGGTAATTCTAATTTATAATATAGTTTCTCCTGTTGTTGAATTATTGTGGGTCATTTTTATTTTACACAATTATTTCTGCTCATTTTTATGAAGTGCACCAATAATAAAGGAGAGCACTGCAGACAAATTCGTGTGAGAATCAGAGAGAGAGAGAGAGATCGGACTCACCAGGGCCACGTGGACGGTAAATTCCACGCCAATTCCCACAGAAGCAATGAGGATGACCACGGGTACAGCGCTAAGCTTGATGCCAATCAGCCCCATCATGCCGAACAGCTCCACCGTCATCAGCGACAACACTAGCACCTGGTAAAGACCAAATGTATAAAAACGTCATTCAAGGTATAACAGTCCATTCATTAAATATTAAGCAATTATCTAAATATAGTAACTATTTTCAGCTATTGTTCAAATGTACTATATACAGTGTCTTTCAGCACATAAATTAAGAAGTCTTGCTTTTCAGAAAGACGGTTTTTAGTTTTTTAGTTCACAGCGTGAACACGGCAAAGAGTGAACTGAGAGTTTTGGAATATTGGAGTGCACCTCGACTTTAAAAGAGTGGCCCGGCTTGGTATATACACATTTCTGTGAGGGTGCTTAATTTGGACTTAGAAAGAGGAAAGTAAATGCCATCATCAGTTGATGAGTCTCGAGTTACTTGGAGGCCCTGCTGCCTTTGAAGAAGGACAGAGGGGTGGGGGTTAAGGGGAAAGAAAAGACAGTGCTGGGAGGTAGAGGGAAGAACAAGTGAGGCGGAAGCAATGGATGTATATGGGGGTGGATAAAGGGGGCTGCTGGTGGCCCAGGACAAAACCGAGACAGTAAAAGTACAAGCCGTGTAGTAACTTTCTCTTTCATCTGTCCTGTAAAGCACGGAGGATGAAATGGTTATTCTGGAGAGGCACAGTGGCTAAAACACAAGCTGCAGTGAAACACACAATAGTGAACAGGAAGGGAAGGAGTGTGGGAAAGAAAAGTAAGCTTATCTCCTCATAAACTCATAATCATATACAAAAACAGAGACAACAGACCAAGGGAAAGCAAGCAAAGGGTCTATTTCATACATAAAGTGCTGTGGTTGCTGTGGTAACCTCTCAGTTTCTCCACATTTTATTTTAAAGAAAAGCCCCAAAGTGCTCCACATAGACTAAACAAACTGGATCTGACAGTATAAGATAAACACAAAGACTGGGGCTGCAAAAACGCACGTTCTATCGAGCTGGGCCTCCTCTCACTTTATAAAATGTGTTTTACGTACTCCCAAATGTCTATCTGTGACATTTGTCCGTGACAATATGTTGGGGACATAAGAAGAGAAAAAGAGCAGGCCTATAAAACAGACCACATATGTGCGGTATGAGTGGAAGCTCTACGCTAAATAAATTACAAATCACCAAACAAATAATATGACTAAAAATATATATATATTAGAACTATTAGAATTTCATCATTTATCAAAAGTTAATTCAATTCTGACAGTTACGTGTGTGTTTGTGTGTGTGTATATACATACACACATACTGTGTGTGTGTGTGTGTGTGTATATATATATATATATATATATATATATATATATATATATATATATATATATATATATATATATATATATATATATATAGTTATATTAGTAAAGTATATTGCAATCTTCATGCAACATGCAACAATTACAATATAATCAAAATGTTATTAATTACCCAAAGAGGTTGCAATGATAACAGAGGACCGTATTAACAA
>CM040982.1:13239301-13308418 GCA_022985145.1 Pangasius djambal
AGTTCTTCTGGAGACTTTGACTGTTGCACTTGCTTCTTATTTTTGCAGCAAAACCCAGCAGCCTTCATTATGTTTTTTGTCTGAAAAGTGTCTCTTATGTAATATGCTGCTTTCTTTACTGACATACACACATTTTTCTGTAACATTTAATTTTGTGCTGGAAAACTCATGTTTGGAAATCTATAAAGTTTTTGTACTGAATCAGCAATGTAGAAGTCTTAAAATAAAAATCTATAACAAAGTTTGTACTTAAAAAAAAAAAAAAAAAGTTGCTTTTGCACAGTACTGTGAATGTATGTGTACGTGTATATGTATTTGTACTATTCTAAGAATCTGTGTTCTGGCAAGCTTTCCGACAATTAAAAGTACCTTACCTTATGTCACGATTCTAATTAGGACTATTATTTATTTATAACATTTAAGCAAAACAAAGGATTTTTGCATCCAACTAAAGGATGTGCAGTCATTTTTTAAAAAAAATTATAGCACTAACACAAACCATGCCTAGCATATAGTATAAGGTAGGCAATTATTGTAATATAAGAATTATACTGCTGCACAGACACACACATCCAGAACGTGATAAAAAAGTCACGTTTCAATTTATAGTCAAGAGTGAGACATTTCTTGCGCCTGAAAATCCTAAAGTGGATCCAACGTGCCACTTGTCACCAAAGCTCCTCTCCACAGCAGACTTTAGGTTAGTTTCCCACCTCTGACTACTGTGGGACTCGGATAAGTGCCAGTCTTAAATCCACAGATTAAAAGAATGAGAATGTGACACCGACTCGCCACCTGTCTAGAGGTGTGTGTGTGTGAAGTGAGTATGCGAGTGTGTGTTCTGTGTGGGGTTGCAGGACCACTTGGTAAAACATGACTTTGGCTCACTGTAATTGCCACTATAAATTTCCATTAAGACAGAAGTTGGACAGCAGCCAGCTGTGCTGCAGAGGCTCTGCCATGGAAAAGCCATCTCTGGGTTGTTATCCAACCATGTGTTCCTGAGCAGCTTCTGTGTGTAACCAGACTATTCCTTAACAATAGTGTGAGGTTGTGTGTTTACAATACTGTATTAAAACTGCAGCCAAATTTTAGCCTTCATTTTTTATAATTATGAGACTCCTCATTTAAAGATAGACCTTGAGTAACCTCTGTTTATATTGCCTTTGATTTAGCTGAAGAGAAGAACAGACATGAGTAAGTACTAGAGTATTACTGACTAGTGAGCCTGCTGATGGAGATTGAGTCGGTGCGGTCATGGATCCACTCTGGAGGATGAGGGCGGATGTTAGCCTGAGAAGCTGCATAGGCCACTGGGTCATTACTGACCCATGCAGTCAGGTAGATGTAGAAAGCTTTGGGGTTGATAATCCCATCTGCATCCACCAGCCGGTGTCTGGTGAGCTGAAAAAGCAAAGACACGATTTCAACATCGTGACGGAAGAGGAAAAAAAGACTACATCACACTGGCAGCGGCAAACGTCAGTATAAATATAGAAGAGATATTAGGTATAGAAAAAGAGAAAATATTGTGAGTATTCAGGTATCCAGTCAGCAGCTACTGAATATGATCGAATGAATGCATATCAAAAATGAATGAATGATTATAAGTCACTGAATAACATATTCTTCATAGGTTTACAGTCTGCTAACTAGCTTAATCTCAGACTAACACTGAGAGAAATGTAAATTTACTCTAAAATACCCATGTCGTTATTTTTAAAATTCGTTTAGGAAGTGGTCATCTGTGACTTCCTGTTTCACTGGGGTATAAATATGAAGCCATAGTCCACTAGTCATTTACCTACATGCCCATATCCTATGTTAAGGCAATAATTAAGATGTTTAAAACAACCAGAGCTGTAAAGAACCTGCCTGGAAAAGGATACAATTCTTTTTTTATATAACGGCAAACAAATAGTAACCTAATATTTAAGTGCTAATATCTTTAATTATCTTTAATTGTTACATAATTATAAAACAATAAGTCAGCTAGTGTGCTTTGTTTTATGCGCCTCATTTTAGACAGGCTGAGAAAGTCCACCACAACTGCACTAATCTTTCCCTCATTCCCTTACTCACTCCTTGCAGGGGGCCTTAGTGAGTTACCTGCTGAGAAGGTAAAACCATTACGGTATGTTGCTCTGTGCCATATGCACTTTTCAGGACAATAAATCCACAGTCTCTGAGTCAGGGGGTGGTGGAGGCTCTGTGTGTGTGTGTGTGTGTGTGAGTGTGTACAGTGGGTGGGGGTAAAGAGAGGGAGAGTGAGAGAAATTGCTTGAGTTAGCGTAACAATAAAAAATTGGCCAGAGTCCCTGAGTGCGCCTGTGTGCAGTTAACCTCGCTGTTAACACAGGAGGAAATGCCACCCAGCAAATGGAGGAGAGCTATAAAAATAACACAACATCTGTACAAATGTTGCTAACACTTGCTTCTCCTGACCCCTATGGATACCCAGGATGCCCGGCGCCACAGCAGGCTCCTTCCCAATGGGTGAAAAAAGGAAGTTTTGGAAAGCCACAGTAAAATGAATTTAGATTTTTAGAACCATAATGCATCATGTACATGTATAATGTAATTAAAAAAATAAAAATACTTACATAAGCTGTGAGGCTTTTTAAAAATCTGATCAATATATTAAAAAAAAAAAAATTATATTTATATAATGACCCTAAATAAAGTAAAAATATATACTCTCATATATGATGACCTTCTATTTATTTTAACTTTTTTAAAAAAATCGATTTAATTAAAAAAGTTGTAACTATTCTATTATTCAAAAATATATATTTTTAATACAGCACCAGGTCCCTGTCTATTCAAAGAAGACACGGCAGCAGTTCTGAGAGAAAAAGAGAAGAGAGATTGGGGGGGAAAAGGAAAAAAGTGAACTTGGATTCTGAAGCTCTGGATCGAATTAAGCAGCAGGATACGCAACAACTGTATGTCTTCAAGCTGTCACGGGAAGCCCACAGTGAGAGGCCGGCGGCCCTCTGGCCTGCTGCCACCCCTCTTCACTCACAGGCACAGGAAATGACATCACAGGGCCGCACACCAACACGGGCAGGCTGCCTTTGCGCCCACCATCTCCCCCCTACCCCCCCTACCCCCCACTCCTCTGGCGACTGCTCAGTACAACGACCACACTCAAAAATGAGGGGGGGGGGGATTGTTCCAGCGTTCCAGCTTTCGTGGAGGAGTAAACATGCAGACAAGACAGCATGCATATCGGCCTCACTGGACCTCTCTTATTTACATTTCCCTCTTGTCTGCTATTTCTTACTGAGCAGCAACTGGAAGCATTACAAATATGTTAACCTGTCATATTTAATGCCTCTGCGTATGCCTGTGTGTGTGTGTGTGTGTGTGAGAGAGAGAGAGAGGGAGAGAGAGAGAGAACAGTCAGATGATGCAGGAACCTTTGCTAGCTTGAGTTTGGGCCTGCACCAAGCCAAAGGGATACAACGGTTTAAATGAAAGGCTAATTGCTTTTTCAGAGGTGGGTTGCGGCCCCATCGAGGGCTTTAAATTCCTGTGCTCGGTAAAGCAATCAGTATGAAAGAGGGAGAAAGGGAGCGAGAGAGAGAGAGAGCGGGAGGGAGAGAGGGAGAGAGAATGTAGAGGGATGGAGGGACAAGAAGAGAAATGAAGACGGGAAAAAGAGAAAGGACACACACAGAGAGAGAGAGAGAGAGAGAGAGAGAGAGAGAGAGAGAGAGAGAGAGAGAGATAAAAATATACATTCATAAGCCACTAAACCCACTAACTCCCAACATTAACGCTAAATGCTCTTTATGCTTCACAAGCTGTGCTTCCTGTACGGAGAACTCTAAATCATAGGTTCCACTGGAAACTTAAGGGAGGCAGGACATGCTAAACACTATCCAAACAGCTAGAACACAAAATAGCCTATTTACAGATATGCCAAGAATATATCCACATTAATTCTCCATTTCAAAGCCCTAAAATTTCAATTCGCATGTGAAAGCTGCTCAGGGTGGTGTCACCGTCTTATGTTTCCCTCCATGCAGAGCAATGTGCTGCACCATAAAGGCAGATATATAGGCGCTCTTTTCTCTCTGAAGCTCAGTGGGGAGCGCTGCTTTCATGTCGTCTATGCCTCTTCCTCGACTTAAAGATGTATGAATGGGGGGTTCAGTTTAGTATGTTTGCAAACCAGGTGGCTAATTGGGGCATATAGTGAGTCTGGGGTGTTTTGCAGTAGAAGGATTTTTTGATGAAAGAACCAGGGGGGGCAACAAGGGTGGGATTGCTCGGTTGCTCACCAGGTTGAGGTTGATCGGCTTCTCTCTGCATCCTGTCTGCACCAGGAGCTTGTAAGCCAGTACGCCGTCATCTGAGCCATTCTCGTAGTCCTTCTGGGTGATCTTGCCTGCCTCATAGTCCTTATCAAAGGCGTCCTGCAGACCTGTATATACACACACACACGGCACAGGATGTTGACAAAGGCACTTGACAACCGAACAACACAGATTGTACAGATTAAATGTATTTTGGAAACCACAATAACACAATCTCATAATTGTATCAGGAACGTCACTTGCATTTTCTTGCATTTTGTTCTATTTTAGTTAAAATCACTGCCACATCATTGCTTCATTTGGACGAACATTTACAATGACATTACTGCAGGCCAACAAATGAACTTTTTTAGCAGTCCTATAAGGCCATGGTTCCAAACAGTTTTTAAAAATCACAGAACGGTTTTGGAGATTACTAATAAATAATAGTGTCAAGGTGGTTGTGGTTATTTCTTTATCATAACTGTAAGCCTAATTGACTGGCCACTTGAAAGGAAAGGGGCTTTATAAACTCACTAACTAAAAAAAAATACTTTTCAAAAATATTTAAAACTAAAAAAAAATAATAATAATGATAAAATTAATCTAAATGCAATTTTAATAAAACCAAGTGCTGTTAAAATGTTTAAAATATATATCTGGATGAGTGGAATGTTCAGGAATAAAAAGCTCTAATGGCTGGTATAAATTAATATGATTCATTAATATGATTTCTCTATTGTAACGTTTGCTGTGATCATTGGAAATTCTTTTACTCTGGAAGAGGCACCTGGCTGCAAGAATTTGAGAAGTCCTACAATAAGGCACACAAGTACGACATGAATCCACATTTCATTTTAATATTTTATTAATCGACGAGTATGTAATTATGAGAAGATATGGTTACATAAATACTCAATTAGTCAGCTACTTGTGCCAATCAGTAATTAATTAAGTGCTAGTGAAAAAACCTGCTGCAGTGAACTAAGCTTTCACTACATTACATCACATGCATGTAATATGCATGTGACAATTAAAGAGCCTTGAACCTTGAACCTAAGCGTCTCTAAACTCGTCTTGCTTTTCTGAAAAAGGTTTAGCATAGACTCATTCAAGCAGCCTTACTTTACCATGCCTTCTCTTTTTATACTCCTCTTATCTCTCTCATTCACCTACCACTATCTCCAGTTTTCGCTCTCTCTGGCCTTGCTGTCAGTTTGTCCAACAACGTTACTAACGCCCTCTCCAACTGCCTTCACTCTGCGCCTACACACGCTCACACGTACACATGCACCCCCTCAGTGTACACCCAATGGAAACACGGGCTCAATTTAAAAAAAAAAAAAAAACATTGGGACCATAAAGAAGGGATTCAAACCTGGGAAGTAAAACTGGACCGAGCGAGTCCCTACGTGTCAGCAGTTGTCTCTAACGTTGCAATGCAATTTAGGCTTATAGCAAACAAAGGGGGTTTACACTCACAGACACGGCATTAAAACAGGGACACTGACTCACCGAGAGAGAGAGAGAGAGAGAACAGAACTCAATGGGTTTCAGGATTACCCAGAATTCAGCGAGTGTGCTGCAGAACATTTCTACAAATCACAGCAGCTGTAGAGACATGCCCTCAAATCGCTCTAATGTACTTTCTTTAGTCACGTTCCTCATTCAATACCTGGCTTTCTTCTCCTGGTACTGTAATTTTGATTTTCTCCTTAATGAAAAAGCCCCCTCTCTTTCACTCTCCCTCTCTGGAATGTTAATCTGCCTTGGTAAGTCATTAAATGTGTTATGGCTTAGAGGCTTCGGAGAGGGATTTATATTTGTGAAAAACAGATGAGCTAATGATGGCAGATTGATAGAGGGATTGTTTAAAGATACACACACATACACTTTCACAACACACGCGAAGTGAGAGAGCATATGGACTCGGAACTGTCAGTTATTAACGAGCACTTCGACCCATTTAGACAGTGACTGATCTCAACACTGTTGTACGCTGACTGATAGTGACTGAGAATAGTGAGCCCTTGGTCCAAGAAAGATGTAACTAATTGCGATGACTTCAGCGGAACACAAGTCCACACACAGCAAATAAAGCAATGGTAACTGAGTTTAGACAATACCTCGCACAGCAGTACCTAATTTCACACGCTTACACTCCACAGTCGGGTCATGCGAGTTACGATATACGATAAACGCAGTGAGCACGCATTAGGAAACCCTGATCCAACAAAACTTTATATCAGCTCGGTGCAGTACCTTGCAACCAGTCACGGAAGTAGTGGAGCCACATGAGAGGCAGGTGGCCTTGTTCGTCACGGAGCACGTATTCGACCGTGCCGAAGCGCTGGTGAAGCTCATAGAGCAGAGGCTGGGCGTGGGCATAGTCTGCCCGCTGTGTCACCACATACATGCTGTAGAAGGAGAAGTAGTGGAACTGTGCACCCAGGAAGTCGTACTCAGCCGTCTCACGTGGCACAATGTCTGTCAACTCCAGGCCATCCCGCACTCGTGTGGTGCCATACAGACTGACACCCAGCAGTGCCAGGAAGAGCACGATCACCACCACCTGGGACCACACACAGACAAATACACACACACACACACACACACACACACACACACACACACACACACACACACACACACACACAGAGTGATGAGTCACACGTTGGCTGGAAACAGAGCTCCGGTCTTTATGACTGCCCCTCTGACACAGAAGGTGTCTGTGGTTTTTGTAAAAGGGTTTTACTCAGAGCAAAGCGTTTGCACAAGTGCTAAATCCTTCAGCTGGTTTCCATTCACCTCTGTCCTTCTATCCGTCTCTGCAGTAGATTAAGTCCGACCTGGCAAGAAATTCTCACTTAATACGTCCAGGCTTAGTGACTGCCAAGGGTCTCTGGACTCGACTGAGAGAAGTTCTCAATCAAATCCAAATACCCAGAGAGTACACATTCTTGTTCTATTTGTATACTTTGTATGTTTTTGTTCTATTTATTCTGAGCAGGTTATAAAAAGGAGCAGAATCGTGGCGTGGTTACGAGGGAAAGCAGAGTAAAAACAAGGACTGGGGGGTCCCAAAGAACGCGCCTCAAAACCTGTGCCAAGGGAACTCACCAAGGGAAATTTGTTTTTCAGAAATCTTCAGAAAAACTTGGAAGGAAGTTGAGGTTGAAGATTATTACACTGGGCCCAACAGTGGCTGTCTCGGCTCTGAACTCACAATTTTCTGGTCACTAGGACTTTAATGAATTCTCTTTAATTCAATTTTCTGGTCAGAACTTTAACCGCTAAGCTATCTTCTACTATAACACAGGGTTGTCTTTTCCTCTTTACCTTCGTGGTGGGCTGCAGCAAGAAGGGTGCGTAGTGCTTCTCTGCAAATGACGCGAATGTCCAGCGTGAGCAGGATGGCTCTGTGTGCCCTGATGCCACCTCACTGGACTGGTTCAGGAGGTCTCGCGTGGAGCTGGTGTTGTTGTTGTTGTTGTTGTTGTGGTTGGGGTGGAGGGGCTGCACAGAGATGCGGGAGTGTGGCTCGGCTGTGGTGTAGTAGGCTTGCGTGCGTGGGTCGTACTCGGTGCGCAGCTGCACCGTCGACTGCATGGTGATGTGCGTGTGCTGTGAGAAGCTGTGGCTGCTGTAGGAGGGAGGAGGCGTGCAGTGGCCTACATCGCCCAGCGCCTGGGGCTCCAGCTGGATTACACGGTTAGAGCACGGACTGAAAGAGAGGGAGGCAAGAGGAGGTAAATCACAATCAGTGCCAAGGAATGCTGTGCTTCTGAATGTGCTTCACTGGCTTATCAGTTGGTCAAACCACTAGTATTTGAAAGCGATAAGTGCACAAAGAAACGAGATTGTGTGTCTGTGCTATTGGATACATGATAGTCCGTGTTTTTATATTGCCCTTTCAAAATAAGATTTTTTTTTTTTTTAAGGATTTATGCTGGATGCAAAAACCAAAATACCACTCACATGTGGCAAAGTTTTGTTTTTTTATGACATCATGCGCAACAAATTTGACATTGAATCTAACATTTTTAATTCTGATTAGACGGTACCCCCACGCTTGGTACTGAAATTTGATACATATCAGATGAGACCTCAGACTGAACAGCCAGAAGAGAAACGATGTACCTTTAACATCAATGCATCTCTTATCTTTTTCATAATTTTGCATGGTCGGGCTTTAGACTTGCAGCTTAAGTTCACAGTTCAACAAAGCAGAACAAAGTGTGTTTGTGTGTGATTGTGTGTATGAGTTCCACTGTATCCGTTTATCATTTATGCACACACAAACACACAAACACAAAAAAATACGCTCATTGTGAGCAGTTGTGTAAACGTCTGTGAAAACTGATGGCAACCGACGGAAACAAGCTGAGGCTGCTGATTGGGAGGCAAGCATTTCAGTGAAACTGGAGGCTTCAGGTTCAATTTCCTGCATGAGCTTGGGACCACGATGGAGAGTTTAGAGCGCATGCAAAAACCTGAAAAGCAATCGTGGGTTTATCTTTCTCCCACCCCCTCCCACTACACACCAAAAAATGAAAGCAGCATGAAGAAAAAGCCTTGAGCAGGTATTACATGAGGGTCGGGCCCCCAGAGAATGATAACTACATACACATACACACACGCACAGGATTACAACACCTCGCAATACCATGAAGCAGTAACTCAAACCATAAACCACACACACGCACACGAACCTCACACATATTTACACAATTATACCAGCCACTACTCACAAAAGAAGCCGTTTAACGTGTCTGTGTGTGTTTTTGTAGCTGTCTAATCACAGTGAGAAGAAAACTCCTGCAACTGGAATCAATATAACAGTTCAGAGCTATGTTACACTGTCTCATAGGACTGAGAGATTTATGGAGGAATGTCCTGGAAGTGACAAGTCTTAGTGTGTGCGTGTGTGTGTGGTACCTGATGAAGCAGCAGAAGATGTCGAAGCGGCGATCTTCTCTGCGATACAGGTCCATGCTAAGTATAGCGGGGAAGATGAGCAGCACCATGGCGAAGTTAAACACCACCACAACAGCAGCCTGAAACAAACACACACACACAACACACACACACAGTAAGACATGTCAAATCAGCTCAAACACACACTTAAACAACAACAACAAAAAAACCCCATACATCTGCTGCCAGGAGATGCCCAAAGCAAACCGCACAGACTAAACAAATTCCGCTTCAACACAACTGCTTCAACATGCAGTGAATCAGCTTCAAACATCAAGTGAGCTTTTAGAGTGATGTTGCTTTCATTTGGAACATTGGCGATCATCTGTTAAACTAAGCCCAAGATGATTAAATACTGCACACAGCTCTGAGATACACATACAATACAAGCACTTTTAGCTATACAGAGCAACATTCTCTCTAAGGAACAACATTCTCTCGCTCTCTCTCTGGGTCAAAGAAACAAATGTACACTTTTTATGTAATTTTTTAAATCAATTTATCTAATATTTGTAACATGGAATGACAGAATCCCAGCTTATACTTTCTGGGCTGGAAAACATTTTCTTACAGTTTTAAGTATATATACTTAAAATATATATATTTGTTTAGTTGTAGTAAATGTTAAAAGTATTGTTTCTCGAACGTTTGCATAACTGAATAAGCAAAATTCTAAGATCATTGAAAAGCAAACCATTCTTACTTCAAGACTAGGTTTTTAAAATGTATTTATCAAAATTTTTTAGAACATCACAGGACTATTATTTCTGTAGCCATACACTAACCTTCTTAGGACATGTTGAACACACTACTGAGGGTTGTAGCTATGCCCTCTGCTCGGACGAATTTGTACTTTTCTTTGAACAACTGTATAAGACCGTGGTGAAACAGAAGTAGAATGATACGATATTTATGCATATTATTACATTTTCTCCTAAACAGCCTTTGGAAGCACAAAGTCTCATCTTTGACTGTTATAGGTTTTATACTGAGACTGGAAAAGTATGGAGTTTCTTTTTGAGAGAGAATGCTTTGGAAGAAGAGAAAAGTCGGCTTCTGTGCACGCAAAGTGCTGGAGCTTGTGAAGGGTATAGAGAGAGAGAGAGAGAGAGAGAGAGAGAGAGAGGGCATGTCTGGTCTGGTCAGCTTGTGTGGGTTTTTGTGTTTTTCGTTCCTGGGTGGAGGCTGGCTCTGTGTTCAGCTGCCAGACCACACAGAGAGTGCAGCAGCCCAATACAGCCTGGAGGTGCTGAGAGGCCTGTACTTCAACACACACACACACACACACACACACACACACACACACACACACACACACAGCTGCCAGACACACACACATCGTCTTACTCATCTCTCTCTCATTCAGTTTTTTCCCCGTCGCACACAAACGATGTCTTCTTATGTTTGCGTGTCTTTAAGGAGCTGAAATTATGTGTGTGTGAGTGCTAGGCATGAGTGATGTGTGTGTTCTGTGATGAAAAAGTGAGTGCACAAATGACTGCTGAAGGGATCCAGCAAGAGACAGAGAATAAAGAACGCATGTGTCTGCAAGGGAATGGAGCTACAGAAGAGACTCTGTGAAGACTGCCACACACACACACACACACACACACACACACACACACACACACACACACGGCTTGCCACACAAGCTGCAAACTCCGACTACAGCATGTGTGGAGCTTTGCACACATATCCAGTGGTGAAGAACCTAAATCTCTCACACACACCTCTTTCCACACATGCTAAACAGGTCACTATTAATATTTTTCTACAAAATACATTTAATTGTCCAAACGCACTAGCCACACTCCAACTGGTGTCATATAAATGCGAGCTTTCTTCATCAAAAATCCACCTTATTCACACCTCGGGTACATATTTCTAATGATATCACACCCAAGGTGGGAGGACAGCAAGTAGAAAGCTAGCAGATAGAAAACTGGACCAAAATTCTCTTTGATTCACACATGACCTTCAAAAAAAATTAGTCAAATGGATCAAAATAACAACAATGATACCTTGAAAAGACAGTCAGTGACTTGGCATTTAGGCCCTGTTCACACCTTGTGCATTAACATAGCACAAAGTACAGCCTTGAAGACGCACTATGAGCCGAGCCACATTTGGAGGTGGTCTGGGATGCATATGGCCACATCACGTGTTGTGCGAATGTGAATGTGTCTCAAAGCATCACTGCCCTAAGTTGGAAAAATGCAATCATTGCGAGACTGTTCGGAAATCACGCTGAAGAGTCAAGCTCATCACTGCTAGGCTATGGGATGAAGACATAGCTTCACTCCTGGTCTAATGTCTCAAACATTAATTAAAACATATGAAACAGGTCCTACAGGTATATGACGTAGGATTCGTGGGACATTTCTGCCTGACCATACATGCAGCAGCAGATCACACGATTAAAACTTTTGAAACAGCCCGTACAGGCACAACAAATATAATTAAACGGACCTTCCTCCAGCGGAAGCAATGTATGAAATCCGATCACAAGTGGTCACTGAAGACGCATTTATAATGCCAGGTGTGAACGGCTATGAGTCTCTGCAGTCTAATTGTGATCCGATCACCCAGGACACGTGTTGTTGCCAGGTGTGAACGGGGCCTTAGTGTCAAATGAAAATGACCTCGCTGGTCGGAAGAAACCAGCGTGGATTAGTTTAATATGTTCTAGCAACAGCATGGTTGCAGTCAGTGCAAAGACATGGCTTAGTATGCACAAAAATAAGCCACCCCATGAATTACAGATTAAGTTACCTCAGCTTTTCCTTAAGTCTTATCCCTTCCACTGAATCACGTGTTCAGACGACACTCCAATGAATTTGATCCAACATGGATCGTCTGGTTTAATGCAAATTTGGGCAGTCCATGCCAACTCGAGTACACACCGTCATTAAAGCAAAAGGGGGACATACCAAATTCTATGAAATTCTGAAATTTTCATAATACTCTAATCTACATTAATGCAATACATTAATTCAGACTGGAAACCGTGAAAAAAAAATAATAAATTCCTGGCTTTATCTTCTGCTCATCTGCACAGCGGGAAACAGATAAGCACAAAAATGCCAGGCGAGAAAGACACAAAGCTATCGCATTATGCTTTGGAAGTGCGAGAGAAATGTAATACAGGAAGGATGCAGAATTGATTGTTTTGACTCCGGATTCATCGGCGCAATAAGAACACACACACGCTGGCATGTGAGGATCTCTGAAAAACAGTGCATTCTTAGATATGTATTTGTTTCTTGGTTTCTCTCCAGTATGCAGGTGAAGTGAAGGGTAGAAAGAGAGAGATCTTTAAATCTTTTGGAGGCTGTTTGGCCAGAGCCCTGTGTGTGTGTGTGTGTGTGTGTGTGTGTGTGTGTGTGTGTGTGTTTTGTGTGCTGCTGAACAGCTGCCAGCTGGACTACACTGCAGACGTAAAACCGTGTGGTGTTTGACAGACGGTGTGCGATCCATCCATCCACAGATGCTAATACCAGATACAGTCTGCATGTGTGATTTAACCACAGCCATTCGGCCTTCGTACACTACATTATAATAAAGGAGACTGCGTTATACTATGATGGCTATCATTACTTAAAGGTGAGGATCACAGTGTGCTCTCCACTCAAACAGTGGGGTGCTCCTCCATGTGTGATATTTTTTACATCTCACAGGTGCTGTTCCTCCAGGTGCGACGGCTGATGGCTATGCGATGGCTGTATGGAAGCTATCAGAGATAGAGCACAACGCTCCACGCAACACAGCTGCACAGATTGATATGCGCACGGCTACTTCACCTAACGGCTGAAGGTTAACCAGTGCGTATGTGTGTGTTTGTGTAAGCAGTTTGTAAGAATACGAAATTCTCAAAGGTGATTTGTTAACTTGCACTCTGCATCTCAGACCTGCCGACCCTTAAGTAGAATGACGCGTAGTCCTGCCGAGGAGTAGGGGATGGGGACGGAGCAATATTTCTGATATAGTCCTTTCCCAAATCACTTGTCTAAGGTAAAAACCAGAGTGTGTGTATATTCAGGCTTTTAGGGTAACCAGCACTTGGGGAACAAAAACTGTCACTTCGCTTTAGTTAAAACCCCGTATATATGTGTACTCTAGTTTCTACTGTGATGGGCTTGACTACGCTGTTTGATCCCATCTGCTCTGACCGGTGCTGGAGAACAAACAGCGTTTTAATCACTGACTAATTATAATAACCATTACCAATTCTGATTTGACACTTCTTTATCGACCTATTTAATCGTTTTTTTTTACGGCCATTTCTCATGCCATAAACATATGTACATTGATAGATTTTATTTCATATTAATGAACCCAAAACATTCTCCATTTACCTTGACAGAAAGGGAGGATACGGGGGAAGTGGAAAAATTAAGTCAAGGGGAGCGCACCGGCTGAAAGATTACTAATGCGACATGGGAGATGGGGGCGGGGCTTTCAGGGTTCCAGTTACGCTGCATTTGACTAAAATTCGTAACTCAGAATTTTCAAACCTCTGGAAATTAAGAAAAAGCAAAGTAAATTTCCCCTTAACGGAAACTCTGGAAGATCTCCTCAACCCTGAGCTCAGCATGTGATGTCAAATCAACATGGCTGCTCACAGCATCAACAGTAAACAAAGTAGTACTTCTTTATTTTAAATGACTTATACTGTATATACTAGTATTTGCTTTACATTAATCAACATACAGACATAGTAGCTTGTTACATCCATAACAGTGACTATACAGAAAGTATACATTAAGAGATAAATACTAATCACTGAATCACTGATCACAGTTAGCTGGTTTGACTGTTGTTAAAGGATGAACAGAGAGGTGCCCATGGTTTTTTCCCCCACATTGTTGATTGAACGCACAGAGGTTGAAAATGATGTCATTCTGAGCTCTGACTTCCCACTTTCAAGGTAAGTCGAATGCAGCATTAATATCGGAAAATTAAAAACACCTACACAACTGTCAATCATTCCAGATTTATATGCTGATTGGCTCATCTGCTGTTTTATTGGGGAAAAAAAGAAGACCTTCTGCTATATTTTTGAGTGATATTTCAAAGCATCGCATTCCGACACTAAAATGCGGAGCTTCGTTTATTACGTTGTGACAAAAATTGAAGAGTGTTTACACAAAGAAAAGCCAGGCCACCACATTATTGCTATAAACTCAGGTATGGAGTCATTTTGACCTTAGCAGAATATAAAAGTTTAACTCAAGCAGTTGTAACAGAAAGCAGAAAAGAGTGCACATATCCATCTCTGAATTAAAGAACGGGTCAGACTGATACACGCCCACCATGTAAAATCATGCACCGATTTGGGCTGCATATTTTCCAGCTGTTATGTAGTGTGGTCTGCCTCACCTATTCCTGTTCAGTTAAAGGCTGCTCAGCCCAGATCCTGTCCCATTTCCACAACACAAATCAACTCCAGCTGTTTAAAATCACAAGCACACACAATAACCCTGCCAGACCTGAGCCTCTAACAACCTCCCACACAGAGACCACAGAGAACCCCCCCACCACCACCCCCTACCCACCCCAGGATTGAGTTACGTGTACTCAGGCTACAATGTGGACGCACAGGGGCCATACCACTAATCAAGCCCAGTGGGGGGGGTTATGGGCCGTGCCAGCCCTCGACCTGTCACACGCTCCATTTGATGAATGAAATCAATAAAAGTCACCTGGAGAAAGCTGGTGCCAGTGAAGAAGGAGAGGAAGACCTTACAAACGCAGGCAAGCAAACACAGGAAACACTAATAGGTCTAATAGTGATAGGAAACCTTCTATACAACACACTCAACAACTACTACAAAATACCCAGGATTCCTTATACACACAAAAAAACATACACGCCAATTTCACATACCTGTAGAGAGAATGCCCGTAGTGCTGGGATAGGGATGAGGGCGGCCATGAAGAAAGCAGTGATGTTACTGATGGAGGTCAAAGCCACGCTGGCCCCTGTTCTCTTCAAACACTCGCCTGTACGGTCCTGTAGTGTACAGAAACACACTGTGTAAACCTTGAGTTCACACAGTACAATTCGTAGCATTGTAAAAAAAAAAACTAAAACCTTATGGACACACAACCAGCATATGTGCTTTCTGAACATCCCCTACTCAGACTTAGTTATAATAATCTCCACGCTTCTGGGAAGGCTTTCCACTAGATTTTGGAGCGTGGCTGTAGGGATTTACTCGTTCAGCCCCAGGTGCATTAGTGAGGTCAGGCACTGACGTTGGGCGAGGAGGCCTGGGAGCTACATTATAACATTACCGATTATTTAAAGAATTAAGGAATACAGATGATGATGATCCACCAACAGTGGTGAGGGGTTCCACAAAGCTGAGCCGTTTGGCCTAATGCTGCTGGGCGTTCAAACGGAAATCCACTAGGCCATCTCAGTGACAGCAAGCAGTGATATGCCCAGCTTATTCGTTTTATTAGAACAGTTTATTCGCTCCTTACTGCACAATAAAGAGCTATATAACATCACTGTTTTATCTTGTTTCAAATATATTGTAGTGTTGTGAGTAATAGTCAAATTACCTCCAAAATGAGAAAGAATATATTAACTGGTCCAAGCTGGTTCAAATGTAAGTCCATAAATGTAATGTAAAAAAAAAATGTACATTTTTATATTTATTAGTAATTCAGCAGTGCTTTATTGGCATGAATGTTACAAGTCACATTATTGCCAAAGTCACATTATTGCCAAAGCCACTTTCTAGCATGCTAATTGGCTTAAGCTGAGAGCTTGATCATCTTCAGTGATAGCTGGCTCCTGTTCATACACGTTTATTTTAGCAGTAGCTCACTTCTCGCTGCAGTTAAAGACCCATGCTGGTTTTCCTTTGGACAAATAAAGACTGGTTTATATACAAGTGTTGAAGCATATTTGCTGTATACGGTGTGTTACCTTACCACGAATCTTAACATACCAACTGAAAAACTCCTGCAGTTTGAATCTTTCAGGTATTGCCATCTATGACAGCTCTCGTTACCACCATTCAAACTTCAGCCTATGTAATACGCCATTTCTGAGACATGTGCATCAGGACCAGGATCCCATAGCAAGTTTTTACTCTTATGCAGATGGTCAGAAAATGAAGATCAGAGTGCAAAGAGAAAAATCGCACAGCAAGTGCGAGCGCTATTTAACAACAGCATTGCCTCATTTTAGCTATTTATTCCAGAAAGAAGAAAATAAGGCTTGAGAATTTTGCTTTCCATCAGTCATGCTTTCACAGGTTCAAGTGTAGTTCATCTGAACTCAGCTTGAAAGACCGTTTTTCCCATGTTCGGTCTGACCTCCTGGCTTGTTATGAGCAGCAGTCCGAAAACAGCAGCTGAAAACGGTCCCGCACACGGTGCGATATGGCACAAAGAAACAACAGCTTAACATTATAGCAGGTTTTGTCGTTAGTCAGGTAAATGATGCATCAACTATAAATATGCACATCGACAATTTTTCAAAAGCTGCTTAGTTAGCAGCCCTAATGTCAGTTAGCCTTCAGCTGAATGCTGATTGGCTGAGCGGAATAATATCGACCCTTAAAGACAGACAGACTTTTTGTCCTTGCACTTCAGGTTTGTTTTTCCTTAAATGCATTCTTGTGTCTCGGCGTTTCAGTCACCTACTTGTCAGTATGATTACTTAAAAAACATCCAATTTCAGCAGTAGTAAAGAAGGAGTTTTATTAAATAATTAAAAACTGGCCTTTTACAAATTGTTCACCATCTCTAATGGTCCCGCACAGTAAAACCTCGACTACGTTTCAGCCCAATGTAACTGTTTAATCTGATCAGCTACATAATGAGCATGAAGCATCTGGAAAGGTTTGCCAAAGAAGGGAGGGAAGGGTCGAGAGCTCCTCTCGTCAGGCACAAAACATGCCGGCACATAACTCAGCAATCCTACATAAGCTTATTTGGCACGTTTTCTTCCTCATGTCGTCTCAGGGAGTTTTTCCCTTTCTCCTTAGGGTTCTAATTCTTTCTCGTTAGGGATCGAAATCTACATCCATCCATCCAGTTAAAACTTGTATACAAATAAAACTGAATAGAAATTGAATAGGAGTGATCCTCAGAGTTATCGCAATTGGCCCTTTCTTCTTTTACCTTTTTTCTTCAGTGAAACGAATGACTTTCCTTCAGTATTTTCACTTTGTCGACGTATGAAGGCAGACACCTATGCGACCGGCCTCACATGATGCCCTCAGTGTTTAAGGTTTACTTCCGTTCTTTTCTCTTGCCTCATTGACACAACTTTGCGATTTTGTGGATTGGTTTATTAAACTGGCTATTGATGTACCAGAGTTTCACCTGCATATACCCCAGCATTCTTTGCAAGACCAAAAATTTTCAAAGTGTGGTTCAAACATCTATGTGTATAGCTAATTAGTTGGTGATATTTAAGTTATATTCTTAAGCACACTATAGCAGCAATAGTTCTGACTAAGCTGTGCTCTAACAAATAATGCTTTATAGGATAATATCCATTATTGACCCAACAGTACCTCAAAAGCCAATGTCAAATTTCTAAACCTCCTTTATACGAACCCTCCATGAAAGGTATGTTATTTATGCTGTGCGCTGCAGAGAGATACTTTATCTTTCCTTGTTTAAGCTCTTTAGCTGCTAGTTCCATGCGAGAGAGCCTGCAATCACTGAAACTGCCATGACAACTTAATGAGCTGAAGTCCTGATGAAAGGCTTTTCCGTTCTAATCCACTATTATGTGGCTTTTTTCAGCAGGAGTGCAAAAAAAGAGAGATTTATTTCCCTCCCACTCCTTGTCCCTCGCTTACACAGAAACATTTCCATCAAACACAGGAGATAGCCATTTAAACAGTCAGCTTGGGACCACCGCAATGTAGTTGGCTCATTGTCTTGTTAGGATAAGCTCTTGTTTTTCGTCTCGAAGCCATTCAGATTGTTGACCAGGATAAGATAGTGTTCCAAACTCCACCTCCATATGCACACACACACACACACACACACACACACACACAGACACACACACACACACACACACCAGAAGTGAGGGACATAGAGTGGGGAAAAAAGGGAAAAGTAAGAGAAAGAATGAGTGTATGTAGAAGAGTGAGTGTGGTGGTGGTGGGGGGGGGGGGGGAGCATTGAGAATGTTCTGGACCACACAGCGTGTGCTTAAAGTCAGGATGACTCTGTGCTCTTCTCCCACAGCGTATTGTTTACTTTCACCAGAAGAGCTATGCTGCACTGCGCAATTGCACACAAACACAAGCAAACACTTGCCCTGACTCTCCTCTCACCACCGGCGACCTGAACAGTCACACACCTTCCTCTCCCCCTTCATGCTCAAAAACATGTTACTTTATCAGTGCAGTTTGTAAAGTTTGACAGTATTTGTAGAACTGTAATTATCATATACACTAACCTTTCCATGGAACGCACTAGTTTATTTATCTCAGAATATATATCTATTTTATTTATTTATTTATTTATTTTTCCTGCCAGAAAAAGATCTGCTTTTCTTTAAAAGGGAAATCACAAGGGATACAGTTTCATCAGATGCTGTCGGATCATTTGAGGGGATGGGGAAGGCTTTCCTTGCAATTTGCCACACAGGCAGCAAAAGTATATTACAACTACAAACTGCTCCTTTAGGAGCTTCTCATGAACGCTCGATACCAAGTAATGCCTTATTTTAACATCGTTACTTAAAGACACTGGGAGCATCTAGCATTCGTATCTAAAAAATATGCATATATGTTTATGAAATGCTTACAACTGCAATGTAATGTTGGCATATAATTTCATTTACAAAAGTTCAAAAGGAACATGGTTTAACACCCAGGAAGGTGGAATGACACCCAGTCTCGAGCACCAACAGATACGCATCTGCCCTCACACTCTGCTGCATGTGTGCGCGCATGTTTGTCACCACCATCCCCGAAGCCCTTTGTGCAGTCACACACATCCTGTATTGGCCCCCAAGAATCCACATATGATGCCGGTGCACATCAAAGCCGAGCGACGGGAAAGGATTGAACTTACATCACAGGCTGGGACAGGTATGCGCATTCCGTTACGTGAGGGATAGCATGAGGGCAAAAAGTCGTAGCGACTCTGATACAGCCTGGCCCGTAGAAAACAAGTGAGCTCTCTCCTTCAGGATCTTAGCACATTATCTTGGCTTGACACAGTCTCTGGTACTAAAGTTATATATATATATATATATATATAGTGAATGGTTGTAACCAAGTGAGATTAGCAGAAGAGAGATGTTTGGGTTGCATATTTGTGTTACGTATTTGTTTTTGGTGAGATGATGGTCATGAGGGTCTGAGAGTAAGTGGGAGAAAAAAGACAGAAAGAACGAAAGAAGGTTTATTCACCTCAAAGGGGATTCTCCTGTTCTGGCCGGTTTCACTGAAAGCATGAGCAAGAAGAAAGACATCATCCACTCCCACGCCGAGAGCAAGGAACGGCAGCACCTATGCACACACAGGAAATGCTAGAAAACACCAGCCTTTCTGCAACAGAATACAGTTATGATGCATAAATGTAGTGTCATACCTGAGTGGTAGCAGCATTGAAAGAGATGCCAATAAGAGAGCAGAGGCCAAGTCCGGCAGCGACGGACAGAGTGACCAGGAGCACTCCAGCCAGCCCCACCGCTCCCTGGGATTTGGCACAGTCCCAGCGCAACATGGTCAGACACGCATAGGCAAGCTGCACACAGGTGGCAATAAAAAAAAAAAGCTATTAATATTCATTAACATTCAATTATACACCAGCAAGAGTATGGCTTGGCTAAGGGTAAAACAAATGTGTATGGGTACCATGAGCAGGTAACCACTGGCAATTCGGATTCCGCTGACACTAGAGAAGGATTTAAGGATGTCCTCTAGCGTAGTGGTGGTAAATGTCAGTACTTTCTGAGAGGAGTTGATGGACACACTCTGCTGGACCACCTTAAAATCAGGACATAGACATAGATAAAGAGAAAGGATTAAATTTATTAAGATGTCTTTACTTTCATGGTAACCTGAATAATATAATGACTGAGAAACTGTACACTGAAATACACAGACCAATTACCTTTAACTAGATTCTATATTACTATGGATGTCAAGTTTTGAGTTTTCCATTTCCTCAACTGTTAACAATTAGACGAAAGAAAATTTCAGTTCATTTACCCTATCATTACCTTCATTTTATCCAGGGAAAATACGTTTACACAAGCACACACAAACACACACAATGTGCCCAGGGGTAAACCTAAACCAATCAGAGGTCAGGGCCTAAACAACATAGACCAGATGATGTCACCTACAAACCACCAATGGGATGGCAGCTGTGAAAGAGATTGAGTGCTGTGTGGTTTAATGTGTTCCAGACGGGGCCGCATCACGCATACACCGGATTTAAATTTGACCTTTTCTGGCCTTACAGACGCACCTCGCCAAGTTCACATATAACACAGGCATTTCAAATATGGAGTCGAAGTTTGCTTTTGAGCCCCCAGACAGCTGGGACTTAACCTTGAAGGAGGTTATGAGCAAGAGATGTGCAGTCTCTGGAATGTGCAGTTTACTTATGACTTGTGGTGGAATTCCTTCACACGCATACAGCTTGTATACATGCTCTCTGTGTGTGTGAGTGAGAGTGTGTGTGTGTGTGTGTGTGTGTGTGTGTGGTGGTGGTGGGGGTTTGGTCTAAGAGCGTGAAAGAGGCTTTGATGTAGGCCAATAAAATTCCATTTCCATATTACTTCCAGGTGGGTTCATGCTTCATAAAGGGTTTCAAAAGCATTCCAAATATCATGTCCTATGTCAGAATAACTCACTTATCATATGCGGAAACCCTTTCTCCTATGTAAAAGGTAGGTTAAGTCGTGAAAAGTACATGAAGGAAAGAACCATAGATGTTTCCTGACTATTCGGCTATGTTAATGAATGCAGCAAATGTCTGCTTTCTTTTCTATATTATTATTATTATTACTACTACTATTACTATTATAATAAGCAGTCTGGGATGACACAGGCAGCCAGTGTAACTCGAGGATAATGGGAGTAATGCAGTGTGTGTGTGTGTGTGTGTGTGTGTGTGTGTGTGTGTGTGTGTGTGTGAGGGCCCCTACCAGCTGAACTGCCAGTAATTTGCAGTGTAATAAGCTTTTTCCAGAGATGCCAGTGAAGAGGAAACTCCATCTAAATATTAGGCTATGAATTAGCACCAGAATTTCAGTAGTCTTCAGAAGATGATGAGCCTTTTAATAGCATATCCACAAAGAGCTAGAGAACCCAGTCGTGGTAAAAGTAAACATAATAAGGATTTTACCAGTTACATGTTATACGATCTCTCTCTCTCTCTCTCGCTGAGTTGTATGGTTCAGAGTCGAGAGCTAAAAGCAGGCTTTTACCTCAGAGTACTTCCTCTGCCAAGCTTCCAGGATGGCAGCCGCTTTCTCCTCGTTCCAGTTCAGGTGCGAGACTTCATCGTAGCCCTTAAAGTGCTCATACATCTGTTTAGGGGTCATAAGCTGGAACATGGTCTGCAGAGCCTGGGCACTGTTGGAGACAGATGATTAAATAAAAAATAAAAAAATTGAGTCAGATATGCAACAGTGAACAGCTTATCAGTCTCCTTTTCAAAATCTAAAAATCTACTCTATAGATATGTGCATGTGCAATGTGGCTCTTGTGTTCAGTTACACATAGAATATCCCTTTCTGTGTTTTCATCGGGCACAGATGGTGGCTACTTTGTTAGAAATGTGTGTGTGTTCTGGTACCATTAAAAAAAAAAAAAAAACAACAACAACAACTAAAAATACTGCCCTGCCTGCATGCTTTTTCAAAACTGTTAAGACTCTTGTCTACAGCATCACAAATCCAAATTCTATCAAATTTAGATAAACAGGATTAACAGACTGCATTAAAATCATCAGAAATATTCAGACAAATTCATCAATAATAATCATCAGAAATAGACAGATTCTGATGTGTAAAATCAGGAAACTATAACTTGAAGAGCACTACTGACAATAGCATACATAAATCTGGCTTGAATCTGACACTTTGTTATAGCTTGGGTCTAGCTGTGAGGTCAGAGCTCCCTCCAACGTCATGCTGAGACATGCTGTACCACCAGGGTCAGAAATTAACGGGAGCTCGGGGCAAAAACGCCACGAAAAATGACCAAAACGCCCCAGATATTTAAAATATTTTAGATATTTTAAGATATGTAAGTGCGAAAAAAAAAGCTCCTTAATTCCTGTTTTTTTATTAGGAACATTTGGTATACTATATACACTAAATATGAAGACCAATCTAAGTTAATTCATGAGATATTTCTGAAATCTCTGCATGTAGGTTTTTTTTTTTGTTTTGTTTTGTTTGTTTGTTTTTTTAAATCTCTGCACGTCCATCTGCGTGCTGTGACTCGCACGGGTTGTGACGCGAGTTTTGTTAATGCAGAGCAAAGATGGAGTGGTTTTTGATTTAAAAGAATAAAATCAGCTATGCAGACCCGGACACGCCATCAAACACTCCAACACAAAAACTGGAGACATCCAAATTCAGTGTGAAAATATCTACTATCGAGTCGTGGAAAATGGACTGGCTCGATACCGAAACTCATGATAATGGCAATCTGGCTAGCCTGTGCAAGGCCTGATGCTATGCAAGATGTTTCTTAAGCTAATACATTTGATGAAAATGAATACAAATTAAAATATAAAGAGTCTGATGTAAATGGGTGGCACTGTGTTTTATATGGTTAGGAAAAAAAAATGCCCTCATAAAGATAATAATAAATGCCCCTGAAAATCAACTCCATTTGGCAAATATTGCCCCTTAATAAAAATTCATTTCTGACCCAGTGTACCACCACTTTCTTTCTTCTTCAGACCTCCAGGCTCTGTGCTCCTGATGTACTGTAAGCTACATTCTGGTCTGCTCAGTCTCACCTGAGAAGGCTGCCACTGATGTTTTTCGTGGTCCCTCCGATGATGAGCTCCTCCTGCCAGTGCATATACTTTTTAGAGACACCATGACAGCCACCAGTCAACACTCGGGCAATATCCAATGGCTATGGAAACAAAAATGGCATCAACCCACGATTATAATCTTGGACATACTAAATTCAGCTAACAAATCTCGAGTAATATACAGAGCCTAACAAACTAAAGATCTTTATGTCCCATGCCATATGACATGTCATACTGAGACATCTGTTAGCTTTTATTTTGTTCTTCATGGTCTAATTAGCTGCCATCAGAGAGCCTCATTTGCTGCTGTAATGCATTGACAGATCAGTGTCTCTAAAGCACTTTTTATACTGCACCATAAACACACGGGCATTAAGCATATTTAAGCTTGCTTTCTTTTTTTTTTTTTGCTAAATCACTACTACAATAACAGTGTGCCAACTCTATGTTTCTTTTCCTGCGCGTTTGTGTTGTGTGTGTGTCAGGCTTACCCGTGTAGAGTTCTTATTGGGAGCTGATAACGGGCAGTCTGGGTCAGCAGGGTTGATGCAGGGACGGTCCATGTAGCCACGACCCACCTCAGCCTTGGCCAGTATTTCTTCCCAACTGCCCACAACTTTGGTCATGGTCTGCATATCAGCAATCAGCGCCATTGGGTCAAAGTTCATCCACTGCAGAGGAGGTCTACCACTGTGGCAGGACAGAAGAATCAGCTTTAAACCAAAGCTCTATCTTCATTTCAACTGAGCATGTCTGATTTGGCGTGCTAACAGCCTGGAGTGCATCTGATTTATGAGATGATCTAAGCCCTCTGTAGAGAGGATGGACTGTATCTCATATAACTGTCTTTGAAGCGGCAAAACGGCACCATGGGCGGTATTTGAAAATATAACGGACGACTTCAGTTAAGCCAAATCCACTGGCAGAATGTTTTGAGGATGGTTTCTAACTTTGGGGATGGTAGAGGCAGCATTAAATGCATACTGGGATTCAGAATGCCTCCATAATGACAGCCCTGCTAAACTGAATCAGTCCAATCTTCTGAGCTTCATCCTCAACTAATTATTTTATTCTACTGGTCCCGCTCAAGGCCTACGACATCCCCACAACTAAGAGCTTTTTGAATCATCTTTAAAAACCTCTAATATTTCTGTTCCGCTCTCAGTTCCAGTCTCAGTCTGGCCTGCTCTTTCTGGATTTCTTCAGCAGGGCCTCTCTCTCTCTCTCTCTCCCTCTCCTCAGTAAATCTGTCCACATGCTATCCTTACATGCCCTCCCTTGTTCCTTAAGTCCTTACTCCCTCTTTCCTTTGTGCTGTCGTTCTCTTCCACTCCTACCAATCCGCTGTCCGCCTCTCCGGACCTCCCGTTGGTTCTGCACTGAACTAGCCGTCCATCTTTGCTGCATCTCTCTCTTTTTCTCTTTTCACAGTGGACTCATCTGGCTAAACCCTCATTGCCTTAGACCACATTGTATGTGCCTAACCAGGCTTGGGTCATTATTCAGACTCCCCCAACCAGAACACAGTCAAATTCTTATTTACCATCTACGATGGAGGGAGAAAAGAGAGGCTGAGAGAGAGAGAGAGAAAAAAAAAAGTATGTTCTGCTTTTGCTGGACTGGAGGGAAGTCTGCGGAGTATAACTATTGCACAAAGCTATTAAAAGCAAAAGGGTAACAATTGTGTGGGGTCCCAGCTTGCCCAGGCCACAGCGCAGTTACAATGAGGGCCTTCAGAGAGGAGCAGCGCAGTCCTCTCATGCACAAACACAACAAAGCAGTCCTGCCAAATTACTGTTTACCATCCTTCTGCCGTTGCCCCTCGCTCATAAGGCCATTTCTCATGCCAATCACTAAGGGTCTAGCATTTTATAATATGAACTGTCTCAAAGATCCAGCTGAAACACTTTAACAAGCAACATTATTAGTGACTGACACTTACGGGAGATAGGCAATGCCTGAGTGTAGTTTAGCACCTTCCCAGAAGCAGTCCAGAGGAGTGATGATCAGACAAGGATGCAGATTCTCAATTATCTAAAAGGATGGATGTCATTAAGGTCATCTGTGTCACTCTCCATGTAACAGAGTACATACTATAGTCAGTTTTGCAGTATCTCACCTGGTAGACAAAATTATTTTCTGTGAGGAGTTCTCCTGATTTGTAGCATAAATGTTCTAATTTCCATTTCCTACAAGGTATAAAGGAGTCACCCAATGTCCATGATAAAACACCACGTTCAGTTTCAAATGAGGATACACAGTAAAGATAACAAAAAAAGAAATGTGGGGGGGGAAAGCATTGCATTGCATCCAAATGGAGCTGTATACTGCTTCGTTAAGCCAATAGGAACGGTGAATTACCTGTTGTACATGTAAACATGCACTCTGCTTGCTTTAATGGCAGAGTCCAGGTGCTGCTTGAGCGCCTCCACTGTTAGGATGTTAGCACCGTGCTGCCGTGGAGTCTGGATCATTAGCTGAGGGTTAAACATGGCCTCCTCACCGATCTTCTGCCGTGTGTACTTGAGCTCCTGATTTACCCTGCCACCCACTAGAAGGGAGGGAAGGAAAGAGAAAGGAGAAAATGTATGAGATATTGCGACTGGGGCCAGATATACTGTGGCTGCTCTTATGTAAAAATATCTGGAACATCCCACGATCCAGCATGAACTGCGTGACTGAAAGCTGACATTGTGTAGAGGTTATGCATAGCAATGAGAAAGGGTCATTTCACTGTTCCATTATCATCATCAACATAACCGCTCACTACTGGCGACAGTAAGATCATTCTTTTTAAAGAATACAGACGGTCGAAAAAGAAAACAGTATCACTACATAATTATCAACTTGCACCATCTGATTGAATAAATTTACTTTTAAAGCTCTTAAACACATGCATAGCCAGCTCTTAGACACATAAGATTGATGAGAGCAATCAGTGGCGCATAAAGTAAGTACAGTATTCGTGCACGTCTATTCCTGTGTGTGTGTGTGTGTGTGTGTGTGTGTGTGTGTGTGTGTGTGTGTGTGTGTGTGTGTGTGTGTGTGTCTTTAAGCGCTCAGGCTCCTCAAGTGGCATCCCCAAGCCTGAAACTGCTACAAAAGTCGTCTTTCAAAGAGAACTGCTGACCAGTGGCCAAGTCTGCCTCTCAAAGCTGACAATTCTTCATGTTCCATTTACTTGCCCACAGAGAAAAATCAGACTTCTCCATTTTCAGGATCAAGAATCCTGCAAGCGGCTGTCCCACTTACACCAACCATCACACAATGCGGCTCACTCACGCAAGTAATTGGGTAAATTCACTACAACCAAATACACTCTGGCGTCCTATTTTCAACACACCTTACTGTTGATACAGGAAGTGCTGTTACCTATCGGAGAGTGGGAAACGTTTGATGGATACGTTTGATATTATGAAAGTTAAATAACTGTAATTGCGACGTGAAAAGACTGGATTAGCCTATCTGTCCTCACAAGGGTTTGAAGGAACAGTTTGCTGCTTTTTATACTAGTTGCTTCATGTACATTCCCTCCAGCTGGCTTTGGACTGTATGTTCATGACTTGTTTTTTTGTTTTGTTTTTTTTTTTCAGATAGCGTCACAAAGCACAAGCTCACTTTTTATACATACCAGAATATTTTTTTTAATCTTATTTGGAGAGTAAGTATTTAAAGCATGTTGCGCATTTAATAAAGAGGAAACATTAAAACGAACGTTTTCTTAACGACTGACTAATCTAGCAACAGTGATCAGTTTGTACGGTAGGCCTAAGCGGTGTGTTTTGCAGCCGTTGTAACTGAATTAAAGATAAGAAAACCATGCTTTTCTCTGAGGCTAGACCACCAAGTCAGTTTGGAAAGACTAGCAGGGAAAAGAAAAATGTCTACCCGCATTAGGACAACATTATGGAGTCTTTCTTCCTCAGCCCAAAACGCACTCACATCTGATCTTGTTTTAGAGCATGTTTATAATATCCATGATTAATCGCAGCCTTGACCAAAGCCAAGCTTAGCTTCAACATGGTTATGGAAGCCAGGTTGATTACGGCCTAATATGGCTTAGCATGTTCTTTATTTAGTCCTCTGGAACACCAGCAGATTTAGGGGAGAAGAAAATGTTCTAGAAATCATCAGAAAGCCGTGACTGTTCAGCAGAGATCTCCTAGCTGTGAGGAGAATGTGAGCAGAGTAGCCTGCTGATGATCGGACGCTCACCAGATGCCAGCCAAGATTTACCAAGGAAAGACAATAATGCACATGGCCTGCTTTACGGGGATGAAACCCAATATGTGTTATGTAATATTTTTAAAAAGATTTACAAGCACTGGATTATGTGAATGTCATAATACATCAGGACCCTTGAAAAGACATATGCAGAGCATCTGAGCTCGATTAGGATGGATACAGCTTTAGTTTGAGGGCTCATTTACATATTATGGTCTCTCATGAATATTATTTATATATTAAAATTTATATATTATAGGGCCATGATATCTTTATGGCAAAGGGAAATACTACAATAATGTTGAACTAGCACACTGTTTATCTGCCATACCATATATAGCAAAAACCATACTATAAAGAACATAGAAGAAAACAGACATGCAAGGAACGCACATATTACAATGAACTTTTTATGTCTGCACTATAACTGGATATTTCCCACTTTGGGCAGCCCTAGTTGACTGTGACATTTTTCCCCCAAATAGCGAGCGAGAGAGATGTGAGTGAACTGGGTGTGCATGTCAGTGTGTTTGAGCCTAAACTGGGCTCATTCATTTTGTTGCATAACATTAACCCCTGACCCTCCCTTTTCACTGCTGGGTGAGTGTGGATTGGAAGGGGCCCGGTCTTCAAGCTCTGCCCTATGATTCTCACCATTCAGCCATGAGCTGGCTTTTTATTGGTCTGCCTTAGAGGCTAGCATGGGGCTCCTCACTTCAAGAAGGCACCCCTCCGACCGACACACACACACACACACACACACACACACACACACACACACACACACACACACACACACAGCTCCATTGCTTTCCATCTGATCCTGCCAAGTACACCATCCCAGCTCTAAGCCAATCCTGTTGCTGGTGCTGCTCACTGGGGGCTGGTGAGGCAGGGAGGGGTGCTGCGTGTGGTGACACATGAAGGCACTTTTTATGAGTGTGTTGCGGGCGGGATTAGCTGGATTAGAACCCAACTCGGAGAGACCCCCCTGCGGTCATGCGGAAGTCCTCAAGCAGTTTCTGAGAGCCATGCTCCCCATTTCTGCTGGGCATTGCCATGCTACCTGCTTTGGGATGGTCTTTACATTTATGCGTCTCTTTAATTACAAATGGAACAAGTCTGGGGAGACTAAGACAGTACGGCCCTGATCTGAACATCCAGCACCATCTCTCAGCATAGTTTATGCTGCACCTGCTGAGCCAGCACTGACTAAGATGATGCAAGTTTAATCAAAACTAATGTTGTGCACTAACAGGTTAGTTTAAATAAAGAGTGCCATATTACGGATTAACAGTGAGTAGCATTGCCATCTTTCAACTCCAGGGTCTCCAGTTCAATCCTGAGCTCACGTTACTGACTGTGTGGTGTTCAGCGTGTTCTTCTTGTGTCCATATGGGTTTCCTTTGGATTCTCTGGTTTCCTCCCACCTCCCCAAAACAGGCTAATTGGTAGATTGGCTACCTTAAATTGGTCCTAGGTGTGAATGATTGCGTGCATGTGTGTGTGTGTGTGTGTGTGTGTGTGTGCCCATGGTGCCCTGCAAGAGACTGGCATCTTAATCAGGGTGCATTTCAGCCTCACACACTGTGCTCCCAGGACAGGCGCTGGATCCACCACGACCCTGACCAGGATAAAGTGGTTAATAAATATGAATGAAAACACTATTACTTCAATAAGGTCGTCAAATAATGGAAAACAAACAAAAAAAATTCACATTTACTTCTATCAAAGTTTCTGATAAGAAGAAGCACCTACTGACGTTATGCTGAGCAATTTGTCTTGATTCAGACTAAACTGACAGCAAGCGAACTTTGCATACTAAATCGTGTACCCAGTGGCCACACACCACCAACACGCCTCAGCCCTTTTAGAGCTTTCTGGCGATAAGAGACAAGAGGGATGTGATGTCATTGAAGGTGGGAGTGAAAGAGTAGGGTAGGAGAGAGTGAGAGGTGACAGAGAGGGAGAGAGAGAGAGTTCCTGACCCGCAGCTGAGGCACAATGCCCCCAAGCAGTCTGCCGACCCCTGACACAAATTTTACACCGCAGCTGCCATTTACTCCACGCTGCATTACCATATGTATGGCCTGCTCTTCCCTAATTATGCTAATCACATGTCCAGAGCTGCGGCTTGAAAAAATGGGTGTATTTAGCAGTCCGCTGCGTACAAATGCAGCTTACTGCAATCCAGAGATGTACATTCAGAGTGCCTTGAAAGGCCAGATTTTTCCACGTTGCTGGCTTCATTCAGGTCGCTTACCCTGAAGAAAAAAAAAAGCTATTCAAATCAACTAGATCGCGATGCAACAAAAAAGTAGGGAGAGAATGTGCGCATGTGTGTGCGTGTGTGTGCGTGCGCTCATAGTACTGAGGATTCTGAGTGTGCACCGACCCAAACACTGAGTGAGTTCCAGCAAAATAAGATATCATCCACAGGCATCCACATGTCTAAGTAATATTCTCTAGTGTAAGCAGCTATTTGTGACTTTAGTTGCATAATAATATTTGTACTATTATACTTTATAAGAACACACTACAGATCTTCTGTGTTTTTCTGGTCTTTCTGCAAATAGTCAAAATGTATACGCAGTATACGCACCTACACTCATGCTACCTCAGATCTGCTATGCACTGCATTTACTGTTTAACTGCTTAATAGCAACACAGGACTACAAATCCTACTTTGAAAAATACAAATTTCCAGTTCTTGACAATGTGTAAAATTAAAAAAAAATAATCTCTCCTCAAATCCCTGTTTTACGGCTTCCTTCAGATTTAAATCAATAACTAAGCTACATCTTTTGAAAAGGCTTACGCAATATCAAACTAGCTGTGCATAACTCTAAATGTGCTGCTCAGTGTATTCTGCATCACGTCTCTTTACTCTTTTCCCACTTTGAAATTTTAAGCCTGTTAAGACTGAAGAAAAACTGGCCCTCTAGCCCAAACACAAATATCTCTATAACTGCTTCCACTATCTTCTTTCTCTCTCTTTCTCTCACTCTCACTCTCTGAGAGGACGAGAGGGGGAGGGCCGGACCACCCGGCATCCGTGGCAAGACACAGTGTTTACATTGCTGTGCTTCACTCTGTAATACATCTGGCATCCCAGGGCTGGACTCCCAAGAGAGGAGGGGAGGAGGGATGTGAGGCGAGGAGAGTAAAAGGAGGGGGGGAGGGTGTTTAGTGTGGGGGAAAAGTTTCGGAAGGAAAGCAAGCAGAAGCCGGGGAGGGGAAGGGGGGGGGGGGGGGGGGGGGGGGGGGGGGGGGGGGGGGGGGGGGGGGGGGGGGGGGGGGGGGGGGGGGGGGGGGGGGGGGGGGGAGAGGGGAGGGGGGGGGGGGGGGGGGGGGGGGGGGGGGGGGGGGGAAAATGGGTAAGCGAGAGGGAGAGTGAAAGAGTGAGTGAGTGAGTGAGTGAGAGAGAGAGAGAGAGAGAGAGAGAGAGAGAGAGAGAAAGAAACATTCTGGTGTCTCTGGTTTTTGAATAACATCAGGTGAAGGTATGCAGAACATAAACACAGGACTTGGAGGCCTGTCAGGATGCCAGTTGTGAATGGGAAGTGCTCCATTTGTCCCTGTCTTCCACACACATCTGTCTTTTTCAGACTCTTTCAAAGGGTTTACAGCAACACTGACAAAAAATGCCCACTGGAAGGGAAATTATACACACATCGTAATCCAGTATTGCTAACCACAACAGTCTTTGCTGGTGTGTCTCAACAGTCTGAGCAACAAAACTACTTATCGACTACGTACATTACACCGTAATGCAACAGACACTGTATTTACATAGCAAACAAGTGACACACTTGTTTATTTCACTCTCCTCACCACAGAACAGAGAGGCTGTTTCATCCACAGTAGAAGACAAGATAAAGTTTTACAAATATGCATCACAGACTATATGCCCTCGTGTATAACCATGACAAAACAGCCAATCATAACCATATGTTCGTATGTTGAATGGGGTATATGCACTTTCCTCCACCTGTTAAATGCTTGTCCTACTAGATGATAGGATTTAGCTACATTCTGGTCCATTTGCTTCTTTCTCTGAGAATCATACAAGCCTGAAAGCAAAGCCTGAAACAACTGATGCTTTCGAAATCTGCCAGTCATATTGATCACAACCACTGATAAAATCATACTGCCCCCTACTGGGTGCATCTAATACAGTGCTTGTGGCCCTTAGTTTTAAACTGACCCCAACAATGAAATAAATATTGCATAATGGTGTTTGCCTCTTACTATTCTCTCCACCTCCAGCGTGGGCTGGAAGCCCTCACTCCACACCAGGCTCATTCAGCCTGGTATCAGATGAGCTTTTAAATAGTGGAGGCTCCACTCTATGACCTCAGGTCCTAAGGGACGCAGCCTTGTGGCCTCCAATTCCATGCCCCCCCCCCCCCCCCCCCCACCCTTTTTTTTGAGAATGGCACAGTCTAACTCACAATATCTTAATGATTTCTCTGCAGGATTGGTTCCTTTCTACCAAGTGGGATGATCTCCAGAAGAGCAACTGTTCATGAGAAATGGTTTTAATTAAACAGTCCTAGCATCTCAAAGAGTTTGTATTTTTTTACAGTCGAAATGCCATATAATCTCTGAATGAGGTTTAGAAGTGGCTGCACTATTATGAACAGAACACCCAAGATCATTGACGAGACTGCTTCTGAAGGAACCTTGCCCTGAAAAAAACATATACAAGAAAATAATTACAGTGTGAAGAAAAGGAAAACTGTAAGCTGGCAATGTGGATTTTAGAAAGACACAAATATACTGACTGCAAAGATCTTTCTGGATCTTTGTATAAACAGTCTGGGCAACACTCAGGAACTTTGTCTGTTACGTGAAAAAGGCGTCATATTTTTAATGGCTGCTTTCAGAGACGTCTTTCCTCGGTTTGTATAAATTTAGCCGTGACATCATACTGTGAATGTAATGCAAACCTAGTGCTGAACAATACATACTGCCTCTACAGTTAGCTAACCTGGCTTACATCTCCCTTTTTGTCAATGGCATACCTTTCAGTTACAGATACGCACTCAAACCTGAGAAGCTGAAACTAAATTAAAACAAACAGGCTTCCCTCAAATGTTCTAAGACAGTGAATGCGCACGCGGTTCCTTTCCGAGTTGCTTAAGTCCATAATAGCACGACCTACATCAGTCTTAACTGTAAAATTTGTACAGAAACCAAACAAATTATATTCCTTGGACCTGCACGGCTCTAAATGGCGAGTGATGAAAGCTGAGATGAGATCACGCCGATCCCCATTTGAGCTGAATTTAAGCAGAAGGTACAAGACAAAGTGCAATAGTGAGGTCGTTCAGAGGTCGCTAGGAAAAGGCTGTTCCAAATGAAACATAAACACGCATCCTAATGGACACCGGCCCGACATCTTCCAGCTCAAAAAAAACCCGGGACAGGCGGAACTAATCTATCCCTCAGCTACAGCGCTTAATCCAAACAAACAGATTTCAATGTTCTTGCATCTGGCAGCTGTCATCTCTCCGAATGTGGATCTCTAAGGAGGGGTTTTGCGATTGGCTGTCACCTAAAAAGCCTGTCACAGAGCAACTGGGCTTGTTTAAGAAATATGTTCGTGCTGCGTTCATGTTTGAGATTGGTGAAAATGATTGTTATAGCATTTTAAACATCGTTTCTGTTTTACTTTCATGAATTTAAGTATTAGTTTGTAATGTTACAGCAACACCACATTCAAGAAAACCCTTTCATATCATATGCACAGACACACACATATGTAAATTATATATATATATATATATATATATATATATATATATATATATATATATATATATATATAAAATGTATGTATGTGTGTGTGTGTGTGTGCATGCGCATTTTGGTTTCTATTTACCATTTTATATTGTATTGGTTGTGTCATTATATTTGGATTTTATTGTAATTATTTTATTCTACTTGGCTAAAAAAGCACTTTAAGTTGTCAGAACTATGTTGCTGATCCTGACAAGGTAGTTTTTAAATACACCACCACCACCACCACAACAACAACAACTCTACAGCTGCTCTCAGCGCCAAGCAACATCTCGAAGCTGATGCTGGCATCTTTGAAGAGTCATTATACTGCTCATACAGCCTGATATTCTCATAGGCTGACTGAAATGAAGAGCAAACTGTCCATCATTAACGTAATTAAATGAAAGAAAACATGGCTGGTTAAATACAGCGGCTCGATGTAACCGAATGGCGCTATCAAAACTCCTCCATTTTGCTGGAATGCAGATCAAAGTCTCAACTCGCCCCTCCCCACTGCAAAAAAAAAAAACACCACCACCCGCACTTCACGGCCCCAAACAGCGACTTTATTTCCCGCAAAATCGCTAAAAAACTGCCGAAAATCATGTCAGGTCTGTTAGTTAAGCGTAGTGAGGCTTCTCTGTGTGTCCCGCGTTCAGCCTCTGTTCTCTCTCTCTTCATCCTTTAACCCTGAGACAAATCTTTTTGGAAAGTTGAAAGCCGTCCAAAACAGGACCACACACAGCCACTCGGATCACATTCAGCTGCTGGAGGCAGGCAGACACATACACACAGACACACACATACACACGCTCGCACCCCCTCACAAAATGGCGGCTTTGTCAAACATTTCTTTAGTTAAAAACACAAATTAGTCAGTGTTCGTGAAATCCACAGCCGCAGCGGCGTCAGGCGCCTCGTTCGGGTCGCGCGCGCGCGCAGCAGCAGCAGCGCAGCGTTAGCAAAATGAACAAAAACAACCATTTTCACCGTTTTACTGGACTTCATTAGACTTTATCACACAATAAACAAGTCCTCCAGCATCCCACCTACAGTATCATATCTGTACGTATATGTTCAAGAAAGCAGTACGATATATAAAGCCGAGATATAAGAGTAAGGAACTTTGTTTCTTACCTTCCACCCAGAGGTTCTCCACGTTGGTCTCCAGATTAGCTGCCCTCAAACCAACAGCGAAAGCTCCAAATATTAAAAGGCCCACAACTAAAAACTTGCCACAGTTCTTTTGGATATAACAGCCGAGTTTGAACAGAAGTTTTTGAAACTTTGCTCTCAGCCACAGCGGTGCTTTTCTTCCAGTCGCCTTACCCTACAACAGCAACAACAACAAAAACAACAACACAATATTAGGCTGTTTCTCTCTAACGGAACTAATCAGGCTGAACCATTTGTTTACCTACTTATTTATCCAGAGCACTGTGCTACCAGACAGCCGCTATTAACAACCCCATGTGTGCCAGTAAGCGTGGTTTAAACCGTAACTGATGCTATTTAATGGTACAGGTTTCTTATAGAAAGGTCCACAGCGTTAACGGTTCACTACATGTGTACATGATCCCGAGCATTCAGCACTACAGCGCGTCATTTTTCAGCTTTGCACTAATGCTACTAATTCTCATGCCGCATTCGTGCCACACATGTAGTCTATCAGAAGTACTACTTTTTGGTCACAGCATAATAAACTCGCTCAGCGGTGCAGCATTAGTGAGACTGACCAGACGGTGTCAAATGATTCTCGTCTCTAGGTGCACGTGGGCTCCGCTGCTGCAACACCGCTCGAGCTTAGCCATAACAAACGACATAAACTCGCGTAGTAAACAGTGCGTACTCCAGCGGCGTGCTGGTTTCTCCTAACGCGTGCTGGGGATGTAGCCATAGAGCCGCGCGACGCTGAGAAGCGGCCATCACTGGGGCACTTACGGCAGTGTTTGTGAACGGAAGAGGGCAGCCACATGGAGTTTCTCTCAGCCGTACGGGAGGAAAACTACTCCCCGTGTAGATACTATCGCGAAAAACGTATCGGTTCTGCACTAGGCATGCTAGAAAAGAGCAGCTGTACTCGGAGAAATAGCGGAGATATAGGTGGAGCTAATGCTAATGTATAAGCGGCAATGTGACAGTTATCTCACAGTGAACCTGAAAGAGCGCAAAACACAAAACAGCAGGACAAAAAGTCAAGAAAAGGAAAAAAAAAAAAAAAAAAAGACGTCCCGTTACGCAGCGACTTAACAATAATGGTGAGGTATGTAACCGTCTGTCCTGCACTGACTAAATAAAAACGCAAAGCACCTCTGATATCTGCTCGAGCGCGAACGCTGCATCGCAGTAGCTCGGCCGCTGTAAGTACTCCAAGTCCGGCGGGGCTGCGCGACCGTTCCGTCTAGTCCTCCGCGTTACCCTCGGCCGATCGGGCTCCCCGTTTTCCTGATCGAAGGAGACGTTACCAGCCGAGGCCATGTTGTCCAGTCCTCGCTCTCGGCACTAGTCGATCGGCCCGCAAGCGTCGCTGAATATCCGAAGCAAACGGCGTTTGTGTGTCGGTGCTCGCAGAGCCACAAAGCGCTTCATACTCCTGTTTGGCACGGCGAGTCAGAGTCGGCGCCTTCCATTGCAACATTTCGCAAATCCGGAGGTCTCCGATGATTCTCGCATTCACAGTTTGTCTCTTAAAAAAAGCAAAAAAAAAGCGGAAAAATTCTCAGAAGCCAGAGCGCTTTCTGTACTGCGAGGCACGACGGCTCCGTGGCCGATGCATTCTGTGTTTTGTGCTTATGTGAGTTCCTATGTGTGTGTGTGTGTTTTGTGTGTGTGTGTGTGTGTTGAGGGCCGCGGGACACAGCGGTCTCTCTGCGATTCAATAAGATGAGGAGGGGAAAAGAGAGAGCACTCTCCATTCGGAGACAGAGGAGGAGGAGGGGTAAGCAAAAAAAAAAAACCTTCATGCCGAAATCCCGCCTCCAGGTCTGTCAGGTGGCCGGGGTTTCTCGGCTCTGATTGGTTCCAGAAGGGCAAAAATTACTCAGCAAACACGACTATTATTAGCTGCTTAGCAACAGCTCACCAAAGTAGAGAGACCACCCAGGCGGCCCGAGTAGCGCGTGTGCGTCCCAAAGGTTTGAGGGGCAGCACTACAGAAGCCCCGCCCCTTCCTCTGCAATAGAGGAACCCGGGCTAGTAGCGATAGGCTTTACCTCCCTCTCTCTCTCTCTCTCTCTCTCTCTCTCTCTCTGTGTGTGTGTGTGTGTGTGTGTGTGTGTGTGTGTGCGTGCGTGCGTGCGTGCTAGTAATAAGGAGCGGATTCCTTTTTTACATGAGCAGTAGTGCTTGAAGGATTCGTACAGTATGAAAACATTACAGTCGCTTATCACGGGTTTCGGTGTAATACGGTAACTGTTTACTGTATACTAAGTAATGTATAGTAATGTGACGCTGTGAGGGGCATTTTGCTGGCATGGCTTGTACCCCATAGTTATGGAGTAAAAAATGTGGACTTAGAGCGGCATAAAAGTAAATAAAGCAAAGACAGTGCTTCAGCAATTTGCAAAAATATCTGGATATTGCAAACAAAAACAAGAAATTCAGAAAGAATTCCTCTTCCAAACACTTATTGCTATTGTACTGTCACATATCTGCATTTTTGCGTCAGGTTTCCTCTCAAGTTGCATCTTTTACTTTGCTGCACTTTTCTTCTTTTAAGTTTTGGGGCGCTGCACATCAAAACAAATGTAAATCCATATGTAATGGCCTTCACAGTCACCAGATCTCAACCCAGCTGAACATCTGTGGGAGGTTTTGGATCAATTTTGGGCCACCACCATCATTAAAACACCAACAGAGAGAATATCTTTTAGAAGAATGGTGTTCGTCCGTCCAGTACAGTTCCAGAGACCTGTAGAATCCATACTGAGGCACACTGAAGCTGTTCATGGCAGCACATTGTGGCCCAAAACTTTACTAAGACACTTTGTATTGATTTTCCTTTCGTTTTTCACTGTCTGTATATTAAAAAATATGTGACACAAAGATGCCTCCAAAAATAATTACATGTAAAGTTGGCATACTCTATATGGCCAAAAGTACGTGGACACCTGACCATCGTAAACCCACATGTGCCCATTCCAAACCCATGGGCATTAACACAGTTGCTTTCCACTAGATTTTGGAAAGTGGCTTTTTGTACAAGGGCATTGCCATGATGAAACACGTTTGGGCCCTTTAGTTCCAGTGAAGGCATATCTTAATGCTACAGCATACAAAGTCATTCTAGAAAATTGCGTGCTGCCAAAACGGCAGCAGTTTGGAGAAGGCCCACGTATGGATGTAATGTTCGGGTGTTAAAATACACTATTTTGGCCATATAGTGTATTTCTAATGAATTACTATAAATAGCAGTGAACAGTAAAAATGGGTTCAAAATCAATATTTGGTATGATCATTCATTGTGTTTTAAAACTGTACCAGGTCTCTTAGATGCGTTGTCATGTAGTTTTAAAAGGATTTCTGCAGGTAGATTATTTCAGCCATCTTTGTAGAACATGCTGTAGCTCTTTTGTAGACTTTGCCTGTCTCGCCTCTGTTTTCGCAGATAATTCCAGACAGCCTCAAAGATGTTTTAATCTGAAAAGTGGCAAGTTTTCTCAGCCAGGCACTCTTTGCTTTCCACTGAAGCCATGAGCTTAGAGTTGAGTTGATGAGGACAGAGGTTTTTCCTGATTGACTTGACACTCTGCCTACAGTCACGCTGCCTGTTTCTTTTTTTATTCTAAGACCTTACATTTCTAAATGACTATTTTTTTTTTCTAATCTATTATAAAAGCCTGTATATTTTATATTGTGTTTGATAATGTGTAGTACATTTTATATATACAACAGTCTCTTTTCAGGTAACCATAATTAAATCATATGTTTAAATCAGATTTCGTAGTCATGTGTTTAAAATGGATGAAAAAATGATGATGATGTAATAATAATAATGTCGCTATTGTAATTATTCATTCTGTTAGGATTAACATGGTAGGCAGTGTTCATGTTTATCATTACATGTAAAAGTCATGTTCCATGTTTATGTACAAGAAAATGATTATTCTTGAAAACAGAGTTCTTTTTTAAGTTCATATGGTAGACTTATTTTTCCATGAGATTGACCACAGCTCATGGTTTTGGCCAACTACTGCCCAACTTCAGTGTTTTTTCAGTTCTTCCTCAGACTGCTACCTGCCACTCTTGCCCACAGTCAAGGCCAGATGCAGCTGACCTCAAAAACACCTCAGTATAAGTATAGGTATAAGAAGCCAAGTCTGGCCATGAAATTGTAGGGGAAAGTCTCGCTTTGGCTGAAGTAAATTGCTCTTTCAAAATAAGAATATGGTATCATATAAGTCAACATTAGTAGCCAATACCAGTGTCGTCTGATGTAGTCTATCACTTAATATGCTTAATAGTCATATACTCAGGGTTAGCCCTAACAGACTTGTTGCTGTAGATATGCTTCATCTAGCACCCCTTCAAAATTCAAATCATCATTTCATTTCTTCAGCATTTTACAGCACAATGTCTGAAACATAGACCTGTAGTTAAACGGCACCTAATATAACAGCCAGCTGAACACCTAATAATTATCCAGGTGACTAAATAATTATCCAAGGGTTATGAATAATTTAGTGATCATTCATTCTTTCATTATTTCAATCTTCAGTAACTGCTTTATTCCGGTCAGGGTCAAGGTGGCTAATTAAATGATTATTGAGATTGTTAAAAATAACTCAGAAATGCTATTATCCTATAAACTAGCACAAGGCAAAGAAATGGAGTATTCTTCAATGGCCAAGTCAGTCGCCTGATCTCAACCCAATAGAGCTGCTTTTCACTTACTGAAGACAAGACTGAAGGCAGAAAGACCCACAAACAAGCAGCAACTGAAGGTGGCTGCAGTGAAGCCTGGCAAAGCATCTGCAGGGAGGAAACTCAGAACTTAAGAACATGGGCTCCAGACTTCAGGCAGTCATTGACTGCAAAGGATTTTCATCCAAGTATTAAAATTATGGTTATATTTACAATTATGTCACTTTGTCCAAATACCTTTGAGCCCCTGAAAATGGAGGTACTTTTGCTTAAAATGGCTGTAATTCCTAAATGGTAAATGTCATATTTTTGTGGAACCTCTTAAAATAAAGCTTAAAGTCTACACTTCAATCACATGTTGATTGTTTTATTTCAAATTCATTGTGGTGGCGTATAAAGGCAAAATCACAAAAACTCTGTCATTGTCCAAATACTTCCAGACCTGACTGTATGTATACCTCTTTGTCTCTTTAACATTACTAGAGACATCATAATTTTTCAGACATTCTCTATTTGTGTCCGTTAAAATTTCCTGCTTTCACTCACCCAGGTTCTACTGATAATATTGTTTTAAAAAGGTCCCAGCACCACCAAGCTACCATTGTTGGGCCCTGAGTTCAGCCTTTAAGTGCTCAACTCTAGTTTAAGGCATTTTGAATAAAAAGCACATGGGCAGTGGCTGGTGACTGATGGTGGTATTAAATAGGAAAGCTACAATCTAATATCTATCAATAGTTTACTGAGGCGTCACTGATAATAATAATAATAATAATAATTATTATTATTATTATTATAATTATTATTATTATTATTATTATTATTATTATTATTATTAAAAAATAATAGTAATAGTTATAATAGTTATAACAATAAATTGTTATAGTTATAATAATAATAATAGTTTGGTAGATGCTTTAAAGATAAATGGAAAAAAAATTTGGGCAAATTATTACACACACACAGATAGGGCAGATTTATTTATGGCAGTGTTTAATTCTGTAATGGCTGACTGGCTTCATACAGTTTTTCCTCCAAATGCCAAATGCGGTAAACAGAAAATTTGTAAGCCTTTCGTTCAAACCAAAAACCACCGAAATTACAGTTCTGTTGTCTTTCCTTTCTTGTAATGTGTACTTTGATTAGACAATGTGTGTATAGTCAGTCTACTTTTAATTTCTCCCCAATGCATGTTAGGGAAAAAAAGGATGATAGAGTAAATAATCCACTTTGTTCACATTCATTACGTTTATTAGTGCTGTTGCACTTGGTTTCACAAAAATCCAAAATAATCCTCTTTAAAACTTTTGGTAACCACAAATAAGATGATGCAGATGCCAAAAATAAAACCAGCAGCCCCTGCACATGCGTATCCTATAAAATCTCCCTGCTGCATCACATTCGTCCGTCTTCCCATTCTGATCTAGCCAGGAGTTCACACTAAATATTGTGCTCTAATCCTTTGTTTCATGCTGATAAGTCTTACTGTTAAATCTGCACAGTCAAACGAGTGTGCATCAGTACACACTGTGGGTGAATGTAAGTGTAGTGTTTGACTGCTATTCTTGCTATGTTTGAGTGTGTTAGAAAACACACATGGCCTATATTTCACATCTGCGTGTAGCACCACTGGCACTGTGGATGCAGAACTAAGAGTGTAACTAATCTGAACATTTCGTAATTTCTTGTTGTCAATTGTTAAACTTGTTTCAGCTTGCTCAGCCTGTATGTACTCCCTTATCTGGATGAGTGCCTGTTGTGTAGAATGTCATACAATTGGCGTACCAGACACGGCTCTTGATCTCACATGTGGAAGCACTAGGACTGTTGTCATGTATCTGTTGTCAAGTTGTCATGTAAAAGGTCATCTTATGCGTTTGTAGACTGTGCAGTTCATCAGGCGCAACTCACATGCCACGTGAGCCTCCTTTGACGAAAGCCAGGGCCATCTCATTTATGGATGCGGTCATGAAATTCTGACTGACCACACATTGTCCAAACACTCAGACATCCTAGCAGTTTGGCTGGGATGCGTGTGAATGGCGACTTTAGTAGTGAAACTGGATATGTTGCACCTAAGACCACTGGGTAAATGCTTAGCACCTTTCAGCAATGTCATAAAGGCATGTTTCAGTAATGTTTGACGAGCACTTCAGAGCGAAAGTATGGTGAAAAATACTAATCAGTGCGCATAACTCTTCATTATACTTCATTATTCCACTTTATTAGGAACACCTGTACAACTGCACATTCATGCAATTATTCATTTAAATACTAAGTACTGAGTAGTTTGTGCAGCCTGCTATTGGAAATGAAAAGTCTGATATAAAATAGCTCTCTCTTAAGACAGCTTTTTTTTTTCGCTGGCCATCACTATGGTCAGATGGGGAATTGCATGTGTTACTGATCAGCATTCAGTGTCTGCGATTCAGCGTGAGTTAACATGGAGTTCATCTTGCCATCACCAGATCCTACAGATTGAATCATGCTGTATTGCACCCTGTGTGATCTGTAGTGAGTTTCAAAGTAACTCACCAATAGAGAAATAGCAGCACTTTAGGCAATTGTCATCTTGAATAGAGAACAGTATCAGCACATTGAAGTAATTCTTTTCCTGAAAAAACCCCCAAAAAAAACAGGAAACTATCAGAATTGTCTATTTTTGTCTGGCATGGTGCACTGACAGGATGTGTTACAAACCCTTGTGATGACTTTGATATGCTAGCTCTGAAAGAAACTGCCCTGGTGGTCCTGAAAATAAAGAAACGGAACAAAATATTATGTAACCATGGTCCTGTGGAGCACCTGCCAGGACCTTGTTCATTTAGGTAGATTAAAATGGCCAGAACATGACACAGTGAGAAGATTTTTTAAGCTACTTAATATGAGGTCACGGTCACAAGGTGACGACTTTGTTATTTGTACTCGGCAAGAAAACAAGCACACAAGACTCTACTAGTTCCAAAGGAAACTACCATAGCGGTCGTCAACTTACTCATAGGCTCACAGTTACATACGTAACCTTCTGTTTACTGCAGACTGCAGATTCTAAACACTTGTTAACTTATATTCCTAAGCACAAAATGAAAACAGCTTGTTGTTATACTGAATATCGGCATGGTTATGATTCGGCCGTAGGCACGTGGCCAAGGACAAGTGTCACAGTGTCAGTATATCCACACTCCTTCTCGTGCAACATCGCTTTTATACAGCAGTTTTATAAATAAGAAACTAATATCCATTAACTGACATTTTGGACACAATATGGCCAAATATATATATATACATATATATTGTATATATATATATGTATATATATGTATGTAAATGGAAATAGCTCCCGAGGAAGCCATACTCACTGATAGACTGTCAGCTAGCTAGCTAGCTCACAATGATTTGTACATTCCTTTTAAAGGTGCCTCTGGTAAACTTGGCTTCCCTTCTTCCTTTTCATCTTCATCTGATGAGCTTTCATATTTTAAGTCAGGTCATGTATCATTTGCCATGTCCATGGATGATGTTGCTAACTCTACTGTAGTATTGGTTTCAGTGGGACTGTTGCTAGAATTGGAATTTTACATGGTGAACACAGAAAGGTGGAGTGATGCGAACAGTGAATCGTCTCTGTGCAGTTATACTAAATATAGTCAGTCCATAAGTATTTGGACAGTATTTGGACAATTTTCATAATTTTGCCTCTGTTCACCACCACAACGATTTGAAATGAAGCGATCAAAGATGTGATTGAAGTGTAGACTTTCAGCTATATAAAAAATGGCTGTAATTCCAAAACAGTTAATGCAATATTTTTGTTAAACCCCTTGAATTAAAGCTGAAAGTTGACACTCCAATCACATCTTGATCGCTTCATTTCAAATCCATTGTGATGGTGTACAGCACACTCGGAATGCTGCTCATCTATCTAATTAGTGGACTGGAACTAATTACTGTCCAAATAATATTTACAGTTGATGAAGGAATTTTTGAATCATAATTTCTCTGGGAGTAAGCTTATGTTTTTACTACCCTTACATTTATTAAAGCATGACACTGCACTTTTTATATGTTTCACATCCTACTGCCTCAGTGAATGGCATTTGTTCTGTTTGGGTACTACACTGAATTTTTATTACATCTACTATATACAGTATAGTATACAAATTATATATATATATATATATATATATATATATATATATATATATATATATATATATATATATATGTACACACACAAAAACAAAAAATATCCAGACATACCAGGAAATACCTTGTTAATGAGGGGTCAGAGGAAAATGGCCAGACTGGTCAATCCTTGAGGCAGATGCACTAGGATCACATAGGACTCCACTCCTGTCAGCCAAGAACAGTAATCTGGGGCTACAGTGAGCGCAGTCTCATCAGAACTGTCCAGTTTTAATGAACCTGTGCCCATGGTAGACTCACTTATAAGGCTATAGATAATCTTTAAGAACATGAAAATGTGACATTCAATCCAAACTTTTTACAGGCAAGGATAGTTGGTCCAATGCCTGTCTGGCAGGGATTTGAACTGACAACCTTCCTGTCACTAGCCTAAAACCTTGACTACTGAGCACATGCTTAACCAAAAAGATTCCAGCTCTTTAAATTCACATTCTTTTACCTGTTTGCAAAAAACATACATACAGTTGACTAGCACTTTACAAAGCAAGACTACCAGAAAACTTGAACCAATGTTCATCATCCATTTAAAACAGCTGCATTGGAAGCCTTTCTTTGAGTTATACAATCTCTTAAACCCTCCTTCTTGCCCTGTTACTCCTAGCGCTCCAATGGGTCCGTCATGGCGTTGCACCCTTGCCTCCTCTTCTGTTTACTCTGCAGCACAAGGTTGTGTTCAATCATGTGGATGTGTTTGACAGCTATGAGCACTGCTCTGCCAATGTTTACACTCTCCAATTTCCTCAGCGATCATGCTGTTCTTGTATAAGCTCTGTGACACTGGGGAGAGTGGAAGGATCTGCTGAAAAAAGAGCTATTTAGTTTAGTTCTCAAACTGGAAATGTTCAATCACACAAATGTATGATTAACACATGTTCTTTTCCAAATCTGCACAACTCATCCATTCCTTCATACACCATAATTATGAATTGCAAGGGGCCTTTTGGAAGTCTTGTTAAATAATGAAGTGAAAATAAAGTAAGTGAAACGAGTTGCCGAAATGCCTCATATATCATCCGAGCAAAATGTCAGTGTGGCTTTTTTCGTGAGTTCTGGATAAATATAAACTCTTCAAGCTGTCCTATATTGTACTCATTTACCAAAACGTTGATGTATATTTATATTATGTCTTCTTTTTGGTACTGTATTGGCCATCAGCTCAGTGCCATATTTGTGGGGTTCTCACTCTGGGCTGAGTTTCCCAAAAGCATTGCAAAGTTAAGATCAACTTAACTGGGAGGGAGAAGGTTCAGCATGATGCTCACTCTGCTCTTTAATAATAATAATCTTTCATGACGCTTTTGGGAAACTCAGCATTTTTCCGTTCCTCAAACCTCCTCACAGTTTCAGACTGGCAATTACAATCTAAACACAGCTGGGTGGCAAAATAAGTGAATTCACTGGCTACATCAAAATTATTGACTTTACTTCAATTCGACAGCCAAAAATGTGTGGCAGCCTGGGAAAACCTGTCACATGTCACTGTGACTCAGCTCTTTCTGCTTATAACATACTTTTACACCTCTTCTTTAAGCAACCATTACTATATTTCACCAAAATGACACGGAAGTTTATTTCTATGGATTTAGGTTATTTAGTCTGGTCTAAACTATCTGCCAACTAGGGGTATAATGCAATGCCACTGTCTGTATCTGTGTGTATATCTGTTTAGCGCTCTAAATATCTGTATCTGTTTGCATATTTAAACCTGCAGTGGGTTTGGCCAAATTGGAGGGTTTTTTTAAAAATTAAATGTAAACCTTATCCCTCTGTCCCCAGAAACACTGGAAATCAGGAAAAAACACACATGTGAGCATGGTCTGTGTGTTCTTGCTCTAACAGTTCCTCAACCCCAGCTACATCACTCAAGACCATAATTGGTTTAGAGATCTGCTTGTGCGGCATATCATATTTTCTAACTTAATCCACAGCAACCTTTACCAGGCAGTTACTAATGTTATTGTAAATGCACTGTGCACTACTGCACATTAAGTGCAAAAATAAAAACTTTGCACCTGAGCAACTTTTCTCATGGAATCCCAGTACCAATTCACTTCTCTCATCTTAACCAGATGCCCTGTGAACCTTTCTGGCGAGCTTTAAAAAATGAATACTGCACCTCATATTCGTATCTGTATTAAGTATCCATGTAGAACATATTATCTGTTCATTCTGATTCTGATTCGGAGGGAAATGAGGAAACGGGAGGCAGGCTTGCGATAACTCAAAAGGGGCTCTTTATTTTCCTTTGCTCTTTTACTTTCGCTTTTCAGCAATTTTATTTTACTGTGCACATATATACACACACAGCTCTGTGCTGCTCAGATCTCTCTCTCTCTCTCTCTCTCTCTCTCTCTCTCTCTCTCTCTGTCTCTGGCTTGTTACAGAAGGCCTTGAAAGCACAGACACACATGAGTAAACTCAGGCTAATAAGGCACAGGTGAGAATCATCACACGTTGCCTGCGGGTTTGACCTGCCTCCTCTCCATCCACAGATGACACTCGACCACACCCCCGCCACCACATAACTCCACCGCCTGACTCAGGACGGGGAGCCGTCCGGCCTGCAGCTGTCTCCCCCCCTGATGGGAGAGGTAATCTGCCACCACCATCTGTACCCCTGGTCTGTGGACCACCTCGAATTTGAATGGTTGAAGTGTCAGATAGCAAATAATGATCCACGCATTGGCATCCTTCATGCAGTGGAGCCATTGGAGTGGGGCGTGATCGGGTGAAAGGGTGCCCCAGCAGGTAGTGTTGGAGGGTGAGGACCGCCCGCTTGATGGCTAGACACTCCTTCTCCAAGGTGCTGTACTTGGTCTCACTCACCGGGAGTTTCCGGCTGATGTACAGCACGGGGCACTCCTCTCCCTCCACCAAATGGGACAAAATGGCCCCAGCCCTCTGTCCGACGTGTCAGTTTGCAGAACAAAAGGGAGAGAGGAGTCAGGTGAATGCAACAGCACTCACACAAAACTGCTTTTACCTGGCAGAAAGCCCGCTCGCACAGCTCCGTTCACTGGACCGGATCTGGTGCTCCCTATTTAGTGAGGTCAGTTAGCGGGCTGGTACAAACCTTCTATAATAGCCAGCCAGCCCCAGGAACTGCTTCACTCCCTTTTTGTTCTTGGGTCTCAGGCAGGCCTCATTCGCTGCTGTCTTAACAATTTGGGGACACACCTGCCCATGACCCACGTGGAAGCCCAGATACAATGCTTCCACCTGCCCAACTGCACACTTCTTTGGGTTCACTGTGAGTCCCCCTCATCTCAAGGATCTCAGGACAGCCCTGGAAATGGCACTGCTAATCATTAATATAAATGATTATGTCTTCCAAGTAAGCAGTGGCATATGCAATGTAGCATATGCCACAATTAGATAACATTTAGTTATTATATAATTGTATTGCTAGTTTTATTGTACTCACATGTAATTGTGTATACAGCTTGTGTTTATAGCTAAAGATTCTGTCAAATTAGCTTATATTAGCTAGCAGACTAGTGTTAAATATTACAGAAGACGTAACTTCAGTGATTGGAGTGTGCTAACAGTTTGCTAGTGATACATTTTACATGTATATTTATTGTTGTAAATGAGTGCTACTGTGCAAAATTCACTGAAATGAAAAATATCCTATCAAATTGGCATTTGAGAAAGCTGATTAGATCTTAGATCAAAATACATGTGAAATACATAATGAGTGAAATACTGGTGAGTTGGAGCTATTTGTAACTTGTAACAGTGACAAAATTTGTCAAATGTATAAGATATAATAATATCTTCCATGGGCAGCATGTTCCTAGTGAAATCATTGCTTTTTTTTGAGCCCATGTGTCAGAGGAGGCAGCAGGCTGCTATTGAACTCTGGACCATCACAGAGATGAATATCAAAAGAAAAGGTGCCTTAGATAGGCATTAGCAGTGGAAGAAGAGGAATATAAGAATAATGACCTGCCATTGTCTTTAGCAGCAGGTAGATTGTGCATTGACCTATTTGATAATAGTATTTTGAGAAATGTTCACACTGTAACAAGTAAATGGTTAATTAACGATTTAGAGTAATCTCATCCCAAAATAGACACAGGAACCACTGAAACCAATCACATACTATGTGTCCAGAATATCAGACTGTGTTACTGTCAGATAATCACCGTATTCATAATTTGTGAGTCTTACATAATTTACATTTTGCAAAGATTGTTTAATGTGCTTTGCAGACCTATACAATCATGAAGGTTATACACTGCCTGTATTTTATCTGAAAGTTCTTAAATACAGTTAGCCACTTCTTTGAATTACATGTTGTAGTATTAATATTTTTTTGTCAAATTATTTTTAATCACCCAATTGTTTGTCTTAGAGTTTGTCTTTTTTTTTTTTAGAGTATTTGGTTGTTTGGTTATTTCATTATAGAAACATAGAAACATATTTCAGATGAAAAAAGTCTGTCATTTTCAGAACTACATATAATGCAGTGTTGTTTGGTGAATGGCATATTGTCTCTAACAGAGAACTTTTAAAAAATCATTAAAAAAAATATCTGCAATTGTTTAATATGGATAGGTTTGTGTAATTGCCTTGAAAAACAATGAAATTGAACATTTGCTACATAAAAAAATCTACTGAAAGGAGCAGTGAATGGTAATATACTATACGATATAGTATCCCAGCTCTTTGTATAATATACAGTATACTATACTATAGAGCTGGGATAATTATGTTCTCTTGACTTCCTGGATGGCTGTAGCATCATAAGACTCCAAGCATGGGATCTCCCAGTGATAGGGTGAACACCAAACCTATTCTTAATTATTCAAGTATCTGCAACATGGCATTTTGTGCAACAACTTTTTTTTTCAGTCTCTGTTTAAAAGATTAATGGGTAATTACATCATGTCCTCCGTGAATATAATGGCTGATGACATTTAGTGCCTGTTAACACATGAAACCATTTGGACTAAGCAGACTTCATTCATTGTCGTTCAGCTAATTGAGGGAGTGTGTGAAAAGCGGAATTTTGCACATGCTGATGTGATCGTGAGTATCTGGAACAATACACATTGGCATACACTAAACCTTCACAATGACGGTTTTCAAAACCTATCGTTTCAATGGCTATTCAAATAGTGAATATATGTGGTTCTATGAAGGATTATTGCCCATGTTGAAACTGTACAAAAATGCAATGAAACGATGGCTTTGTTTTTATTAGCGTTGTCTCAGAAATGTGAGAAAAATCGAATCTTTCATTAGGCTTTCAGTGGTTATCGATTGGGGAACACAAAAAAAAAAGTGACCTGAGACCATTTCTGCATCCTCTCCAGATCCTTCAGAATCCTCTTTTTTTTAGGTTAACACAAAAAAAGAAACTGGATTAAGAGCACTAAGGAAACTGGTATTCTATAAGACTAAGACTAACTGTAGGGAAACATACACACAAACTCAGGGTTATGAATACACTGAATACTGGGCAATAACAAGACCAATGATCTGAGATTGGCGGAGACAATGACTGGAAGTGGGAAGACAGGAAATAGAAAACAGGGCACAGGAAACAGAAAGCAAAACAAGATGTAAACAGAAAGCCTCTGTGGCACCGTATAGCTCTACCACAGCTCCAAATGTGGTATTTTCAATTTTATTTAATTTAAAGGATTTAATGTGGTTTGGCTTTAGCCCTGTTTGATTTATAAAACTCCACAACCAATTTGTTTCGTTATATTTCAAGATATAAGGTATATAAGGTATATTCTCTGATATTCTTCATATCGCTGAATATCTCGAAGACATTGGGTCCGCCTGTTACGTAATTCCCACACAAGCAGAAAGAATGGTCATTTAAGAGTGAAGGTATGCTTAGATACTACATGTTAAAGAAAACCGTATTTAATTTTCTAAATAATTTTATACAAGGTGGAAGTCATTCTTAGATACATTTTTAGATTTCTATGATATTTTCGCTGTCATTCATTAAGCTATTTCTCATTTCTCACCTTCATAATGGCTAGAAATGAAGACACAAGCTGCTTTACGTTAATGAATAATTACCTTACAAGTACAATTGCAAGAAATCGCTAATAGAGAAAAAAATCTATCCAAACTAATTTTCATGCAACGACTTTAAAGGAAAATAGCAACTGCTTTCGAACACCAAAACCTAATCCCAATTGTGAAGCTTGGCCAAAGAAGACACTTTTAAACATATTTGAATAGGAATTTCAAAATCATGAAATAGTAAAGACCTGTACTGGAATATAGCAAATATAGAAAAATGGCTCAGGGAACATTCATCATCTATACAGCATCACAAAATAAAATATCACCTCTCTCCTTTTCTTTCTTTCTGTCACTCACACACACACACACACACACACACACACTGTTAAATCCACTTGAGGGTGCAATTAAACAGCAAAAAGTAATGTCTAAGAATGGCATACGATTCTGAGTTTTAATTCTCACATTTTCCACTGTTTCTCATCATCATCTCTGCCCAAATCATAGCTACAACATCTGACACAGCTTTTTCTACTCTGCTCACGAATGACTGGAAAACCTGGAAAGCCTCACTGCAGAAGGCATCCTTTGTCTTTCGTCCAGAACCTTCACACACACAGCAAGCTGGTGCCAGAATGTGTTTGTATTATAAAAGTGATTATTTCTATATGTCAAACACAGCATTCAGGAAGACTTACGGCCACATGTGCTTCGGCAACCCACATGTGCAGCAATGGAGAGGAGAATCTTGGGAAAATAAACACTTCTTACATTTGTATTTGTTAAGCAGATGCCTGTCGTTTCTCATTCTGTAAGCACAATAAGATTTGTATTTCATGAACTCCTATTTGCTGTTCTTCCACTTGCCCAAATAACTTCTGTTGTAGAAATCAACCTTTTTTTTCTACTACTCTACTACTGTCATATCAGTGAGGATTTTGCTGAAACATTTCTGTGTTCTATTCCAAACATCACTGTCATGAAACGGATGTGAAGTGCAAATTAGAAATATAGGTCCACATAGGGCCATTTCAGATCCTGTCAAATAAACAACATCAAGATGCCAAGACAGTTCAAAATTGCCCACAAAAAGCAATTTGTAAAGAGTCATGGAATGGTACTGATGTGTGAAGTGGCAATGGACTCAGAACTTCACTAGTTTATGTCCCTCATGGTGTACTTACCCTTAGCCAAAGGTGTAGAAAGCGGGGGTTATGATGAGATGATACAGTTGTGGTATGATTTATATACACATAAAAAAATAATATACATTTTTTTAGTATGATTACTGACATATTAGCGAGGTGCTCAGCAGATTGCTTTTAAAATTGTAATACTATTGTCATAATATTTATACACCATTGTATTTTAATTAATGGTGTATTAATGTGATTAATGTGATTTCCAGTAGGTTTTTTTTGTTGTTGTTCTGTTGTACAAAGTAGGCTATGCTGTTTTATTTAAGAAATATTGTATAATTCAAGAGTTGTGCTGCACCTAAAAATACAATTTATTTTGCTATTTCATTACTCATACATAATATACTATAGTGTAATTCTGGCATTATGACAATTTCAGATTTTTATACCAGTTTATATCCAGATAGAAATATGCTGATATACAGTACCACTCCAAGCTGTGATTCCAGTAAATTATCCACGAAACATTACAACTTTTTCTAGTTTAGACTATCATGCACATCAGCAGGGTCGGCCGTCATCTGAGAAATCTGTGGGTGGTTTTTTTTGTTCCGTGACGGTGTATTTGATGTGACCCTTTCCTTAATATGTTGCTTAAAATGTTGCTGATCATGCAACATTAATTGACAAAAAAGTTCATAAAAATCTAATTCATTAAGCAGAAGGCTTTAGCATTATTTCTTTCTTTCATTCTGAACTCGCAATAATTAAATTCAGTCATGAAATCTTATCGACTTTTAGCACATGTTCAATTTGGTGCAATTTAAAACAAAAATAAAAAAAAGTCAATGACTTATAGAGGTAATTCATGTGGTTAGCTGTGTTTGCTATGCTGCTTAATTTCTGTCTTTACTGCATATTTCTATTCAAACTGTTCCCTTCTTTAAGAATGCAAAATGCTTTCAAACTTCTGTGAGGGCCATCACACATTTTTTCAATCATACTTCTAGTTCTGCTCCCTCACAAGCAAACATCTGTCTTAACTAGTGTTCTTCTTGCCTCTGCTCCTCCAAAACATATGCCTGCTCACTTCTTCCACACATTACTGTCAATAAGCGTATTCCCACTGGACGTTGGTTGGAAACCTACATTTAGTGGATTTCCATATTCATTAATGTATTTTTACTTATTTGCACTAAACTTTGTGCATATTTCTGCATAATGAGAGCATATTTTATTGAATATTTTTGTAACAGTATTCCAACATTGACATATACTGTATCACCATCATCATGTCTATGCATCATGATACACTCATGTTTTTTTTTTTTATAATCCCTAATAAATGGTGTTTACGATCACAAGTAAGAGTGGGACTAAGACCATTGATGTGAATAAGAATATTTTGCATTACAATTGAAGAAATACTATAATCATAAAAATACAGTATACCATCAAATATTATCAACTATATGTAAAAAAGAAATACACAGATGTGGAATATATTAGTATTTCAAACCAATCCTTAATCTTTTTTTCCTGCCAAAATCTCAAATTCAAATTTTATTAACAGAAATACTTATTGATTGAATGAGTTACGTGCCTCAATCTAAGCAATAAAACTGGGAACAAAAAACAAAACAAAAAACATGGGTGTGGATGATGGTGTGATGCAGCCATTGTGTTCTTACCACAACAATACCACAACAATTTGCCCATGTTAGGAAAGTTAGGAAAATCCCAAGGACATTGCATTTTGTGATTTCCCAGTATCAATTTGCAATTTGTCATCATATTAACTTAATAAAAGAGAGGGGATGAATTATGCTATAGTGTAAACCTGTGATAACAGGTTTTGGAAACTTGTTTTGCGGACATTCCACGATATTAAATCTAACTACAAATCAAACATATGTCATGTCATTCTTCATTAAAGAAAATTTACTGACTTTAATTTATTGGCTGTGGTAAGAGAAATAAAACACTTTGGAACATGCTGTTATTGGAAAATAATCGGATTGGAAACTTCAGGATGGTAACGCTGCACTACACTGCACGGTCATTGATTATTTCCCTCTAACAGCATGTTGTGTTTTATTCCTTACATCATAAACGGTTATCATTATGTTGATACTGCTTTGTTTCAAAATGTGGAAACAAGAGTAAACAAGACTGGGCCAAATGACATCATAATGACTGCCAGTACTCAGATGAGTAGATATTTTTGTGTTGGCTTGATTGCTGAAATAATAGAGACATTCAGTTGTTCTGGAAGCCCAAGAACAGAGCAGAGAACAAGCCTGGGAGGTAAAAGACCACACACCATGGAGTGTTTAGATTACACCATGCTAAAACAGAGCACTGCTGTGGCCAGCTAGCACTCTTGTATCACTATTTAAATGTGGCCTAAATATGTTTGAACTCCCTGCAATGAACCTCTGCAAGCCAGTTACAAAGTATAATATTTGTTTCTTTTTGACCACCCACAGGAAAATTGCATGCAGCCTCAGGTTATGAGCATGGCTTATGAATGTGCACGTTCATGTTTTTGTTACTTTTGGTTTTGCAGAAGTAGATAAGGATATCATGCTTTAAGATCTAGCTGTCAAAGCTGAAAAAGTGAATGTGAAATTTCTTTGTGGACACCAGGATTTGTTTGTGAACTATACACAGACATAAGACAGAGAGAGAGAGAGAGAGAGAGAGAGAGAGAAATAGAACATGATTACATTTAGGGAAATTCCCTTATGCGGCAATGGGGTGTGAACACATTAATGGTGCAGTGCTGTGAAACCATTAGGTGAACAATTTGTTATCTTTTTGTTCTCTGGTTTCACTGAAATTGTAACTCAATACTGAAAAGTCACAAGATTTGACATATTTCACATATTTGTAAAAATGCTTCAACCCTATTTTTATAAGGGTATATTCAAGTGGCCATATGTGCCTGACTGTGATCAGTCACTTACTGATTTTTGTGATTCAAAAAAAAAATCCTCACCACCAGCAATAGTACCACCGAGATGCCGGTGAAATTTCGCAAGTTGTTATTTACATACATTTGTTAAAAATAGAGATATTACTTCAGCTCTGTTCTCTGTTTGGCAGTGTGTTCAAATGGCCATTGCGTGCCTCAGTTGTTGGCTTTTGCTGAGCTGGGACTTTTCAGCAAGTCTTTGTTGATCTGCTCAATCATGCAGCTCTTGTATTTCATGGTGGATTGTGGAGAGACGACTGCCTGTCTACAGCACACATGTTAAACCATCCATTCCAACCCAAATGTGAGTGTGGGCCATTGCAGACAAAAGCCTGTATCCTGGACGTTTATTAGGGCAAAATACGAGAGTAGTGGGGTTTTGCTCAGTTTTTCATTCACTCAACTTCAGTAACTGCTTTATCCTGGTCAGGGTTGAGATGGATCCAAAGCCTATCATGGGAATACTAGGCATGAGGACAGGAAGACAACTAATGCCGGTCCATCACAGAGCACCATGCACACACACGCACACACACACTCATTCACACTTAGGGGCAATCTAGTACAGCCAATCCACCTACTGGGATGTGTGAAGGATGTGGGAGGTGACTAGAGTACCTGGAGGAAAGCCACATGGACACAGACAGAAACCCAAGCCAAATGCCGCCTTCAACTTACCTTAGAAGTGCGAAGTCAGAACTTGGAATTACATCAGTTTTGACCTCAGTGTGTTTGAGCTACAAAGTGGAAAAAAAACATGGAGTACTGTATATTTACCTCCTCAAAACAGCAAAATGTATAGTCCGAGTTATCGATTTAACAAGCTAATATGTCTGTGTGTTGATTGATCTACAGCAAATACTAGTATATACAGTACATACAGATACAAATACTAGTATATTCAGTATATACACTAGTATATAACCCATTTAAAGGTAAGAAGTGCCACTTTTCTTACTGTTGATGCTGTGAGCAGCCATGCTGATTTGACGCCACTTGCTGAAGTTGGGGTTGAGTAGACTGTCCCGAGTTTCCGAGTAGGAATTCCAAATTGAGGGGGCATTTTTGTTTTGTTTTTTCTTTGTCGGAGGTCCGAGTTTTAGTCGAATGCAGCACAAGATTGAACTGGGGACCCTGGAGCTATGAGGTGGCGATGCTACCCGCTGTGCCACCAATCTGCCCTGGGTTCATTCAGTCATTCATTTATTCATTCACTCAAACCAGGTTCAGATCTGGGCAAAGAAGAGGCCCATCAAGACTTATGACAACAACGTTATAGTGGATGCCTGATGAGCTCAACATAAAAAGCTCTCTCTATGAGGTCTCTATACAATGAGCTGTTCACTAGTAAACATGCTTTCTTTCCTCTCTCTGTGTTTCCGTCTCAGTGCAGGACAAAAGGTAAGAGCCCTAGCAATTCAGGGCAGACTTGAATTCAGTAGTTGAGCTAAATAATTTGTCGCCATGGCTATCTCAAATACGCTGTCAAGTAGAGAACAATTAAAGCTGCATTACGTGCTGTCCAAATTCTGAGATTTTTGTCATTTCTCATTCCCAGCAATTCAGAGTTTTGTGCTGTTCCATGACAAAGCTCACTTTGATGTGCTCTGTGACCGCTTTTCCAATGCGTGCTTGCGGCTGTATAATTGAGAGTGGAGCTGGATGAAATTCAGAGCTGCTGGGAAGACATTCAAGAATTGTACAGCTTAATTAAAAGGCATGGTTGCACCCTATTTGTCCTTGTCCTTGCAGAGGCTGGCCACAGTAAAATGTGTGCTAAATGGACTGCTAAATGTGTGTACTTAAATTTACTGTTAATGAACTCCATCTGGACAGCATTGCTTGTATGCAAGTGTCTTTGTGGTGTACAGAGCCGTAATATTAAATAATATTTTGAATGTCATTTTATTTGAAGAAATGGCTGCAAAATGAACTTCTCTGTAAAAGTCCAATCATGCAAACATTACTGTCATGATTTATAACCAACTTGAAAAAGCATTCAGTTTTAACAGGTTTCTTCCTTAAAATGCTGTTTAAATTGACAGCTTTCTGTCTAGCAGCCTAACAACACCTATTTGCATTGGGGTCAAAAAAAAGATCATGATCCTATCATGAGCATCACTTAGCACTGGATGTGAAACATTTATTTGAGCTGTTATGTTGCAGACCACACAGACAGGGAATTTACAGAGGATTATAACTCATAAGTACAGTCAATTTAAATTCCAATTTATTAATGGAATATTTTCAGGATATTCCCCAATTTTAAGGTATTCATTAGGAAACAAAATTACTTGCACACAGATGTCTCCTGTTATTGTGAATTATTGTGATGTAATGCAGTCTTAGTATAAATGTGGTAATAAGGGCAAATTAATAGTAGTTTTAAAGAAACTTTCTTGCTCAAATAGCACTTATCGGTTGTTATTACTGGATTGATGAATTGGCAGGAGACAACGACAATCAGAGAGTGGCTTGTATTAATGCTCCAGCAAGGCATTCCACCAACACAGTTGGCTAAAAGAAGGTTGAAAAGGCAACACAAGAAATATCATCCTCATTTTCCATTTCTGCAATCAATGCTTATGAAGCTGAAACTGTCATTTTTGGCATGGCTGTAATTGGTTTTGGCTCCTTATGTTCGGGTGACTCATGGGAGAAAGTCTGTGGAACACATATGGAACGTTTCCTAAACTCAGGGAGGAGAAGACAAATCTCCCATTCAGCATGGTTGAAGAAGCTTCAGCCATTCATGCTTCATTCGCCACTGCCTGGAATCCTATCATGAAAAAATGCCCCTTGTGCATTCTGTAATGCTTTTACCCAGAGATATTTGGGGTGAGCTGGGATCAGCCATTTAGGGACTGTGACAGTGACCAGAATGTAAGCGATCGCCTTCCAGGACAACCAGAGAGGCACTGCTGGGCCTGTAACTCTCAACTCCTCAGTTGCATGCTTGGACTGTATTCTGTCTCACTTGTAAGTTGCTTTGGATTAAAAAAAAATGCAATGAAATGCTTTATAATTGTAGCCTGTAGAATTACGAAACATCACAAATACAAACGACCATTGAGATACCAGTGCTGTAGGAGTGTAACAATACAGTGTATCATATTGTTTTGTTCAATACAAGGCTCTTGAGTCAGTACGTCTGCAGAGCAAACAATACATTCAACAAGCTGCATAACAAAGGAGGCTATTTGTCATAAAATACCACTTATACTACAGAGACCTACGTGACTGAGAGCACAACTATCAAACATAAGAAAAGCCCCATGCTTTTCAGAGTCACACCGGAGAAAGCTAGCCATGTTTAATTTTGTTACATTCTTATGCACAGCTTTTGTCCTGTTACATATTGCTTAGATGGGTCTTCAGATTTTAAGAGGTTAAATGTATAGCAAATCTGCTGTAGTTCTACCATCTGAGAAGTGGACCACACCGACAAAACAGGCTGTGAGAACCGGACCACACTGAAAAAACAGGCCTGCTTTATTTGAAAGCTGCTTCATAAACACACAGTTTACTAGCATAAACTTTAGAAAGGCTGAAAAGAATGCGAGAAGAGCTTTGCATGTTGTTCCTACTTAATATCAAGTTTTGGCCCTGATACAAAGCTGCCATTTTAGAAAATCCCTGCCTTTGTATTTTTCCTTCCCTTACAAACAACACCCCCCCCCAAAAAAGAAAATGGAGTGTTCTGGAGGTTGCCTGAGATGTCTGCTCCGCCATGGTACACTGCAATACAAAAATGGAACTTTCTGTCCCTGCTCTCTGCTCTCTCAACACTGGGAATTTATAGAGCAGCTGCTGCAGATGTTCCTATAAAGCAGCCCAAATATTCGTGTCAGACCGTTTACATAGCGCACTAGGCTACACACAACACTTGCTCCTTCACTGAACGGCAAGGGTCAGTGCTGGCCCCTGAAGGAAAAGAAGGACCCAAGATGGGTGGCAATAGTGAGGTCAGTCCAAATGAATGCATGGACCACCCAAGCTTTCAACAGCTAAAAAACAAATTCTTCTTTTTGTCATTATGCTATGAGAGCATTTCCGTTTGAAAGGTTGACATTTTTGCTCTGATGTTTCCCAGTAACACCCTCATTATCCAACTGCAAAACTGTGTGTGTGTGTGTGTATGTGTGAGAGAGAGAGAGAGAGAGAGGGAGAGAGAGAGTCATCTCATCTTTGTAGTCTCTGAATCATAACTGAAAACACAATTGTAACACCATTTTAAGGAACGTCCCAAATGCAGGAAATCCAATCTTGGTAGTTTTTTTTTTTTAACAATAAAGGTTTATAGTAATTACAAATTTTATGAATTTACAATAAATGACAACAACATTTTGATGAATTCTGAGATGTTTTAGTTGTTTCCAGCAAATTACTGCATGGAAATATTCTGTCCTGAAAAACTGGGAGATGGATTTTCAACTGTTTTCCCCTCAGTGGCATGGATGCCAAGCCAGACACAGTTTTACAACTGATGGTATAAGCTACAGTAAAATACATAATTATATGCTCAGTTATTTGCCTAACCCAGTCACTGGGCTGAGCAGGTTGGGTCATTTAGCTGGGTTATTCCATATTAACATGGAGGAGCTGCTTATTATTACTGTTTCAAGGCCCCATTTTTGATACAACATCAGTATGTACATACATATGCATTATTACCAACTGGTTAGCCTGAGCTAACAAGCTATCACAAACTAGGTAAAAGTTATTATGATTGAAATTTGCATACATTTTATAGTTAAAAATCCAGTCAACAATCCTGTCAAGTTAGTTTATGGTAACTACCAGGCTAGAAGACTTACCAAAAGTTTGTGGACACCTGACCAGCACACCCGTATGCGGGTCTTCCCCAAACTGTTGCCACAACGTTGGAAAAACACAATTGTCTAGAATGTCTTTATATGCTGTAGCATTAAGATTTGCTTTCACCGGCACAAAGGGCCCACCCCAAACATGAAGACATGGTTTACCAAGGTTGGAGTGGAAGAACTTGAGTGGCCTACACAGAGCCCTGACCTCAACCTCACTGAACACCTTTGGGATGAACTGGAATGCCAACTACACCACAGGCCTCCTCACCGGACATCAGTGCCTTATCTCACTAATGCTCTTATGGCTTGAATGAGCACATCCCCCCAGCCACACTCCAAAATCTAATGGAGAACCTTCCCAGAAGAGTGGAGGTTATTATAGCAGCAAAAGGGGGACTACATTTGGAATGGGATGTTGAAAAAGCACATATGGGTGTGATGGTCAGGTGTTGACATATGGTGTATAATAGTTTGTGTGTCTACATTGTCTGATGTGATTCATAGTTTTTTAATGTGATATTTTTCATGTGTATTTATTGTTGTAAATGGTGCTACTCAGCAAAATCTCTTGAATTTCAGAAGCATTTCAGTAGGGCCTTCTGGCTCTTATGTGGTCCACATAGGGCTGACAAACCAAAAGCCTGTGGAACCTCAGAACTCTGCACCAAGCATACACTATTTTATACTTTATTCTACCCATACCCAGAGTTAGTATAAAAACTATGCTATTAATATCATATGCAATATCTGTATTTAAATGTTTTAAAAGTGCCTGTGTCTATTTTGGGAGAAGAAGAAAAAGACTGTGGCAGAAAACAAACAATTTCCCATCTAAGATCTAAGACATTTTTTCCTTCTTTGTTCATACCTTCATGTTCTTCAGTGTTGTGCTCTGTGATGGTGTTGAATTCATCAGTAGTATATCAGTAGTATAACAACAGTGTTGATATTTTAGAAATTACACTCTATCAAATCATTTTAGATTCAATCCTGATTGCATACTTTTACTGAAAACACTCTCTCCAAAAAAACACAAAATTTTCAAATCTGACCAATTTTGCACAGTAACACAACAACAACAACAATGAAAATATATATAAAACAGACACTTCAGAGTGCCACTGGTTCTTCACTTATCACACTGTGAGGCAAAGCTTACTTGGTAGTAATAACCAGTTTAACATCTTTCCTACCTCAGTTTATCCACCGTTTGTCTTCTAGGGTGAGGTGAGGCAAGCAGGTTGTTTTTTTTTTTGTCCACCACCAACCACATAACCAATCCCATACAGTTTTCAGAAAATAAATCAGTGATTGGACAGCAAATAACAGCCATCAACTTTTTTTTTCCCTAATTAGGATGAAGTTTGGACTGCCCCGTGGTTCCCACACTCAGCTACAGGTTAGATGTGGTTTTTGAAAAGTTACCCAATTAATGCCCACATGTAAACACTTTCTATGGTGTGCCATATCTGCCCCACATGTGGCCAACACCTGTGTTCTTATCTGAGCCATATACTTCAATGCTAATGGTTATCCAAAGGAAAAATCCTACCTATTTTTTTTTTAGGTATAGCAAAACATATATGGAGTGTACCAGATAACAGCCACATGTGGCCCAGATGTGCATGCTAGGCTGGGCTCAGACTTTTAAGTTACTTATTTAATCTTATTTACTTATTTTTCAATTGTCTGTCTGTATGTCTGTTTTTTTCTGGAAGTAAGGAATAAAACACTGCAGGGCATGCTGTTATAGGAAAATAATCCAAGATGGCAGACAGTCCTTTTATGTTTTTATTCCTTTTATATCACAGAGATCTGCCAATGGTTGTAATTTTTATTTAGTAATGAACGAAATGTCATGCTTTTTAACCAAGACAAGTTAGCTGAACTTATATGAGCAATAGGTAGAATATGAGCTAGAAATAACTCCTTTCAGGAAGATTTTTCTCCCTTAATAAGAAAAAAAAAGTTACAGAGAAACCGGAAGTGCAAAGTCCTCAGTCCTGAAGACTGTCCCGTGACAAAACAACTTCCATAAATGTAAACGTCTCCTTACAGAAAACTTTACCATATCAATGACTGTGTTTTGCTTTGTTAAAAAAAGACATGGTTTTATCCTTTTATTTTAAGTCTTAGATTATGTAGGTCGTCCACCATACAAGTCATTATGAATGAGTGGTTACTATAGAAACGATAATGCATTAGAACGAGCGTATTAACATAAACCTACCAGAGCTGCTGTTAGACAAAATTAATCAACACTTTAAGACCAGTCAGATTCGTGAATTCAGCAGCGTTGCGGCATTCTATTATTATAATTTAATCTAATATATATTTTTATCTTAGAGTAAATGCGAAGATTTTGATGGTCACACAATGTAATTATCAATTTAAACAAATTGCAATTGTTTGATTGCAATGATATCCTAGGAATTCTTTCCAGTGTTGCTAAGTTCGGTAAAAATAACTGTTTTTAAGTGAAAGTGCGTGTCGTTAACTGTGCTTCGTTAAATGAAATTTAATAGTAAATTGTATTACCTTACTTTAAAATATTACACTGGAAATTGCACTTGTGATAGTCATGGCCTTTAAAAGCAGCGTTTAGGAGTTGAAAGGATCAGATTTTGGTGAAAGTGCTGCTCCGGTTGCACAGATGCACAAACAAAACGCGGGTTCCTCTCTTTGGTGCCCTTTACATTAAAGGACCAAGCGAAATGCTAACCAGCAGACTGGAGTCTGTGCCTCGAAACCTACTGGACTGATGAAGAGTTAAGCGGGTGAATATGAGCAGCAGTGATTTTCCATCAGCCTGCATTGGAGCTAATGTTCCAGCAGGAAGCTGCTGCAGGCTGTATGACATTAGCTAGCCAGCCAGCCAGCCCCCAAGTGCTAGTGCTAGATGCTACATGCTACCCAGCTAAGTGACTCCCGAGAGGTATTTGAGATGGCTAAAACGTTATATATTTATTTTATATATTTATTATATAAAATATTTATTTATGTCAACGGAATTCTGTAGTTGACACTACGTTACTGAACATGTCTAAACATGTCTGTCTCAAGGCGCGTGCGAGCTCGGTCAGGGCGGTTTGATGCCTAGCTAACTGACTTAAGGCTCTTTATTCATTAAGTCATTTATTAAAACAGCAGATATTACAGTCACTGTTCGACAGTCTTTTTGTTTTTTGTTTTTTTGCTGATATTCCTACAAACATTTTTTTTTTCTATGGGAACTTTTTTTATAGTACAGTTTGATGGAATATCATTTCTTTATTCTTTAATCAAGAAAACATTTTCTTTTTTTTAAGTATAATATCTAATGTAAATCCTACAAATATCAATGTTTTGGTTCAGAATATGGAAAAAAAGTGATTTGAGGAAAATGCTTTGACTCTAGTAAGTGGGTTTTTCCAAAGGAAATTGGCACTCATATCATAATGACTCATAATCTGACATAAATACACTATATGGTTAAAGGTTTGTGGACACATGACCCTCACACCCATTTGTGCTGCCACAAAGTTGGAAACACACATGTGTCATGATCGTGGTGTCTTGTTATGCTGTAGTATTACAGTTTTCCTTCACTGGAGCTAAGGAACCCAACCTGACATGTTCCAGCATGACAGTGCTCCTGTGCACAAAGGTCCATGAAGACATGGTTTGCCAAAGTTGGAGTGGAAGAACTCGAGTGGCCTGCACACCTTAGGGATGAATTGCAATGAAGACTGCATGCCAGGCTTCCTCGCCCAACCTCGCTAATGCTCTTGGGGCTGAATGAGCACAAATCCCCACAGCCACGCTCCAAAATCTAGTTGAAAGCCTTCCCAGAAGAGTGGCGGTTATTATACCAGCAAAGGAGGGACTAAATCTGGAATGAGTTGTTCAGCACGCACATATGCGTGTGATGGTCGGGTTTCCGCAAACCTTGGCCATATAGCGTATATCCAGAAACAAGCTTGTCCGGGATATATAACATGGGCAGAGGTTAAAGTCTTCATCAAAGTTTAAGAATTGTATCACTACAGTTTAAGAAAAGACATGTTACATCTTACCAGAATTGTTTCTACCTGTAATGTATTTTCTGTGTATTTGTATTTTCTGTTTGTGGCACCACAAAAGGATCATCAAAATGAAACAAAAGATCAGTCAAATAGCTAGTCAGTAGCCAGCCATCTGACCAGAAGTTGTGCCATTTGCATTTTTATCTAGCCTAACTAGAAAATCTCATATTAAGAGCTACTTGTTTCTCTTGTATTTAAAATGGCTTGCAGTGTTTCCTCTGGAACCATGATGATGGCTACATGTCCTTCAAGGTCTTTGAAAACGAATCCACCTCTGCGTTACTGTGTGTACTCGCGTGAAAATGGAAGATGATATTGGATTAATCCCTGTACCCCAAAGGCACAGAATGTTTAAGGCCCCATTTGAAGATGAGAAGCCTGCCTTCCAAACGAACCAGAAGCCTCCCGGTCCCTCAGAACCATTTGTTCTGTCAGGAGCCATTCAAGTTCCATACACCATTAACAGATACCTACGAGACTACCAGCGAGAGGGGGTCAAATTTATCTATGACAGCTATGTGAAGTCCAGAGGTTGCATCCTGGGTGATGACATGGGCCTAGGAAAGACCATTCAGGTGGGATTATACATACTAGTTTATTTACATCCACAGAGGTTGCGGACGAAGGCAACCGGTAATGAATGTTGCCTTTATGATTGTAGCGTTTAATCTCTTTTGTTTGACAGGTTATCAGCTGCCTGGCTGCCATTTTGCAGAAAACAGGGACATGGCAGGATGTTGAAAATAACCGGCCAGAGTTTTTGCAGTCACAGGTGCAATCCAAACCTACCAGAGTTAAGAAGGTACAGTAATAATGCTTCTGGTCATACATGTAATTGCAACGAGTGACGTGTCTTATTATAATAATGCACATACGCAGTTAATTTATCAACATTAAACATGTAAGCAAGCTAAATTTCTGTTTGCCTGTTAAGCTGTAAAATTGCGAAGGGGAGACATGACAAAATACTTACATAATATATATGGATAATAAACAATGTAGGACAAATCATTTAAATAAATTATGTATTATTCTGTAATAATGAACTAAACCTTGACATCTGGAATGCAATTTAGTGAGGGTGGCTTTTTAACTCTCTGAATTACGATGTTGTAGGTAAAGGCCTCGTTATCATTTAGGAATTTGTTCCGTTGTCTGACTGTAAATCAGGTGATTTTTTTTTTTTTTTTTTAAACTTAATAAATAGGTTTTCCTCATTGTGGCTCCCCTGTCTGTGCTCTACAACTGGAAAGATGAGCTGGACACATGGGGCCATTTCAAAACAGTGGTCGTCCATGGTGTGAGGAAGGAGGAGGAATTGGCCCGTGTGAACAGAGGAAGATGTGAGATCGTCCTGACAACATTTGAGACGCTAAGACTCTGTCTAGATGAGTTCAACAGGTACACTATTACAGAGACCACATTTATCTTTACCTGCTCCCCATATGGTCACAAAGATTATATCTTTTATTAAAAACTGGTCTGATTTATTTCTTTGGAACAGTTGTGTATTGTAGACCTCTGCTCTGTGCAAAATATATTAGCTGTAGGAAAGAGACTATATGAGTTCACATCCACTGATATTTTAGCTAACGTTTTTTGATTTCCTATCTCGCTACAGTCTTGACTGGGCTGCTGTTATTGTGGATGAAGTTCACAAGCTAAAGAATTTCAAATCTCAGATCACTCAGGCAATGAAAGCTCTGAAATGCAAAGTGCGTGTGGGACTGACTGGTACACTCTTGCAGAACAACCTGGAGGAACTCTGGTGTGTCATGGATTGGTGAGTCATAGGCAGAAACTCTCTTTGTGGTCATTATTTACCTCCAGTTTGAGTTTCAAAATGAGTTTATATGTTTATTGCCTTGTTTTGTGGTTTCAGGGCCAACCCTGGATGCCTCGGGTCACCGGGTAGTTTTAAGAACAGGTTCTCGGAACCTATTGAACAGGGACAGAAACACAGTGCAACCAAGAGAGCACTGGCCGAGGGCCGCAAGGCCGTCCTGACTCTGGCTAAACTTCTGTGCCGCTGGTTCCTCAGGAGAACCAAAGCACTCATTAGTGACCAGTTACCAAAGAAAGATGACAGGGTGAGTCTGTCAGTCCAGCTGAGATTTCTCCTCAACTCGTATTCAACTATTTTCAGACGTCTGTTCCTTTTGAAAACATGCAAAGCCAACAAGTAAGCCTGACCAACGTTAGTGTTAGAGCTGCTCAAAGGGCCTTTTATGTAGTGCTTTTATGTATATAAAAAGCGAGTGCACTTATTTCCATGGTGTTGACTTTTTTTCGTGGATGAAACCATGTACCTTTATCCTAACAGCACCTGTTGGATTTAGAAATATTGTTTCTAATGCATGAGGTATCATTATGAATTTTGTTGTGAAATAGCTGCAAATACTTGCTGTCATGCAAAAGCTTCTGCATATGTTATACCTGCGCAAAAGCAGTAAGGATGTATGCGCAATACAATTTTGTAATCATTCATATAAATAATTATTGAGTTGTATCTAAAACATAACATCATATACAAAAACATATCTCCAAAGTTTACCTCCTTTTCATTATTAAATCATTTATTTTTGAAGACATTTAATAAAACTTCAGTTGGACTCAGTTATTTAAAATGTAACACTGCTGTTTTGCCGGCAGTTTGTTAGCAAACCTGTGTATCTGTCCGTTTTTTAGCAATCCTATACATCAATATACATATTGTGTATTGTAGAAATATCTTCTATGATATATAGGATATGATATTTTTGTCATATCCCTCAGCCCTACTCCCAATGTCTCCACTTCTTTGTGTTTGTGTAGGTGGTGTACTGTTCCATGACGGATTTCCAGCAGGCAGTATACCGTGCTGTGCTGGACACGGATGATGTGAGGTTGCTGTTGCAGAGCTCGGAGAAGTGTCCATGCAGCAGTGGACTCACCAGGAGAAAGTGCTGCTACAAGCTCAATTCAGACGGTGTCCCTGTCAGGCAAATGTTCTTCAGTTATCTGGCTATACTGAGGAAGGTCTCCAGTCATGTAGCCCTGCTGCAGTCTAAAGAAGGAACCAGTAAAAAACAGGCATGTATTTACGAGTGCAGGAGAAGCACTGATGTGCCATATTCTACTCTACATGTCCGTATAGGAGGATACTGATTGCACATACAGCCATTTTAGATTTACATGGAAAAATCAGCACCTATTTTTAAGCCTCGGGCACTAGGTGGTGGAGGCATTATGTTTTGGAGTTGTCCATGAATCCATCCGTGCATTCCATCTGAGAAAGATTGGTTTGTAGGATTTAAATGGAATGATCTTTGTAACCAGCAGATGAACCGATTACATTTTGGAACTGATCCAAACAGGGTCAAGGTTACAGCAAGGTCAAATGTCTGCAGTAGTTTATCCTCAATAGCTTCCTTCCTGTTTTGAAGTATATTTTAAGGGTATTTGAGGCATGCAAATAAGTTAAATGAAGGACTAGGCTTGTTTGTGGTGGAGGCGTCCTGTTGACACAGTCGGCATCAAGTTCTACTTGTTTTTCTAATTATTTAGACCTCACAAATGACACCTGTGTGGTGTAAAAATAGAAGAGCAAAATCAAAGCAAGCGATCGTCGAAAACAAAAGTAATATAACATTATTACGTGAACATTTGAACAGAACTATGTAAATGTAAATGAACAAAGTTTAAAAATAAAGTTACACAAGATCAAAATGAATGAGTTGTGCTCCCCAGATAACAACCGGCTTTCAGTGCATTGCTTTGAGTACAAGTCTGCTGAGTCATGCAGTGACATGAGATCTTATTAACCATAAAAGCATCAAAAGCAGTCAAACCCTTAACTGCATTGTGTTTAATCGGTTATCTATGTGTAATCTAAGTTGGAAATGGTATCCTCATGTTTCCCTTTGCATTTTCAGAGTGAAAAACTAGGTTGTTAGTGAAATGAATCCCTTTTTGCATGCAAGGTCTCTTTCCTTAGTAGTAGTAGTAGTAATAATAATAATAATAATAATAATAATAATGTTGGTTGCATTCCTGATTATGAAATCATTCTGCCATGGGTCTTTTTCTTATTCTTATATTCCCCATCCTCTTTATCAGGAGAAATATGTGACTGCTATCTGTGAGCAAGTCTTCAAGAAGTTTCCAGACTTCACAGAAAGATGCAAGCAGGCTGCATTTGAAGCCCTGTCAGACCCCATCTACAGTGGAAAAATGAAGGTTAGATATTTATATTTCACTTACTATTTAACATGCCAGAGTTGTGCATGTTTTACGACCCTCACCACCCACTCCACTAAACCACAGAACTGTAAATCTGAGTTCTCATGCACTCCAGATTTTGTTCTGGTGTTGGGGGCGTGAACAATCCAGCCTTTGGCCAGCTTTGGCTCGGCGTGGCTTTGCCTCACTGGCTATGGACACACTTTTTGGAAAATAACAAGGGCAGTATTTAGTCGTTCTTAAAGTCTATCCAAAGAGTCTTCTTCCCCCATGTGCAGAGCCTTACGGGTGCTGTCATTGGCAGATGCTTCTCTTCTGGTGCTTTCAGTACAGTAAATACTCTGCACATTCTCCCATGTCAGATACCGAATAAAGAATGACAGTAAAGCCAGTGTTTAATGTGAATCGCTTGATCATCCTTTTTCTTACCACTTAACTGAGAAAGCAATTTGGTTTATCATGCTTGTTTGAGAGCTCATTTAGCGTAATCTTTTGTGTTACAGGTGCTGCAAAGGCTGCTTAATCACTTTATCACAAGGAAAGACAAAGTTCTCCTTTTTTCACTTTCCACAAAGGTGAAGTGTTTATGATGTGTTTTGATGTATTCTGTTGTGTAGTTTGCATCTATTTTACTAGGAGGGCTGATACTTTTAAGACAATTCTGCTGAAGTGTTTGTTAAAAATGAAGCAATGACATTGGCCGTTACTATATGATTGAGAGACATAGCCAAACTGTGGCAATGAAATGGACTTTAGATTTTTCTTTGCTAACGTGGAGCACAATCTGAATGTTTCCTAGCTCCTGGATGTTTTGGAGAGCTATTGCATGGCTGAGGGTCTGGAGTACCGTAGGCTAGATGGAAGCACCAAGTCTAAAGATCGCATCCACATTGTCAAGGAATTCAACAGCGCCAGTGACATTAACCTGTGCCTTGTGTCTACCATGTGAGTGCTGCTATCGCATTTGTAATTTCACATTTGATTTGATTTTCTACATATGGTAACGTATTATCTATGGTTTTGATCAAGTGAAAGCTCGTTGTTCTTTATTCACCACTTTGGGTCTGCTGACTTCAGTGCCAGAATTATAAGCACCCTTCAAGAAAATGGGCAAAAATAATTGTATGATTTTATTTGTTTATTTAATTGATTCATCATCAGTAAACACTGACATCCTGGTCAGTGTTATGGTGAATACAGAGACTATCCAGATTTGTTTTCTCTTTTTTTTCTCCTATCAAAAAAAAATCATGATCGTAAAATTTATTTCAATGTATAGTAGTTTCTCTCTAAACACTACTAAAGAATATTTAAATTGAAAGAGCATTTTGAATAAAATCTATTTTCTAATTGCTCTCACTATCAGCTCTGTTTCTGCCTTTGAGTTGAAAATGGTCAGGAAGCTGTTCACAGTTTCAAAATTGCATGGTTTAGTTGATTCATAGGGTTGTCAAGTTTGAAAATCAGCTATTAGACTAAACCTCCATAACAAAAAAAAAACAAAAAAGCAGAGCATTTGACAAAATGCATCGTCAGAACCTCACCAGGAGTAACTGGAAATAAAATTGGAATAATGTTTTATGGTCAGATGAGACCAAAATCAAACTTCTTGGCATTGCACATCATCTGCATGTTTGGTGAAAAGTCTGGAGTGGATACTCGGAAACCCGCATATCCAGTGGGAATTCTGGTGGATCACTGATGCTTTGGGGCTGTTTTGTGGCTGCTTCTCTAGGGGTGTTTAAAAAATTAATGACATTATGAATTCTGCTAAATGCCTGTTAAATGCTAGGATATTTCCGCCCTAAGCCTGGACGCCAAGGCCAAAGATCCATCCACAAGTGGCTCCAATCCTGTTACGCATTACAGACTAGTGTTTCAAAGAAAAATCAGACTACTTAAAAAAAAAACGTTTTATGTTTGTAAAAAAAGAATGTAGTACCACACACTTTCACATTATCACATATTGTTTGCTTAAACATATCATCGCACATGAGATTGACTATAATTGAATGAATGTTTTCCTCAAGGGCTGGTGGTCTTGGACTGAATTTTGTTGGGGCTAATGTTGTTGTCCTTTTCGATCCAACGTGGAATCCAGCAAATGACCTTCAGGCTATAGACAGGTGAGACAGCACAGCTACATGAGAGTTTTTTTTTTATTTAATTTTTTTATATATATATAAAATCTGTAAGGATTCCTGTATGTTCCTCTGTATCCTAATATCATCCAAGTAGGCTCTCTGTGTTAGAAGCATTGGCATGCTTCAGGTTTGAGATGCAGCTGTGCTATTTGCTCTCTCTGGCTGTGATTCCTTTATAGTCGTCGTCTTCTTCTCTCGGCTTTTCCCTTCAGGGGTCGCCACAGCGAATCATCACTCTCCACCTATCCCTATCTTCTGCATCCTCAACACTTGCACCCACTAGCTTCATATCCTCATTTATTACGTCCATATACCTCCTCTTTGGCCTTCCTCTTCGCCTCCTGCCTGGCAGCTCCATGTCCAACATTCTCCTACCAATATACTCACTCTCCCT
>CM040982.1:13308518-13324131 GCA_022985145.1 Pangasius djambal
AAACTCCCGACACCTTTCTCCACCCATTCCAACCTGCCTGCACTCGCTTCTTTACCTCTTTCCCACACTCTCCATTACTCTGGACTGTTGACCCCAAGTACTTAAACTCCTGTACCTTCTTCACCTCTTCACCCTGTAATCTTACAGTCCTTTATAGTACAGCTCCCAAGTCATCACTTCCTCACTGCCACATAAACCATCCAACTGGCATTTTTAGTCTTCTCCTGCAAAATAAATTGAATCACTTGGCAATTCTGCATGGCCAGTAATGACTTCATATTGCAACTGATCATAACATTTGTGCCATGCATTATTCTGGTTAAGTACTTCAGACTTTTATTGCTCAATTTGCAGGGCATATCGCATTGGTCAGTGTAAGGATGTGAAAGTTTTTAGGCTCATCTCTCTGGGCACAGTAGAGGAGATCATCTATCTGCGCCAGATTTACAAACAGGTATATCACTCATGAAGAACAGAGTGTTGAGGTATTAACCAGTTTCTACTAACCAACCAAAATCATTTACATATACTAATATTTGATATGATGCAACATATTAAAAAACTGTAATGAATGAATACCAATTAAAAAAACAAACAAACAAACCACAGATTCCAGTGTAAGATGAGTTGGACCTGATTGATTTTCCCTGTTTCACTGGGTGATATAGCAGTTGCAGTCCTCAGTGATTGGAAGTGAAAATGCAAGACGCTACTTCGAGGCAGTGCAAGGAGTAGATGGCCAAACAGGAGAGTTATTTGGGATCAGGAACCTCTTCCGCCTCCAGACTGATGGAACTTGTCTTACACGCCGCATCCTGGAGGTTAGTGCAGAGAATTTCTTCATCTGTTACAACATGAGGTTTTTCTCTTGAGCAAGAGATTCATAGCTGAGTCCACTGGTCACTTGGGTCCATTCAGCCATCTACTGTCTAGTAGCAGTCAGTCAACGCGACTGGACTTGTGGTCTAATCTTAACTATCTCTCACTCAGCCATGGGTGTAACCGTGTTTTGAAAAGTGCCTGGGACAAGTATGATTATTAAAAAGAAGAAACACTGAGAATCAGGCGAGTTTGTAGCAAAAGCCTATCTGAGGGGCTTTTTCTCATCTGCTTCAAGCACAAGTTTATTAGATTAAAAAACAGAAAATAAAGAGTGTGATCATGCAGGCTGATTAAATTGGCCAGCTACAGTTGGTATAAAGAATCACTTTCACAAATGCTACAGTATCATGATCATAGTTTTAACACTGGTGGATAACAGTAGCCTGGGCATCCAGGCTGAGCAGGAAAAAGAAAAAAATCCCTACTCCTTACTGACTTTCACAAAACAGTGTTTCATTTGGTATGTTTGTAATTATAAATAATATATAGAATATTATTTTTTTAATGCGATAGAATACCATGAGTAGGGCTAAACTGATTTTTTTTGGAAGGCATCTGGATCAGTCTCTGCTAAAAATGTGCACTTTCAATTTTAACTAAATTCATATAAAGTCAGTTTATTGGAATTTCTAGAACATGCTGACATTTTTTGATTTGGCAGATGCTTTTATGCAAAGTGATAAGCAAACACAGAGCTGTTATTAGAGCTTTAATTATTATTTTATTTTTAAATCAAGCATCGCGGTGTGTATAACCTGTTAGATTGCAGCTTGAACTATCAGTTGTATAGCTAAGAAGTTAGACGGTTGATGTCCTCAATGAGCCATGACTATGAATTCTTTCTCACTGAGTTGATGGAAAGTGCGTGTGTGTCGCAGAGGGAGGGCCATGTTGAGGTGGGGATCATGACAGCCCGTACACAGGCAACGGATGAGAGGGTGCAAGAGCTGGTGAGTAGCCGCCCTTCCTTAGACCCGTCACGGGAATGCTTCTATTCTCCATCCATCTCTCCTCTCCTCTCCTCTTTTCGAGACATCTCCCCATCGCTTTATTCCCACGGTAAAGATGGGTACGAAGGCCAACACATGGCTGTAATTAACCCCCTCCCCAGCCCACTGGTGAAGACCACACGGAAGCATGTGTTATCTTTAGCGAGTTTATTTACCCAGCAGAACTTATCTAACTGTCCTTTCTTGAGAAGATTCTCACATGTAGGTCTCATTAGAAGCTAAAATTCCCGGTTTAAAGCTGGACATTAACTGATCATAAACAAAGTGTTGGTGGGCAAGTCATAAAGAAGCAACTATATCTTCAAACAGGGTGGTTACAGAGCTGGGGTGACAAATCAGTAGCTCAGGCTCCCAAGACGAGCAAGATTTGTGTCCAAGTTATTCGTTATTTAATTATATTAAATAAATAAATCAATAAATAATTATTAATATTTGCCCGGTGTATAAATAGTTTGAATAACCAAAGAAAGAAAATAAATCTTACTTCCTGTTTCGAGTCTCGGGTCCGGCAGGGATTGTAGGTGGGGGGAGTGAATGACCAGCGCTCTCCTCCACCCTCAATACCACGACTGAGGTGAGACCCTTGAGCAAGGCACCGAGCCCCCAACTGCTCCCCGGGCGCCGCAGCAAAAAACCCCACTGCTCCGGGTGTGTGTTCACGGTGTGTGTGTTCACTACTGTGTGTGTGCATTTGGATGGGTTAAATGCAGAGCACAAATTCCTAGTATGGGTCACCATACTTGGCCACACTTCACTTCACTATTGACTTTTGCAAAAAGTCAAGTTTTCATTTGGTATGTATGTTTAAACGTGATCCACTTCACATTGGACTAATTAGCATGCGTGTATGACACAATCTTTTCTGAATCAGACACACTCGGGTATGTGGGGAAACAAAACCGAGCAACATAAAGTACGGTGCAAAGCTGTCAGCTCTCCTGCTAGCACAGCATGTTACCTCATGGTTAAACATATCAAAAGAAAAAAATTCTAGCCAGGGTCAAAAAAGGACTAAACACTTTCATCATCTAAGTGCTACATTAAACTTTATCAGGAGAGGATAAGAACTGGCTACACAATCATCCTCTCCACAGGAATTCATATTGTCAGTCATTTCCTTAGTCTGTATTAATTCACTTAACTGGCTAACTTTAGCCAGTTAAGGTTTCTGGGCAATGAAAACATGAAGCTGTCCAGCACGTTGGTGCTTTTAATTGTTTGGTAAGCTAGTTAATGAATTTATCATTTGTTTACCCTTTGCAAAGTCATTTTTAGATGTAGTATGCATAATTGATTGTTGCTGATGCTGTTGCATAAATTTGCAGTGTTTATAATCTATGTTGCGCATGTGCCTCAGCAGGATCCAGTGTGTGTATCAGCAGATCTCTCCGCACAGCAGGAAAATAGACCAGCAGCAGCATATGGTACCAGTGCCAGATTCTCTAATGCTGAAGTTCTGGACTTTAGCAGCACTAGTGAGGATGAGGATCCCTGCAGCTCCGGATCAAAAGCCACATACCCAAAAGCAGGAGAGGAGTTTGGACTCAGCACTGGCTCTGCTGCAAATATGAATCTATCTGCTCTGCTGATGAAACATATGACTAGTGGGATGCAGAGGAGCTCAGAGAGCAGTGAAGACAGCCAGTCTGATACAGACTCGAAGGGCCTGAACCTAGAGGAGGCCAAGGTAGCTAAGGGGAAAACAGAATGGTTCCTTTCTAGTGACTCCGAGGAAGAGAGGAACGAAGCAAAAAAGGCCTGTGACCGTGCCTGCATGGAGGAGTCAGAAGACATAGAAATTTTTCACAACCGTTATACTAAAGCACAACAGAGTGATAGAAACAATACTCCCAAGGCCCAGAGGCCGGATTGGGCAGTATTGGCAGTGCAGAGACAGCGACGTACTGAGGAGGTTGAGAGTTTTGACTCGTCAGAAGATGAAGCTCCAGTGAGAAGGGTGACGTTTAAGAAAAGTCTTCGACGCCCCTTTAGTGCACAGAATTCAGCTCAAAAATCAGTTCAGTTCACAGGTTTAAAATGCCCGACAACGCATTCCAGAAAGTCACAAATCATAGAGGGTACCAGCACCGGCACCGTAGACACATTATTAGGTACATTATTTATAAAGCATTCAGTGATTTGTAGTGACTGAATTTAAAGTGGCTGTAATACGCTCTATAATGGGATACTGGGGTACGTGCTGTTATTTTGCAAAATAAGAGGCTATGTATTTTCTTTACTTGTTTTGTACTTGTAGCTGGGCTGCAGGAAGTGAGCTATACCCACTCCAATCAGAAAGTGGTCGGCTCGAGCAGGGTGGAGAACCGCCTCAGCCGTGCTGCCTTACGGGATGTGTTTGAACTGAACAAGCACTCTCAGCTCCCAGCAAACCATCTCTATGACATATCGGAGGTATTTACGGTTATGACAATGAAATATTATGTTAGACAGCACAATATTGGGTGTATGTAGTATTTTACTCACATTACACATTGTTTCATTTTTAGAGTATGGTTTAATCAGCAGCTCATGGTTCAGATGATTTCATTTTCTCGACTGAAACATGGCTATATATAAGCAATATCGCAGTATAACCGCACTCTTGCTTGTGCAGTATTGCTTAAATATACCCATGTGTCAGTCAAGAAAATGAAATCATCTGAACCATGAGCTGCTGATAAATCCATGCTTTGAAAGTTAAACAAGTCGAATGAGCTTTCATATTTTTAAGTAAAAAGCTATATTCCCGAAAAGTATCCTTTGCCATTTCCACTTATGTTGTCGCTAACACTAGTGTAGTAATGATTTCGAACTAGGAAGTGGAATTTTATGTGGAAAAACCACGGGCAAGCGGAGTGATACACACAGTGAAATGTCCCAGTTATAGGAAACATAAGCACTCTTGGAATGCCGCTCGACCAATCAAATTAATGGACCGTATAACTGTATTCTGAGCACAGAATTATTCTGGGGTCATCAGTATGGTTATGTAATTCCTTCATATGGTCTATATTCCCAGATTAACGCAATAGCAATATTTTTATATTCCCATATTAACGCAATAGGTTGTTATGCATTGTGAATTTATTTATTTATTTATTTTTTGTATTGCAGACCCAGTCTGGAATCCCCCAGTTATCTGAGCTCACAAATGGTGGACAGGAAGATATGCCAGGAGGTCATGACCAGACTTGTCTGAAACATCAGGTCACCCACACCGTAGAAACTTCCCTCCATACCAAAACTGCAACCATTAGTGTTGGCAAGACGCCCGCTGCTGTCCGCATGTATGACTGAGCTACCTTTTTATTCCTTTTGTATTCATTATTTTTTTCATTTGTTCTTTTACTTTTCACACCGTGACAAAAAGCTTCATAAAAGTATACAGTAGGGGCATGCAGTGGCTTATTTGTCCTTTCCAACAAAAATGTAGGCTGTTTATTATTTGTTACATAATTATAGGCTTACTACTTTACAAATAGGTCACACAGTAAGACACTATAACAGAGTTTCTATAACTCAAAGACTCCAATTTTGCAGCTCAGAAGGTTTTTAAAAGCAGGCATCTCTACAGCAGTTAATAGTGTTGGTTAGGCTGAAAAAACACAAGAAGCAGTGAGAGGAAAGTCCTTATAGCATGGGGCAGTGTGCCAGTTCTGGCCACAGCTATGGCGCTCTGCGCCCTCGCATAGCCCCTGTGGGAGGGGTAAGACCACCCCAGAGCCCTCTCACCCACCCCTTTCCCATGCAGGGCCAAAACACATTGAGCTATGAGCAAAACTCCCCTTTCAAAGTCGTAGATTTCACCACTAGCCCAAGGACGCACCCACACAAGTCTAAAACCATATAGTGTTCGTCTCTGTAATAAGGGAAAATGTGTTTGTTTATATAGATTTTCCCCCTAATTGAGTCTTCTAATGATTTAATTCAAAGCTCTTTTTTAATTATCCAATGGTAGCAGATTCTCATAAGAAGCTGTGCCACAGACTGATTTTTTTTTTTAGCGTTTTTTAAGAGTGTACATGTTTCTAAAGGTTTTTTTTCTTCTGAAATGTAATTAGAAATATACAGTGAAGAGTAATAGATTTCATAAGGGAGATTAATAACACGTAACAATGCAATGTAGTATTTCAGATGTCACTTCAAATGAGTTTTTTAATGCTGAATGTAACTTTAGAATTATACCTAGTATGTCACACAGTATCTCTGGTATGCTCTTTACTATTTTTTTTTTACACAAACAGGCAGCAGCTGGAAGAAATGGCAAAGTTCTTCAGAGCGATGTCTGTGCAAGAGTTTGCAGAAGAGCTTGTGAAGAGCAGCTCAGCACAGCGCCTGAGCAAGCTATGCGAGTTCTATAGCCACAGCAGCCCTGAGCTTACTGACATTATCCGAAAGACCTTTCCTAAACCTGTGACTGAGCCGAAACCAAGTATTTCACCTCTCACTGCTGCGTGCAGAATGTCTAGACAAAGGCCTACCTCAAAAAGAACCCTCTTAAACTCAGTTCAGAAACCTCATGATGAAGCAGAAACAGGAGCCTCACATAAGAAGAGAAGAACTAAGGCACAAAGTGCTAAAGATGTCCATCATCACTGTGTTGGTCAGGCTGAGTTTGAAAAAGACTGTATGTCTTTGCCAGACTCAGGACGAAGTCCAAGAGGGAAATCTTTTAGAACGTCTACAGACATTCATCCTCACTCCCAAAAAAATGCTAATACATGCAGTTCTTCCACAACTACTTCCACTACTGAATCGTCACCTTTCTCTAGAGACGACCAAGCAGACCAAAACTCAAACCCAACCCTTATTAGTGACCTCATAGGTGACACGTCCATTCTAGATGACCTCTTCAAGCAAAAGAGAAGCGCGGACCGGCCAAAGCCAGCAACAGCACCCATTCCCTCACCCACTGAGAGGACGAAGAACAGGGCTAAAGACTTCTGGGACATTTTGAATGAGGGGAATGAGGAGAGCATCAACAAGCTAACAGATCTATCTCGGCTGGAGAAGGTTTGCAGGAGTGTTAATGTGTGTGCAAGGTCCAGAAGTGAAAGCCAGCTTGAAAGCTCTCAACTCTGGAAGAAGAATGAGAAATTCCTTTGGAAAAGATAGAAGGAGCTCGAAGCTTTTTTGTGAAATGTGAAATTACAAAGGATGGTTTACAAAATATTCTCATGTTTGTACAGTAATGTTTTATTTAAGTGCATTTGGTTTTATCTGATTATCGATTACTATAGAACTGTTACTAGTCCATACTAGTGTTTTAACTGATGTCTTAACTTTTTTACCTGCTTTTCTGAATCAATGCTGTTAATGTGTGAGAAAACTCTACAGCCCATTTGAATGGTATGAAAAAATCTGTTTGTCTCTGTTCTCAGTCTGGAATTATGTGAGAAGCCTCTGGAATTGTTATATTGCTATTCAAATACAAGCGTGATCAAAACATACGCCCCAAGTTGGGTTTTAAATGGTAGAAGCCGCTGCTAGCAAGAGTGTCTGATCCCAAAGTCTCAAAGAAAGAAGTGTTTTTGGTGTAGTAGTTTCAACTCTCTGCTTATTGTTTTACTTTTTAAGCACTGCTTAGCTTTCGCTGCTTTTCTCTCAGCGCATGACACTTGCTTTTTTTTTTTTTTTTTTTAATCCACATCTAATCTTCACTTTAGCAGAAGATCCCCACAAAGTCATGGCAGCATGAATAGTGTCTTAAGTGTCAAAGGAATAGTGTGCTTACGGTCATTACCATAGATGGATTCTCATCTATACATGCACAATCCCCCATTTGAACAGCCCAAATAATAATCATTAATGACTGATGACTCATATCATGAATCAAACCTCCCTCCATAACAGCCACACACCACCACAGCCAATGTGAAAAAGTTTATTAAAAATGGCGGACAGCCATGTGGCTCTTACAGTGTGGCTCGGGTCCAGCCTGACTGAACTTGATATTGTGCTGTGTGTGTGATGGTGTTTCTGGGAATTATTCCGTTACCACACTGCAAGGGAGTGCTGCAAAAAAGTAAGTTCAACTTGACTGGGATAAAGACCCTTTTTGCGCTGTTTTGCTTTGTATATTTGTCCATGCTGGGTGGGGACGGAGTGAGTGTATATATATGTGTGTGTGTGTGTCAGTTTAGCGACACAGCTGTGCCTGATGTTAGGCTGAAGTAAGCAGAGAGCCTGAGGAGGATGAGTTTTTGTTTTTTTTTCATCTCCCAACACGAAATGGGAAAGTGTTGATAGCTCTCAATAAAAAGGAGAAAACTAGTGCATGCTGTGACGGGATTCCCCGACCACACAATTTGGGTGGTAGAATGTGAGTCTCCGTTTCAAACACACCTGTTCACGAGGCAGCTCATGAACTGGAGAACATGCGTGCTATTGTGCAAAACACAGAAACATCAGAATCTGTTGGCTATCAAGAGATTTCATAAAGAAGTCACCGTGGCAGAGTTAACCACTGATTTTTCTGATGAACTCCTTTACTTCCTATAAATGAGGAACTGACATAAGGAGAAAGCTGATCAATTGTTATATCCAGTATTTCTTCTGGAGTTAAACTTTTCCAGGGTCAGCATTGGTGCCACCGTAATTAGTGGCAGGATGTTTCTCAAAAGATCATTTCAGAGGGTTGGATATATAAAATTGCCTTACACTTATAGATAATTTTACGGTGAGACAAAAGGAAACTTCTCTTTTCATCATCATGAAAAAGGCCTGATTGTCATGAGTTTGTAGTTGCTTCTACAGGGTGCTCGAAAAGTCAGGAACCACTGCGAATATCCGCAAACACGATCTAGCAGCTGAGGAAACGCGTCGAGCGGAAGGGTGAACATGTAGAGCATATGCTGTAAATAATAAATACAAGATTAAGTAAGTATGTAAGTCTCATTGGTTCCTGACTTTTCAGACACTCTGTACTTTCAAATCTACTTGTTTAGCAGGTTTAGCGTTTTCTATCTCCCTAGTTATTAAAAGAATGTATAAGTTATTTCTGAATGAATTGTTTGAGCTTTATATTTTAAATTTGTGATTAATAATGTGTTCTTTGGGTGAAGACAATGCCAGAGGGAATCTTGTAATAGATAATAAAGCTGAAATATGTGTTCCGCTCATCTCGTATGTGCACGCCTTTACAGAATTGTTCTGTACAATGAGTAACTTTTGTAACCCTCTCAGTAGTAAATGTGTAGTCTTACTGTGAGTCGGTAATAGAGCCGAGTTGTTTAGTTTCTCTGGCCTACATCAATAACTGAATGTCAGTCACGGCCAGAGAGAGGCCAGCTGTTTCTTGCGCTCCGTTTATTTACACATCGCCAAGTAACTAATAGGGGTGATGGTAACAAAAATGAATTGATAATAATGGATTTGGTTTTGAAGCTGCAGATTTTATAAAAAATAAAAAAAATCACAATGATGGATGGAGTGATGGAAGAAAGTACACACAGGGCAATAACATTCACTTTAGCATCTACCAGAAAGTCTAAGGTATCACGGTTCAAGCTGAGCAGTTAAACCAAAACTGTACAGATTTGGAAAAAGAGCAGGTATTGTTTTTCCAATCTTTAACTGTTGAGTTTTGGTGAACTTGTGTCCACTTCAGCCTTAGATTCTACTTCCTGGAGTGGAGACCAGTGTGGCCTTCTGCTGTTGTTGCCCATCCACCTCAAGGGTTGACGTTTTGTGTGCTTTTCCGCTCACCACTGTTGTAATGAGTGATTATTTCAGTTACTGTAGTGGCTATTGCAGGGCCTGAGCCAGTTGATGCTGGCAGCCTCCTGTGCCGTCTACCTGAGGGTAGGTAAACAATCCGTGGCTCGTGTCCTTTAAGACATTCCGTGCTCTGAAGGCATCGCTTGTGCTGAATGTCCTTAATGTTGGAGAGCTGGGTGCCAATGTGCTGGGCAAATTTCATGACTCATTACAAGGCCTTCTGGTCAAAGACAGAACAGCTGCCATACCACAGTCTGATGCAGTTTGTCAGTTTGCGATCAATGATACACGTAAGAATTTACCAGAATCTGAGGAGATGGATGATCTTTCCTAAGTCTCCTCAGGGTACATCATACATAAGTGTCATTTAATCATTAGAAAGAATTAGAGTCACATTTTTACCTATGTAATTATTTTAGCTTTGCCACTTATATACATATATATATATAAACAAAAAAAGAGAGAAAAACTACAATAAATGAGGTGAAACAAACAAACTATAGACGAGCCAGTTGGTAAATTAAGCAGAATTAGCAAAAGTGTACACTCCTGGGCAAAAACAAAAAAAGGGCCACATTACAGATAAAGTAACTTAGTATGGGATAGCTTTTCCCTTTGATTTCTCGAAATGGTTACGTCTTGTGGGTAAACTTGGACACGGCGGAGTCAATATTGTTCTATTCAGTGTTGATGGCTTCAAACAGTTCATGAGTAGTTGCAAAACTGTTTAATGTGAGACCAAATATTCTCTATAGGGTTCAAATCTGGACTCTGACCAGGCCAAAACATGAGCCTGATGGACTCCTTCTCAGTGTGGGCAGGAGCACTGTCTTGTTGAAAAGTAACATCTGATTGTTCCTCCTTAGAAATCAACTTTTCAATTGTGGGAAGCAAGCCTTTCTGCAATATTTTGTATTCCAAGGCATTAACTGACTTTTCAGAGTGAAGCGGCTCACCAGTGCCAGCAGCTGAAAAGGCTCCCCACACCATGACACCTCTTCCTCCATGCTTAACTGTAGTAGAGATGCTACCACTGCTGAATTTCTCACCAGATCTTCGAAGACACCTCTCTGGAGCATCACCATGCAACTGAAACGGTGATTCATCACTCCACACAACTCTTTAGGACCACTCTGAATCAAACTTTCCATATTCTGCCAAAAATTTCATTCTTTTTTGGATGATTTCTGAGACAGCAATGTCTTTTTAACACATCATCTAGACACAAAACCTGTACTAGATGACCATTAGATAGCCATTTTGGGCTTGGTTCATTTTTTTTTTTTTTGCCCAGGAGTGTATAAAATGAGTGGGAAATAGCAAAACTAAAAAAAAAAACAATTATCCAACCACTTTTCAAATGAATCACAAGCTTTATGATGGTCATTCTATACATGACTAAATTGCATGCTAATAGTAGCTTTGTGGTAATAATTATACATGAATAACAACATATAGTGAAAATCAAACTGCCTTTTATTATAAGAAATTACCCATTTGAATTTGTCAAATCAAGTAAAACTTATAATTAGCCCATGTACATTTTTACTAAATGCATTTATTCCGACCTGACCACTTATTTATTTATTTATTTATTTATTTATTTATTTATTTATAGATGTTTGGATTGTTTAGCACCTGGAGTAATACAGTGGCCTTCGTGTAAAAGTAAGAAAATTCTCCTCAGTGCAGAAGGTTATATAATATTAATAAGTAATAAAGGTTATAAGTTACAATAGCTGGGTTTGCATGTACGACTGCTGGAAAAAGGGCCTCATGAGTAATCCTGCACTCCAGCATATGTAACTGAAAATCATGAGCTTGTCATGCAAATAACCTCCCACTTAAATCAACAACAAAAAAAATTAAGCAGAGAATTTCGAAGGAAGTAAGGATGACTCATTTCGCATGCTTGCGTGTGCGTGTGTGTGGGAGAGGAGGGTACTGATGGTTCACAATTGTAACACTTGGAAAGACAAGTTGGAAAATGTCTCTGTTTTTCTTTTGTTAGGGAATTACAGGCATGGTTCTTGAGAGAATGGGTGTAACGTAATTAAGAAGGGCCCTCAGGCCCAGGTTGCAGTGATTGACTTTTTAGTGCCAATGTGAAACTTCCCCATTCAGTCTTATACCTCACAAAACTATTCAGATCAGGGCATCATGGTTAATTCTCCTTCTGCCTGCCAAAAAAAGTGGCCTCCAGGCTGAGATCACTTTTCCAGCTGCTCATTTTAGCCTTAAATGATTACCACAAGCCTGACAATAAACCTCTCTCGCCCACTGCTGACACTCATGTATCCTCAGTACTTAGCTAGACGGTTACAATTACCAAATGAAGGCAAAGCTCAAGTTTATTTTTTCTAGACGCTCATGCTGTGACAGCTTGCTTACTCTCCTCTAGGCTCAAACTCTATTTATGTAGATGGTACGTTTATTCATTTGGCTGAGGCTTTTAAGACAAAATACAATCCAAGCACAGAGCTGCTAAAGGAGCCAACAGTAATAGAAGCGTTATGAGTGTAAATTCCACCAACTGATCATAAACAGTTGTATTTCAGTTATAGGAAGAACAGACAGAGCCACAGGTGAAGACAAGGCCTGAGATGGCGCTAGTATTCAGGAGTGCTAGTGATAGTTAAACAAAACAAAACAAAAAAGGTAAAAGTGCTAGCAAAAGTTTGCGTAACTGTGAGAAATACATGTCATTAAATGTATCACCCTAATGGTTCACATGTGGGGATATGAACTGTGTGTAGAAATCATGTGAATGTGAAATGATGTGAAAATAAATGTATCACGTGAGAAGAAATGAATAACGTGTAGAAAGCGTTTGCATGTTGTGCAGAAAACGTGAAGACAAATCAATCCTGTGTTGAAATCGGTGAATCCTGTGAAAATGTAATCACGTGGAAAATATAAACACGTGTAATACCTATGAAAAGTCTGCATGTGAAAAATGTTAACTTTCAAATGTGAACGTTGTGACTTTTCTTTAAGGGTGCACATGCACATGTTCTCATAGAAACACCCTCAACCCGTCTCTAAGTGTTTCTTGAAGGCTGTGTGAGACAATTTGTATTTAGATTTCTCCAATTTTGTGCTTGAGAGCATTTTCAATTGCCAAACAGATAGCGGAACAAATTGATAGCAAAAGACTCGGTCGATTCCTGGTTGTGTATATGATGTCTTTGTCCACAGGAAAAATAACCATGACTTTTTTATTAGGCTAAATATTTACCAGTGGGAGAGCAGCATAATCTCTGTGTTAGGTTGCCAGAGTTTGGTGTCATTTGAGCAGTTGTTTAGGGAATTGAAGGTTCAGTAAACACTCATTCCTCGCCCATCTGCCTGCTGTTTATGTGTGTAAGACTTTGTACTCCTTGAAGTCAGGCCACACAAGCAAAGCTTATTGAGATTGTAAGCAGTCTGATGCAAGTAAAAGTTTCTCACCACCTTCTTTGTTTTTTGAGACAAAAACATGAAGCATTGCATTCACATGTTTCAAAATAGAACTCCATAGCTCCATTGTAGAAAATAGGCTGTTTCTCTCCCACAGTATAATCACTGATTCAGCACCTTCTTAAATTAAACATAAGAAAGTTCGACAAAGGGCTTTGACACTCGGTAATGCAAAAATCATCCATAGTGACCTCGGTAATTATAATGTTACCTGTTTTAATGACCTGTGCTCTTCATGGCTTCATATATTAATATAGTGTAAAATATTAATAGTAGTAAGCCTTCTTCTACTCACAAAATTGTATAATTTCTAATTTAACTGAATTTCAAAAAGTTATACATGATACCTTACTTCTACAGCAGGCATGTAATGAAATTTTAGGCTTTTTGTAGTGTTTGACCTTACACTACAAAAAGCCTAAATACAACCATAGCCTAAATAAAGCCATAGTACAACCTCCACATCGTCGGTTTAACAGAAGGACACAAAAGGGTCTTGAAATACACGTCATTTGAACTTTTGTTTAAAATCTTATCTTTTAAACAGGCCAAAATTTCTGTTAAAATGTCTGTTTCCATTAGAAGAATAACCAAATATTACATTATCAGTGTAGATCAGTGTTTCTACACTGCAGCAGATAGCTTATTTCTTATCCTTGTTTCATGAGAATGAAAACTACACTGCATTATACAAGCGCTTGAAAAATCCCAGTAAATCCCAAGCCCTTATCAGTTAAAGGCAGTATTTTCCTTATTACATAAATTAACCACTCAAGAAGGAACAACTTTATAAGGTGAAGTGCCTGCTTTAAGTGCCTGCCTCCAGTGAGTCTAAAGGTTTGAAGTGTTTTGACAAGTTACAAACCAGCAGCTGATGGGCGTCCTCTGCAGGACGAATGTCCACCAAGCAAGCTTTTGTTTCATTTACTCATTTCAAGTCATGAACTTACTTTGGAATGAGTCTTTCCTTTATATAAAACCTTTTACTAAACACCAAAATCTTAATCACTGTGCTTTTTTGAATTGGAATGAGTGTGTGCATATGCTGCTAGTATACCCACTTATTTATTTATTGTATTAAATCTTTCACAGGTCAGGGGTGAATATAAATTATCTGCATTTTGGGATACATAAAACATGATTGAACCTTTGATGGTATGTGTGTGTGTATATATGTATATATATATATATATGTGTGTGTGTGTGTGTGTGTGTGTGTGTATATACTGTGTGTGTATATACAGTATATGTATGTATATATATATATATATATATATATATATATATATATATATATATATATATATATACACACACACACACAGGGTGTCCCACTATATTATATTTTTTTCAAATTGCCTTCTTTAAGAAAGCCTTTAACAGAAGAAGAACATACTGATCCATGGCTGGATCGGGAATCTGTTGCAAGGTTGCTATGGACTTTAGCAGGAAACACGGCAAGCATGTCACACACAACACTGTTGCTAAACTTACTAACAAATTCAAAAAGACTGGAAGTGTTGCGGACCAGCCAAGAAGTTGACGTCCACAAGCATCCACTGACAAAGGCAAAGCTGAGGGGATGCTGGCAAACATAGTCCCCTATGTATGGAGACATTCGGGACACCCTTTACAAATATATACATATATATAAACATCTGGTACCAACAACCATACCACAGTTAAACTCACAGAGACTATATATAGGATAGACTATATATAGTATATACTATATACTGTATATATATAGTTACGTTCTATGTGACTTTAACTGTGGTATTTAGCATGGTTGTTGGTACCAGATGGGCTGGTGTGCGTATTTCAGAAACTGCTGATCCCCCTGGATTTTCACACACAACAGTCTCTAGAATTTACACAGAATTGTGCAAAAAAAAAAACCAAAAAAACATCCTGTGTGTAGAGAGTATGCAGGATAAAACACCTTGTTGAGAGAGATCAGAGGAGAATGACCAGACTGGTCTGAGCTGACAGGAAGTCTATAGCAACTCTTTACTATAGCACTCTTTACTGTATACTGTATACAGTACTGTGCAAATGTCTTAGGAAACCTCATTTTTTAGTACAAACATTGTTATAGATTTTTATTTTATGACTCTACATTATCAAGTCAGTACAAAAGCCTCTTAGATTTCCAAACATTAGTTTTCCAGCACAAAATTAAATGTTACAGAAAAAGGTTTGTAAGTCAGGAAAGAAAGCAGCATGTTACAGTAAAACGTACCAGCTAATTTCCTTATAAAATTGCACAAATTGTTGCCCTTTATAGTATTTTTTAATGTAGAACCTTTTAATTTCATTATTTTTGACAGCATATTTTTGACAGCATATATATATATATATATATATATATATATATATATATATATATATATATATATATACACTGCCCTCCAAAAGTTTGGAAACGCCTGAACAAAATAGGGTTTTTGGGCAATATCAGCATAAATCCTCTTTAGTTAGTGACCATTTTGCATTGATAATAAGGGACAACACTAGGCATCCGAGCAGTCAGTTTATTCAAA
>CM040982.1:13324231-13340219 GCA_022985145.1 Pangasius djambal
AGGCCACTCCATGATAGACAAGACACCGGCTCGGATGCCTAGAGTATGTAGAGCTGTAATAGCTGCTAATGGGGATTTCTTTGATGAATCCAGAATTTGAGTATTTTTCTATGTTATGTTCATGTTTATGTTCATAAACTTTTTATTTAATAAAATATGTTTTCATAGTTTGTGTTGTCCCTTATTATCAATGCAAAATAGTCACTAACTAAAGAGGATTTATGCTGATATTGCCCAAAAACCCTATTTTGTTCAGGCGTTTCCAAACTTTTGGAGGGCAGTGTATATATATATATATATATATATATATATATATATATATATATATATATATATATATATATATATATATATATATATATATACACTTGCACAGTAATACACACAGTCCACACACATTCTTATTGTTAAATTTCATATAGTTGCATATATATTTTCTCCTAATGTCTACAGATTTGATTTGAGATGAGGTGTGCCCACTAGATGGAGCCATGTCTTCTAAAATTTTTCTAGCCCCACACTGTTCTCATGTAGGGATCACTTGTGGACAAGATGATGTGTGCTTGATAAATGTGCCTGATAATTCAGTTAAAAGCAATTTGCCTTCAAACGGACTTGGCATTAAAAAAAAATGTACCTGTTGTATAATTTTGCTGCTTTTCTCCTTTATCTTGAGACCAATTAAGCAGGGCAGAGTGTCACTGTGCATGGGAAGTATAGTCAAGCATTTAGTAAGACGCAGACTTCCTTTAGCTTCCCAAGCAGTGGTTTTCAGATGGTGACAACAATTACTAGTGGCATCAAGAAATAATATGCACTATCAAAGTGCTAGATTACAAACACAGCACTCAGCAGCCCACCTGCTTCTTTACATACTCCTGAAATGCATTGTGAAGTGCTTCTCTTCTCAGAACCCAGGTGGGGATTGCCTGGATGATCCAGCCCTGCAGGATAAAGGAAACTTGTCAAGATAATGTTAAGATGCAGTAGTGGTTTGGCATGACATGTCACTTCTAGTTGATAAAGTATGATTTAAGTGGTAGTAACTGTAAGGAGTTCAGTAGAGCCACTACTGGGCTCTTGAATGAGGCACAACATTAGCTTTATTCTTGGCATGTATTCTCCCCCACTTGTAGGCAAAAAAAAGTATTTTTTTTATTTCATTACCAGGATTGCATGGCTGACACTGCCATATGTTTGCTCTCCAGCTTTGAGATACATCAGGGAGCTCCTCACAAACCCCTCAGGAGTGAATGTAATAATGCTTGGTTCCTGATAGCCCGTCATTGCAGTGGAGACCCCAAAAGGAGACACGCTCTGGAAGAGCCAGATCCTTGATGAGAATACTATATATTTAACATGGGATTCATTTGTTCGTAATTCAGCTCTTATCTTAAATATCACCCAAAAGACAAGAAACAAAAATGGATTATGTCTTCTTCTATGTCTAGTTCTCCTGACGAAGTAGCTATTAGTGAGAAAATGCACTGTGACATTCATTGCTGTTGAAATCTACCTGAATAAGAATTCCAGTGGATTTGTATTCTGCTCGAAGCCCTCGTGAGAATATGTCAACAAACACCTGAGGGTGACGAAACCATTATTCAAATTATCCAGGTGATCCCAAATGCAAGTGCTGTTAAAATGTAAGCAAGCAACCTTTCCTCTCTTTATATAAACATAATTTTAAGGGAACTCAGCTTCCTGTGGTAAGATAACTATTGCTTGAACTGTTGAACTGTTTGTATGACATTGCATTAACAGCAATTTTCATCATACGGATTTGTAACTTCAGGACAAATTTAAAAATGACACATATCTCCATTATGATCTGATCTCTTAATTATCATTGTAGGGATTATAAACACTACATTGTGGCCTTACTTTAACTGAGTGCTCTGTTGTGCCTAACTGCACCCAAATCAGCATAACATGTTAACGATTCTGCACGTTCAGTACAATAATGTGGATATAAATAGTTAGAGTTTATAAAGTGCTTTGAATACATCTTGCAAATATAAGCACTTGGTCTATGAATACATAAGTGTGCTAAACTGTTGTCTAAATAGGGCTTATTAATGGGGAAATACATTAGTAGATATAATTCAGGTTTGAAATAAAATAAGAGATTAGATGCCTAAAAAGATATTTTAAATGCTATGAAGTGTACCAATATAATAAAATAGCTTATTATACAATTACTAGAGTAGAGACTAAAATATTTCAGATTTTTCTTGCAATAATCTACTTTTAATCACTTTCAAATATCCAATTCCAAATATGTTGATTGAGTTGCAATCAAATAATGGTGTACCATTTTGAACACTTTTATGAATGCCATATAAATACAGTAAGCTGTATACAGTATAATACAGTAATAATACAGTAATGATACATTCAACTTGGATAATGTATATACTGACCTTTGTAGCTGAATATAAAGTGTACATGGGGAAGGGAATTTTAGAAATGCCAGATGAAATGTTCAGGATGACGCCCCGTCCTCTGGGGAAACACAGGCACAGTGAAGCTGGCATTAATGGAGCACAACCATAAATATAGATCTGAAGAACCTGTTACTGCTTACCTTTCCACCATTCCAGGAAGGACAATGTGGCACATCTGTATTGAAAAAAATAATGCAAGGGCAAGTGTCAAATGTCCTATAAATATGCAGTACATGCAAAAATGTGCCTACTACTTATAACTATACAGTATGAACATATTGTTATAAAAGAACTGACTTAGATTGACGTGAGTCGTCATACCTTGACCATTGCTTTGACATTACAGTTGATCATTTGATGAATTTTCTATGAGAGAATATAGCAGGTGTTAAATGTGAAATTAGTTAGCAGCTTTAGTCATATTTATCACACACACACACCAGTGCACACTGACCCTAAACATTTTTTTATTGCACGTCATTGCAGCTGACAAAAATAAATCAAGATGATAAACTACTGTGCCAAAATTTAAATTTAACAATTTAAATACATTTTAGTTAGCTGATCATTGTACAACAGCACAGAGGACAATTTGTAAAAAATTTCATTTAATATTTTTCAGTGCTGAAAAACATTCTTATTTAATGCTGTGATTCACTGCTATGGTATCAATGTAGTTTGTTTATTTTGCACATTTTGGGTTTTCTTTCTGCCCCTTCCAGCCTCAAAAACTGTTATTCCACACCCCTCACAATCCCTTATACAATTTTAAACTTATTTCAGTCTCATGTCTAACTAGTTAGCCAAAGGACCCAGACATTAACTATGTAAAATAAATACACTGCTCAAAAGATTAAAGGAACACTTTTAATCAGAGTATAGCATCAAGTCAATTAAACTCCTGGGATATTGATCTGGTCAGTTAAGTAGCAGAGGGGGTTGTTAATAAGTTTCAGCTGCTTTGGTGTTAATGAAATTAACAACAGGTGCACTAGATGGGCAACAATGAGACGACCCCCAAAACAGGAATGATTTTACAGGTGGAAGCCACTGACACTTTTTTTTCCCTACTCATCTTTTCTGACTGTTTTTCACTAGTTTTGCATTTGGCTAGGGTCAGTGTCACTACTGGTAGCATGAGACGATACCTGGACCCTACAGAGGTTGCACAGGCAGTCCAACTCCTCCAAAAGGTTCCAGGAGACAGGCAGTTACTCTAGGAGAGCTTGACAGACATTTACATTTACGGCATTTGGCAGACACCCTTATCCAGAGCGACTTACATTTATCTTATTTACACAACGGAGCAGTTGAGGGTTAAGGACCTTGCTCAAGGGCCCAGCAGTGGCAGCTTGGTGGTGCTGGGGATTGAACTCATGACCTTCCGATCAGTAGTCCAACATCTTAACCACTGAGCTATCACTGTCCCGGGCCATAGAGGGTCCTTAACCCATCAGCAGGACTGGTATCGCTCCTTTGTTCAAGAACAGGATGAGCACTGCCAGAGCCCTACAAAATGACCTCCAGCAGGCCACTGGTGTGAATGTCTCTGACCAGACAATCAGAAACAGACTTCATGAGGGTGGCCTGAGGGCCCAACGTCCTCTAGTGGGCCCTGTGCTCACTGCCTGGCACCGTGGAGCTCGATTGGCATTTGCCACTGAACACCAGAATTGGCAGGTCCACCACTGGCACCCTGTGCTTTTCACAGATGAGAGCAGGTTCACCCTGAGCACATGTGACAGACGTGAAAGGGTCTGGAGAAGCCGTGGAGAACGTTATGCTGCCTGTAACATCGTTCAGCATGACCGGTTTGTTGGTGGGTCAGTGATGGTCTGGGGAGGCATATCCATGGAGGGACGCACAGACCTATACAGGCTAGACAATGGCACCCTGACTGCCATTAGGTATCGGGATGAAATCCTTGGACCCATTGTCAGACCCTATGCTGGTGCCGTGGGTCCTGGGTTCCTCCTGGTGCACGACAATGCACGGCCTCATGTGGCGAGAGTATGCAGGCAGTTCCTGGAGGATGAAGGAATTGATACCACTGAATGGCCCCCACGCTCGCCTGACCTAAATCCAATAGAACACCTCTGGGACATCATGTTTCAGTCCATCCGACGCCACCAGGCTGCACCTCAGACTGTCCAGGAGCTCAGTGATGCCCTGGTCCAGATCTGGAAGGAAATACCCCAGGACACCATCCGTCATCTCATTAGGAGCATGCCCTGACGTTGTCAGGCATACAAGCATGTAGGGGCCATACAAACTACTGAGTTGCATTTTGAGTTGCAATGTGTGTCTGCAATGAAATTTCAGCAAAATGGACTAGCCTGCTGCATCAATTTTTCACTTTAATTTTCGGGGTGTCTTTGAATTCAGCCCTCTGTAGGTTGATAATTTTCATTTCCATCAAACAATGTGGCATCCTTTCGTTCCTAACACATTACCCAGTCCATATCAGTATAGACACCCAGCATGATATCTTTCCCCATTGAGATCTGATGTGTTTTCAGTGTTCCTTTAATTTTTTTGAGCAGTGTATTTTGTGTATGAACTATACAAGTTAAGTCCAGAGTAACTTAACATGGTGACTTAACATTCAATGCCACATATTTCCTTATATGAAAAATGCTGAAGATGTGTTAAAAAAAGTACTAAATTTCTAGTAATGAACCTGTAAAATATTGAGTTCACCTCTTCCAGATGAACTGTTTCAAGTAATTTGTAGGGCACCTTACTTGGCAGAATTCCCACATTGTTAACTGTAACACATAAAGAAAATTATTAGATCAGATTACATTAGATTAGACCTTTGACGGTTTATCACTAACATTTCACACCATCAATCTCTTCAAGTGTGATTTGCATGTTAGGTTGAAGCCAACAAACCTAAAACGGCGATATCCAAATCCTGAATATTTTCCTTAATGCATCCATAGATATCATCCTTGGTAAAGTCGGCGGCTATGACTATGACCTTTCTGTCCATTTTAACCTCTGCTGGGAAAAGGCGAGAAGTCAGTCTCAGGCCAGACACTAGCACAAAGCACTCCACCTATGTGTACTAGATTGTAATGTCCTGAGTCACTCATGAACTGGCAAAGGTCACAGAAGATTATGATCCAAGTCCATTCACATTGATTTATGTACCACTAGTGGACATAAAACATGATCTGAACATATGAAAACCTTCACAGGCACTCCACCTATGTCTCTTGCAGCTCTGTCAAGCTTCTCTTTACTCCTGCTAATGATCACCACGTTCAGCCCAAGTCTTGCAAACTGGGAAGAAATTTATAACTGACATTAGTAGGAAAATAAGTTGGAACAGTAATAAATAAATACAGTGTGTGCAGTAGAGCGTTTAAACAAACTGTACTGCAAAATCCAGGTGGTTGAGATACCTCTTCTGCATAAGCTTTTCCTATTCCTTCTGACCCTCCAGTGATGACTGCAACAGAGATAATTAGGATAATAATAATAATAATAATAATAATAATAATAATAATAATAAACATTACATGCCAACATAAAGGCAAATGACACATAAATCATACATTAAACTTTCCTCTCATGGTACTACATCATTGCATTATTATATTGTGTTGCCAGACAGTGATGTCTAAGTGGTAACCTAAACACAAACAATACTGATAACCATAATTTATTATAAGTTTCCAAATACTAGCCAATGACTTGTATTAGTATGTGTTGCTATTTATACAAGTAGCTTAGCAGTTAAGAGACTAGTAATTAGTTTAAATCCCAGGGCTACAACAGAATTATTGGTCCCTTGAGCAATGCCATTAACACTCAAAGGCTCAGATATATACCTACATTTACATTTGCTCATTTGGTTGATGCTTTTTCCAAAAGTGACCTACAATGAAAATAGGATGCAACTGAGCAGTTGAGGGTTAAGAGTCTTGCTCAAGATCACAACTGTGGTAGCTAGCTGGGATTTGAAATCACAGCCTTCCAATCATTAACCCAAAACCTCAACCACGGAGCCAGTGTTTCTTGCCACAATTCCACTTGGATTGTGTGTGCCTGAACGGCAAGTTCTTTCGGATAAAAGAGATTGTCATATGAGTAAATGTGAGTCTCATTATATTCTATATGAAAAACAGGGTGGTACAAACATAAACGAATGAGTTACTTGCGTCTTTTTTCTAGTCCACTACTACTGTCGATGTCATGATGTCATGTCATGTTTGACATGGCTTAATGATTTAGCCAGTATCCAATTTTCTTTGAAGCATCTTCAGTTTATAAGTATTCAGAAGATGATAAGCATTTATCAGTCAGCATTTCACATACAGGCAGAACAGGGTAGGTGACACTGTGTGTGTATGTGTGTGTGTGTGTGTGTGTGTGTGTGTGTCTTAACAGTGTGTACTTGAGAAGACAGTGTGTGCCCAGAGGCTTGATAAAGGATCAGGGAGCACTGCAGCCAGGAGCTGTTCAGCATGTTCTCCAAAAGCACACCCTGTTTATTTGTTTGAGCCTCACAATCATCACTGCTTGTTTTTTTTTTTTAAATGGGTTTTCTCCCGCTTTCCAGTAACAATTCAGACAAGTGGGGAAAAAATAAAACTAGACACGCACACACACACACACACACACACACACACACACACACACACACACACACACACACACACGAACACACACAAAATGACAGTTCAGGCAGTTTGTGAATGACCATTCATTCACGCATGCCAAATTAATCTTGTCAAACTGAAGGGGAAGGAAATCGTGTTATTATACACCCTGGAACATAGCGTTCTAATTGCCTTGTTCATTTGCCTCTCGTACATCCAGAATGGTGGAGAGACAAAGCTTGGGAACAAGTTTTGCATTTTCAATGTGGAATCCCACATCAATGGAGGGTCTCTCTTTTTCTGGAAATAATGCAAGTGTAATTCCAGGACTTATTCCGTCTAAGCGTAAAACAGTAACTCACTTAATATTGTTTTGGCTAACCATAGTCACTGGGGGGTGGGGGGAATGGGGGGGGGGGGGGATGACGAGTTCCTAAACGCAGAACATTGAGTCACAGGGCATGTAAGGTGACTGACCACTAGTTGGTTTCTCTCATGAATCACATATTGAGTCATTTAAGCAGTAGATTGCAATTAGTGTAAGACATTGCCAAGAATAAGTCTTGAGGTATCCCTCCTCATAATTCATTAAGTGTTTTTAATTCGTTTCCATTTCACTGAAGTCTTCCTTTGGTTTCTCTTTTATGGGGTTCTGATGAAAACTGCCAAGAGCAATCAAGATGTTTACGATTTTTTTTAAGAGCCAACACCTATGCACACACTTGGCAGCCAAATTGGAATGAAAGGAAGCATAGACAGACAGAATATGAAAGCATCAACATATAAACATGGCATATAAAGATGTCTGTGCACTGATGTTATTATTTTTTTATTTTATTTAGTATAGAATACCTCACCTGCCCATTTTCCCATCGAGGTAAAGAAATTCCCAGGAATTGGCCGACAGAACTTCGGAGCGAGCATCATAAACATGCGTGCCAGCCAAAAGAGGACAACGCAGGCACCACTCAAGACAAAGATAAGCTCAATCAGTGCCATTCCAGAGCCACAGGCTTCCTTTAGGACAGGAGATGAGTGTATCCTGACAGCAAGCCTGGTCCCTTTTGCACTTCTCGTCTCGTCTGTTGGCTACTCAAACACAACCCTCCAGCTCACACACACACTCCCACTGACTGATGGCAGACTCACCCAATCAGGCCCAACAAGTTTCACATTCCCAATTACATTGGCTTGTGGGAATTTGGTTGGCAGTCTGGCTGTGCTCCTGAAAATGATGTTATTATGTAAAGGCAAAGTGAAGTATGTGGTACTGACGAAAAAAAAAGTGTGGTGTTTACAGTACCAGATTAGAAAACAAGGTTAGAGAACAATACTACCATGTGTCTTGCCCTATGCAAGTGATATTCAAAGGACATGCCAAGTTCAGTGAACCGATGTTTGAAAGCACATTGTGACAAATCTGTTATTCTTCATTTTATTGGTATGCATGTCCTTGTTTTTCTGTCCTTGCCAGGATCTGATCGTGTGGGCTTGTGTGGGCATTTTTCAGGGCCCTGTAAGATAGTCTGTATTTTTCCAACAACTAATCTACTTTTATTTTATTTTAACCTTGGATTTGGGTTCCTGAGGTTTATGGATAAAGAATTTATGATTATCAATATAGTTAAGCTTTGTGTTAATAGCATTTGGATTAAGTCTAAGTTCTAAAAGCATTCAAAGCTTAAAATCTCCAGTGTGTGGAATTGTTTGGAATTATTCTTTTGTGTGGACTACATATCTATTGTTTATATATTACAATCCTAGATAGCTGGTATGTTCACACTCTTTTGATTTACCCAATTGCAAAGCTTATGTTAGACCAGTTGTTTCTGACAAAAAAAAAAATAAATCATTGCTGTATTAGTAGTCATTTCTGTTGTTGATTTCTTTGTGACACTTTGCCACAGATTTTTGTATTGTAGTATAATGTAGTAAAACTTTTTGGTTAAAAAAAAAAATCAGTGATAGTTTTGCACAGGTTTTAATCCCATACTAATCAATCCCATATCCATGAAATGCAGGTCAATTCAATTCGATTCGATTCAGTTTTATTTGTATATCATCTTTAACAACAGACATTGTCACAATGCGGCTTTACAAAAATCTGAATGTAGATTGATGTATATTTAGATCCCTAATGAGCAAACCAGAGGCAACAGTGGAAAGGAAAAACTCACAGAGACAACATGTGAAAGAAACCTTGATGTATTCATTCACATCCCTTTTTAGAAAAAGGAGTGAGAGGAATTTATTATTTGTCCACTGGCTCTGCTCAGTGGTATGGGCAACTTTCTTCTACAAAACTCTCTTAAAGTCTGGAGATTATCTAGAAGACTGGAGGGGTCAGAGAGCACATTGTCCTCACTGACACATTTATGGTCTAATCCTGATTTTCCCCTGGTCTTGAGTATATATCCTATTCAGTATGGTTAGACTTTTTAGGACAATTGGGGACATAATAGAAAATAAATCTGTTTTTTTCAAAAAAAAAAAATAAATATTACAAACACTCCAAGTTTGTTTTTAAAACTACCTATAGCTGAGTAACTTTGATGCCTCTGGTCATCCTCATCCTCATGCCTCTTGCTACGTCATGCCTCTTGGTAGCAGGGCAGTCTCCCTTCTGGAAAAAATCATAACTAATAAGAAGCCCTCTGTCAGGTATTTCCCCCTCGCGTCGAGTGCCGAATGCAAAAGTGCCACAGCATGTGCTTCCGGGTTATATCTTTGCTTATTTTGCCACGTGTGTTTTTGTTTTGATTCATGTCCTGTCTCCATTCAAGTCTTGTCACTGGTTGTCTCCTTAATGTGTCTTGATCATTCATACCTGTTTCCCTTTACCCTTTGATTAGTTTGTATTAGTTTGTTCGCCGGCGGGGCCCTCCGGAGCTTTTGGTCGCCACTGGAACCATGGGCCTAGTAAGCGTGGCTGAGTTCAATTGTTTAATGAGTGATTTATGGGAAGGGGGAATTTTATTTCGACCTTTAGGTGTGAGCCCAAGCAATGAGTTTAACCCGCAAACTGAGTTGATCATAGGTTTTTCCATGGGGGCAGGATTCAAGAGACTGAAGACGATTGGCTTGGGCTATTTCTCCATCCAAATCCCAGGTTTGTGCCCCTACAAAACATGATCTGGGGAGAATGGTTTCATTTTTTGGACAATGCAGGGAACATGTGGGAAAGGGAGTTGGCCTTGCCATTTTTAGAATGGGAATGGAAGGAGAGCTTGAGACCTGAAACCTGGTGAAGAATAGAGCGCATGTATCTTGGCGGAAGTTGAGACGTTTGGCTGTTCTTAGATATTCCAGGTTCTTATGGTCTGTGAAGATGAGGAATGGATGCAGGGCACCTTCTAGCCAGAGTCTCTATTCTTCTAAGGCTAATTTTACAGCAAGTAGTCCCCGTTACCCACATCGTAGGTTCTTTTGGCTGTTGTAAGCTGTTTCAAAAAGAACGCCACTGGATGTAGCTTGGATTTTCCCCTGAATCTTTCTCTTTTGACATATATGTGGGTTTGCATTAGTTGAACAAGTACTTATTTTACATGGTGTACATGAGTTTCTTGGAATGATTAAAATGTCATCGATATAAGCAGTTATTAATTTCCCCAGCATGTCTCTGAGCATGTCATTTATTAGACACTGAAACACCAAGAAGGCACGAGAGAGCCCATATGGCATCACACAGTACTTGTAGTGGCCAGAGGTGCTAAAGGCTGTTTCACACTCATTGCTGAGGATGAGGTTATATGCACTGCGCAGGTCCAGTGAAAACTTTGGCTTCTCTGGGCTGACAGGACTAGTGGTAGTGTTATTTAATAGTGATGTGGCTGAGTCCGCGGTAATCAATGCAAGGCCTGAGGCCGCCTCCTTTTTTTCCATGAAGTAAAACCTGGCTGATGCTGGAGCTGTGGAGAGACGAATGTACCCCTGTGCGAGGGCTTCAGAAATTTAGTCTTGCATGACTTGGTTTTCTGTGGCAGAGAGAGGATAGATGAGATTTCAAGGGGGCATGGTACCAGGCCACTGGCTTTTGCTTTGCTGAACGCTTTGTTTGCTCTTTGAGGGAAAGTTACTTGGTATGAGCAGTCAGGAATTTTTATGGAGGTGGAGGCGAGCACATGGAGGCAGGATTTGAGACACTGTGATGACCAGCTGAGGATCTCTCTCTCTCAGTCCAGGACATATGTTGGCATATATGTATTATGAGTTTGCATCCATTGAAAGTCGAGGACAATGGGATACTTGGACATGACTGTTAACAGAAGGGAGATGGTCTCATGATGTAAAGCACTGAATTGTAGCTGAAGAGGTTCAGTGTGATGTGTTATTGATGGAGCCCCCCATCTAGAGCCTGAATGAGTTTTTCTGTGACGGTAGGGTCAATGAAGTTTCCAGCTGCACCGGAGTCAATCAAAGCTTTTAAAGACACCTTCGGGAATCAGGAATGTTTGTGGGCATAGATATTTAGAGGGACTCACTGTGGTATGTGTAAAAGGTTCAGGAATATAAAGTTCTATGGCTCTAATAAATAGACAAATATCATTGTATACATTTAAATAATGTTCATGAAATAAACTGACAGAGACTGCTGAATTTATTTTACAGTTAAAGGGGTCCCTGGCTACAAAATGTATAGGTGATAGTTAACATGGCTTTAAAGTAATCAGTTGGAAGCTTTATTTCTGTGGTTAATGGCAGAAATCCTCTCCATAGTGGGAAAGGAAGAATGGTTTTTCCACTCCAGTTTTTTGGCCCATTTTATTATCTTTTGATGAAGTACTAAAAGCACATATTCTGAGCATGCCATGTGAATGCAATATTATAAATAAAAGGGTTATTAATGCATTTCTGCTCTGTCCTATACTAGTAATACCTGCCATTTTACTCTTCTTTCTCATTCTCAGGTTCAGTCTCATTCTCACCCTCACTTTCCTCTTCCTGTGTTTCTATAAGATCACTGCCTTTCCCATGGCTTATTTCACTACTAAAATCCTATCAAGTCTTGACAGTGCTGTTTCTACCTTCCTCTGCTGTGATATGCAAAAAAAAGGCACATGAACATTCTCTAAATGCAAGAATAACAATAGAAAATATAGTACTGTACCATAATATATACATCTGAAATTCAATGCAACTGACATTAATATATCTAGGACTAATTTGTAGAAAATAAAAAGAAAATTATAATGATCGTAATACTTGTGACTAACACATAATCCTAAGTACACTATACTACATAATGGCATCTCTAGATGTCATAATGGTATGATGCTACAACAGGGCAAATTTAGCTTTTTTTTTAAAAAAAATAATTACTCAAGAGTTAAGTATCAAATATACTGAAATTTTGTACGTGGATTTTTCTGCTGACTACAGTAGAAAGTTTCAGTGTCAATCAAGCTGAGTAGCATGAAATTTGTCAGCTTAAGGATTACATCATTTAAAGATAAAATATGCTTAGATTTACAGGGATGTATGCAAAATATTTGTTGTTTTTCAGTTAACATATTGGTTTGTTTACTGTATATGGTTCGTAGGTGGGGAATGCCTGTAGGTTAAGGGGAAGGTTCCAAATTGCATATTTTTAGAATCCAAATAGAGATAAATTATAATCTAAATAGAGACAATTGGAAGGGTGAGAAAACACCATTATCACAGAGATGGAATTGGAAATTGGACACTGTGTTCACATAAATGAAAACAAGCAATGTGCTGCAGCATGCACTGAGCAGTTCACTGATGTAAAAGCAGTGGAACAATGTGAAGTACAAGGAAGATTACAGCAGCAAGCAAAGTTTTACCACAGTTTCTACAGAACATTGTACAGTCTTTAATGCTGTATAACAGCATTTCTACAGAACTACAGTCTCCGCTCTGTGTCTCTATATAACAGTGCACAGCCTCCAATGCCCTCTTGGGCATCAGGGTAGGGTAGTTATGAGGGTTCTCATGAAAACAAAAATAAATGTGTCACTGAAATATTTAATTATACAGTATACAATATTACTGAAACCTGTGAAGTGTTTCATTTCTACCACAAAGCACATTCCTTCCTGATATTTACATCTAGATGTGTTAAATAACATAGAGCATCGCACCTTTTGTTTGAACCCAACCATTTCTCAAGTGATCAAATATATTGGAACATGTGACTGACAGGTGTTTCTTGTTGCCCAGGTTGTTCCCTGTTAGACTGATTGTTTAAACAATTAATAGCTCAGAATGTCTTACTCTTGGTTTGAGCCCTGGGTTTCACCTGTGAAGACTGCATATGTTGTTAAAAGGGTTAAACCAACATGAAGACCAGAGAGCTGTCTATGGGAGAAAAGCAAGCTATTTTGAAGCTGAGAAAAGAGGGAAAATCAATCAGAGCCATTGCACAAGCACTGGGCATAGCCAATACAACAATTTGGAATGTACTGAAAAACAAAGAAACCACTGGTGTACTAACGTCCAGACATCGAACAGGTTGGCCAATGAAAACAACAGCAGTTGATGACAAACATTGTGAGAGCTGTGAAGGAAAACCCAGAAACAACAGAAAGTGACATCCACTGTTCAAAGAAGACCTCAAGAGCAGAAATATAGAGGCCATACCACAAGATGCAATCCGCTCATCAGTAAATATTGGAAAGCCAGATTGGAATTCGCAGTGAAATACAGAGATGAGCCGCAAAAGTTCTGGAACCAAGATTAAGCTCTACCAAAGTGATGGAAAGGCCAAAGTGTGGAGAAAGAAAGGATCTGCTCATGATCCAAAACATACAATCTCATCAGTCAAGCACAGTGGAGGTAGCGTCATGACTTGGGCTTGCATGGCTGCTTCTGGAATGGGCTCACTGATCTTTATTGATAATATAACTAGGAGCAGTATGAATTCAGAAGTTTACAAAAACATTCTATCTGCTGATTTACAGGGAAATACATCCAATCTAACTGGGAGGAACTTCATCATGCAGCAAGGCAATGACCCAAAACAACAACAATTGAAAGAAAGAAGCTGTAGTACAAGCCTGAAAAAAGCATCGCAAAAGAAGAATGCAACAGTTTGGTGATGTCAGAAGCTTGACATTTATTGCAAGCAAGGGATATGCAACCAAATATTTAGTGTCATTTACTTTATGACTCTGTTCCAATACATTTGCTCATCTAAACACTGGGTCTGCCACCAAAGACGCCACGTTCAAAGTTGTTTAACACATGGAGATGTAAATATCAGGAAGGAAATTCTGATCTATCATCTCATATTCATCTTCTGATCTTAAACCCAAATGTCTTCAGTGTTTATCAAAAACAAAAGAACTGGCCTTGCCATACCAATACTTTCAGAGGGTACTGTACATTACACATTTTTTTACCTTTGGAAAAACAATATTTTTAATGAAAATAAAAGCAATTATCATAATGACACAGCCGTTGTTTTGTTTGCATTTGTTACTTAGAGTGAAGAAAAAGAGCTGCATCATATGCTAGGGTGTAAAAACATATAGAAAATAAAAGAGTAATCCAGAGGATTACTGTATTATTTTCCAGAAGATTACTCCAGAGGATTACGCTATGGACTACTCTATGGAAAGAGAGGATTACTCTATGGAAAGAGAACAGTAGGACAAGTGAGAATTTTAGGAGGAATGGAGGAAAAGTCACGTTTGTTAGTCCTTAAAATACTTAGAATTACAACAGATCTTTGGGAAGTCTCAATTCTGCCAGTGATGACAGTGATGTGAGCAAGCCTTTTGCATTGTTCTCGTCTTTCCTGGTTTGACTTTGTTTACTCAGTTTATGTTTTGGTCTTAGCCCGGCCCTGTCTATTTGCTGATTGCTGGTCCCAAGGTTTTGAATATTTCTATGTCCCTTGGTTTTGTGTGCCTGTGATTGGCAAAATAAACCTACACTTGTATCCAATCCAATTCAATCCAATGAAAGCAGTAAATGAAATCTATTATATCTCAACTAAAAAATAAAAAGGCATCATACATCAGGCATGTTTTGGCTTCTAGACTACATTTTGGGGGAAAGGAAAAATTGTGTACATTTCATTTTTTTTTTTTTGTTAAACTAATTGTCCCAATTATTGTGTCTAAAATGAGACAGTGTAGCAGCATCATAGATTATTTATTATGTACATGATAACTGAAAATTCAGAGCAAATATATTTCAGTTTTAAAATATGTATAGCATAATATTTAGAGCAGGCTTATGTCATTTATTTACATTCATAACCCCATTTTATATATCATCGTAAGTTACCTTTAAAATAAAAAAATCCAACAGTCTGATTAATTACATACGTCTTAGTCAGAATAACTGCAAAGCTAGCTAATGAATTATGGGTTTGATTATTTGTTTTTTTTTTAACTGTTTTAACTAAAAAAACAAGGAAAAAAAGTATTGCTTAGATTGACTATTTTAACAATTTATGTTGTAACTATTTTACAATGGACAGTGGTTAAAAAAAAAAAAGAGTTAGATAAGTTAAGATAGAACATTTTAACATTCTTTTTCATTATAGTAACATTTAGTCTCATTGCCGCAATGTATTGTTTAAATCAACAATTCTAAAAAAATACACTGCCCTCCAAAAGTTTGGAAACGCCTGAACAAAATAGGGTTTTTGGGCAATATCAGCATAAATCCTCTTTAGTTAGTGACCATTTTGCACTGATAATAAGGGACAACACAAACTATGAAAACATATTTTATTAAATAAAAAGTTTATGAACATAAACGTGAACATAACATAGAAAAATACTCAAATTTTGGATTCATCAAAGAAATCCCCATTAGCAGCTATTACAGCTCTACATACTCTAGGCATCCGAGCCGGTGTCTTGTCTATCATGGAGTGGCCTGCCCAATCACCTGACCTTAACCCCATTGAGCTGCTATGGGAGGAACTGGACCGTGATGTCCGTAAGAAGTGTCCAA
>CM040982.1:13346483-13396734 GCA_022985145.1 Pangasius djambal
CTGTGTGAAAGGCGCGTGCTGGAATCTCAGCTGCTAGCTGCTACAGAAGAAAACACGACCTTTTCTCCTTCAGCTTCCTTTTCTTGAAGGCTAGGTGGCGAATAATTTTGGACTACTCTCTCATTTCCTAGGTAAGTAAGACAGTCCCTTTGGATGTAGTTAAACGTGGTCGATGTTTAAACAGCCCGGACTGGGTTAAAATTGACCAGATGTTTAAGAAGTGAGTAATGAAGCCTTGTGGATAATTCTTACGGCACGGCAGTAATGCTTGCCGCTGGAGTGTTGGGAAGCTGGTGAAGAGCCGTTTGGTGTTGGGGATAGGAACAGCAGTGAGGACGAACATGCTCGAGCAGCCAGTCTGAGTTCTTATTTCTGCTGAAACGGGATTATATTTGACAGCATTGTCGTGACTGAGGTTTCGCCGAAGTGAACCGGGTTTCATGGAGCAGGTGAGACATTTCAGGCTGAAATGGTTTGGAAGTGAGAACTGACTACTCAGTCCACGCTGAGCTTGTTGGGGGGGACGGGAGGGAGGGGGGGGGGAGCGCATGGACACACTGTTGATGTTTATAGTCGGTTGACGATATTATTGACTGAGGCACTGAGCAGCTATGACCTGTATTGGTTACAGCGTCCTTAAAGCAGTTTAAAGCAGTCTGAACAAAACATGGCTCCTTTCCTTCGCACTTTATAGTGTATAGAATCGCGCGCGCGACTGTCTCTAATTGTAAACACTAGCTGAAGCCATCATCAGAGATAGACACAGGACGATTTATTTCCCCCCCTCTCTTTGCTCGGAAGTTTGGTTTAAATGATGTTGTCGAAACCCTTTCGAGTGCTACTACTGAGTGAAATTATATTATAATTAAATCATAACAAATGTTTTTTTTTAGAATTATATCATAACAGCAAGGCTTACCATGTGAAGCATGCAGGAAACATGCTTCACAAAGCTGGTGTAGACCTTTATGCTTGATTGACAAATGTCTTCCTGTCTTGACTTCTCACAGACGAGCAACAGATTGTAGAATCAGTAAATGAACATTTGCATGCTCCTTAAACCCAAAATTGTAACAGTTTGAAAATCTCCTTTGCACGCCACACAAAAGACTCCCTCATGGAAATGTGTACTAGCACTTCTATACCTGTAGGTCCATACATGTTATTCAGCTATTGTTTGTATAGCAGGGCTGTGCTCAAATAACAACTCAGGTATGTCTTGGCACAGGTATAAGGACTCGGCCTGAATCAAAACACCTTTATTAAGTCTGTATCCAGTCACAAGTGCAAGCAGGATTAAACAGAATTAGTGTCATTCTACTAGAGGCCGTTCATGTTAGTTAAAGCCTTTGCACTCCCGCTCCTCTCTTGTGTATGCGGTTTGGACCACTCCGGATCTGAGTTGTACTTTTAATAAAGGATGAGACAAAGTTTTCCGCAATATGGATCGTGAGTCATCACCCACAGACCAGCCACTCCAGCCCCTGCACTTTCCATAATACACTGGCTATGCCCTGAATACCAGTGCTCTCACCAAGGCCTTGTGTGTATCCCTGACAACACTGTTCTGTCAGTGTGGCTTTCCCACAGAGGGCAATCTGCCCGCTTTTCCGGCCCTTTTTACTGCACTGTAAGACTGGTAATTCATTGACATACAAGTGTTCTGGTAAATACAGTCCAAATTTATACTTTGTCAAGGACAATAACATCAGAGGAAGTGCATTTTATAGAAGCATGATGATTTGTATACTAACCACAAGTATTCTGGTTAAAAAGACTCCGTGACTCTAAACATAGAAAATGCCTTAAAAGGCTGAGAATATGGGGCTTAATTACTTTCCCGTGATGGACTACTCTCACAGGACCAGACATGATCCCTAAAGAGAATACACTAGTGAGAAAGTTGACATAAGGGTGTACTAGGCAACGAACTCCTTTTTACATTTCTAAGCTAAACCAATGCCTTATAATGTCAGAGCCCAGGGTAAGGGCAGCTGAAAAGTTGCCAATAATAACCCTTTTCTGCTGGAAGCTGTGCCACGTCTTAGCTCTGCAAATTACTCATCATCCATGTTGTCGATATTTTCCACTGCCGTGCGTCATATTTAACTACCCTTGCTGAATTTATATTTGAATTTGAATCTGAATTTAAATTTGCTTTTCTTGCCCTAGTACCATGCAAACCAGCATATGGGTGAAAATGGAAATGCTGCACACCGACAATCGATCAAACACAGTTTTCACAGAATCGTTCTGATTAATGTTGCTGGCTAGAATTGCTTCTCTGCTTTTTGCTGGTGAATTCAAGAGATCAGCAGTTTAATGATTTTAATCAGTTTTAAAGAGTAAATGAGTTTTTCCAAATAAATTATTTTTTTTTTACCCACTATAGCATTTTCTTATTGCTGTTTAGCTTGTTCGGACATTTCTTCACCTGTGATTCAAATCCCAAATGATGTCGTTTTCTTAAATCCTAAGTACAGCATTGCTCACTTGGTGGTGGATATAACAATGTCGAGGATTATGGGTAATATGCTGAGGCCGAGGTGTGCTCTACCGTCCGGTGGGAAAGCTCTATAAAACACAAGGTAAGCATGTATCTGTGTATCGTGTGGTTGGAGAACAGTTTACTTGTAGGTTGCAAAGTTTCAATAAAACATTCATTCAAGACATCACTCGCTTGAGAGGATATTACCCCTCTAGAGGATAAAAGTTCCCAGACTTCTGGAAATTGGGGCTGGATTTAGAGGGAAATCCTGTGGATGTAGTGTTGTGCTCATTTTTTTATTATTGTTATTATTATTTAAGTCTCCATATGTGTATTTTTCCTTAAAGGCACTATGAGACCGCTGATGGACAGGCAAACACATAAAGTCCTATCCATTAAAGGTGCAGTAGGTAATACGTATTATTTTTATTGCATAGAAAATGCAAATAACCTGGCAAGAACATGTAGAACATCAACAAAAAACAATTGTTTAAGTAAGGTGATTAAAAAGTATAATCATATGCTTATGAAACTCTTGAGTTTTCAGAAGGACAAACATGATGGAGGTGCCCAGTATAGCTAGATACTTTTGCAAGGGATGTGTAGCTTCGAACTGTTTAAGGGAATTTGGTGAGACACCAGGTTCCTCATGGCCTGGTAATTGATCAGTAGCACTGTAACTGCTCGGATCAGTGGCTACCTTTACATCAAGAATTAGCTGATACCTTATCATTTAGTTAGCTATTATTTTGGATGAATTACCGGAGTAGATTGAGCGCGATAACTGCTGCTAACTGTGCTTGTAAGCTCCAAGTAATCCGGGTGGCTAAAATTAGCCAGGTGATCTGAGCTAACATAGCAAAGGCTGTGACATTAACCGAGTGAATTAATGCAGCCTAAAGAAATTGGGATGTCACTCTATCATGAGTTAGGCAGCTAAGGTTCTGTTTTGTCCATAAATAGGTGTGTTTTGTGTTAATTATAGAGTAATCAAATCATCCCAAAAGGAGTTGTAGTTCACCATTTAACAGCTCCTTTAAGTTGTAAGATATGCAGGATCTTTTTGGTGGTTATTACGGCCACAATATTAATTCGGACTAACCATTTACACTATATAGTGAAGTATAATCCAGTGTATATTTAACGCGCAGCTGTTTTTGTGAATGTATGTCAAATGTTTTGACAGTGTTTTAGCTATGGGATGACCCTGTGCAGCCTTGTTGTTAGGGAGTGTCTATTTCATGTTGTCATAACAGGGTGGTGACAGATTAGTATCACTGTATTAGACGTCAAGCTTTTATAGTCATCTTAATAGCTTGGTTGTTGTGTGTGAATTGATTTGTTTCCTTCAACGGTGAGAGAGCAAGGGAAGGCTTCATGTGGCATGAGTGCTTGGGTGGTGAGACCCTTTACAGGAATAATTAAAACCGCTGTTCGCCTGCACGTAACAGCGCATGTGTTGTACTGTAATGCCACGATTTATTTCATGTTTATTTTCCGTATGATTCTTGTAGTTAAGGCCATCTGGCGATGCGGAAGAGCAATATGAGTGGACAGGTAGGGGTTATAGGGTAGATCCTAATGCACCGTAAAATGAAAACAATTTATTGCTGAGAATCAAATGAGAAATTTCACTTTTTCTCAAAATATAATATCACAATGACACTATTATGTTTAGCATGTGTCCTATAGCTCAGAACGGTTACATATAACTACTGACATTAGTATGTATAGTAATAGCTAACCTTTGAACATCTTTACATGTTAAAACTGCTTTAGAACTTGTTAGACAATTGCAGAACCACAGCGATCTTCTGTTTAAAGAAAACCATTACTTGGTATGATTGTGCCATGTGATGAAGCTGTGGCCTAAAGTATTTCCCTGCATATGGTTGTTTAGTTTAGGTTTATTAGAGATGCATGCATTGTTTTAGTTTTGATACCGCACTGTTTGGTTAGGCAATAATCCGTACCTGCTCCTGTGATGACAGGTGACATGTGCAAGTGTATTTTCTGTAAACCTCTCCTAATGCTTGAAATCCTCAAGCGCACTTTCTGTCGCTGTATGGCACAATAACTACGCTGAGGCAACCAAGTGCTCATCTAAAAATATCAAATTGCTACTTGGAACTTGATTAGAGCAAAGGTGATAGGTGGGCACAAGAGGTGCAGCGTGTGGGGTGCGAGTGTATTTTTTGCTGAGAGAGAGTGTGTGTGTGTGTGTGTGTGTGTGTGTGTGTGTGTGTGTTCCTGTTAGAGTGTATGTATTACAGTCAAGAGGTGAGTATGTGCATGGACAGCTGGCCCGGCTTTGCTTTGGATAGCCTGTGACAGGACTATTTCCAGCGCCCGTGGGTCAAGTTGCCGCTAGGGAAGATAACACCCTGATAGCACAATGACAGTAACTGGAAAACATATGGAGCTACAGAGCCTTGCAGCAGCCAATCATTGTTAAGCGGAAAACCTTTGCCACAAAGGACTTGTAAGAAGTTACTTTTTCCTTTTTACAACGTTAATCCATAATGACCTTGAATTGAGACAGAATTCAAAGAACAATCAGATTCAGAACAATTTGGCTAAACTGCCTGTGAATTGAATGGGCAGGGCGTACAGGAAGGGAAACGCTAACTTGACAGAGTAAAGGACAAGCCATGGATTATGGTGGAGATATTCATCTGTCATATGGAAGAAATGGTAGATAATGTTGATGCTTGACTAAATGTTCCAGTTCCACTGTAGCTACAAATATTAAATGGAGAATGCACAGGGGGGGAAAAAAGAGTCAAGAAAGGAATTGCCCAAGCAAGAATGTGGACAAGACCGAACAAAATGTTTGTTGCCGAAGAGATTCGAGGGGTTTGAAAACTGATGCCAAACTTGTTGTGCCGCTTGCAAGGTAATTATTTTACATAGTAACTTATTATCCAACATAATTACTATTCGGAGTTTTCTGGGCGTATGTCTGTTAGGTCCTTTTAAATGTTTTCTGTGTTTTTATTGTTCAGAATTTAAAACCTGGCCAATTCCTGGTTTTGTTCTGGATTTGGCTGGAGACAATAGAAAAGAAACTCTTTTTCCCACAGGATATATTGTAATGCTTACCACCCTGTCAGTTTGGTGCTAACCTGTTTGGGTTTATTTCTACCTGTCGTTTTCTAGATGGTAAAATATGGTGTAGTCTTTCCAGACACATGCATATGCAGTCAGTATCCGTTATACGTCTGTGTTTAGAGGTGTGTGTTACCTGGTTGTGTCCCGTAAAAAAGCGGCAGACGTTTTATTCAGCCATAGACTTGCACAACTAGCTAATTCTACTAATTCAGTCAATGGAGACGTTTGTAGTCTGTTTGACTGAGCTGAAGTCAGGTGGGTAACTGCTTGTGTGTAACAGAAGCCTCCACCCTCACTAGCATTCTGGATGTGATGTTCCACTGCACACTGCATGCATTGGTGTGGCTTTGGAGAGATGTAGGGATAAATGGAGTGGGAGTGAAGGGATTCCATCAGTCACTAAGTCTGGAAAAAAATTGGTAAAATCCCCCAACATTGTTTTTTTTTTGTGGATTTAAGAGGATTGCTTTAAAGGCAGTGTGGCTGCTTTGAGCAGGTACACTGATAAAAATATAGTGCTACACTGCAGAGAAATTCAATATCCCCTATAGTGAAGAATGATGTTCGGGCTGATGTTGAAGTCAGGAAGTGACTAACTCGCTTCCCTGTGTAGACTTTACCTCACTTGATTTACAGGATGAGTGGCTATTGAGAGGCTCCGGGTTCAGAAAGTAAAACTGTTGTCCTAAGGAAAACGTCAGCCTCAGTTTTGTCATCTTGCATCCAGTTATGTAGATACAATAACGATACATACTTTATATGTATAGCTTTGGTTTCTCATATGCAGAAATGTGATCAAATGAGCTATAATAACTTTAGCTGCTGTCTCTTGAGAGTTATGGTAGGTGAATACTATGGAAGTCAGATGAATTCCTGATCTCTAACTTGGACAGTTAAAAGCTGAATCTTTCATACTGCTGACAGTTTGCCAAATGTGAGGTTTGTGGGTGGTGTATTTTAGCCAAAGGAAACCTATTGTAGGCTCATGACACAAAGAGGTTTGATGGAGGATGCAGTGGGTTGTGTAGCTTATTGTGACTTTCCATTCCCGTTTGTAACTAACCCTTTTCAAGCTCTGCCTGTTTCACTGAAATTTGCCAGGAGTTTCAAGTATGTGATTTGTGCCATATTTGTGGGTCAGTCAGCGCTCATATCATAGTTCGGTTAGGATTTGTAGGAGTGCCATAGCCAAGTGTAAACTCCAACTAAACTTACTGCATTAAATATGTAGACAACTCAAGCACAAGTGTGTGTGTGTGTGTGTGTGTGTGTGTGTGTGTGTGTGTGTGTGTATTACACACACGATATGGCCAAAAGTTTGTGGACACCTGACCATAACAGTCATGTGCTTTTCGAACATCCCGTTCCAGAATTAGTCCCCTTTTTTGGATTTAAGCTCCACTCTTCTGAGAAGGCTTTCCACTAGATTTTAGAACAAGGCTATGAAGATTTGTGCCCATTCAGCCGCAACAGAATTAGCGAAGTCAGGCACTGCTGTTGGATGAGGAGACCTGGTGCGCATTTGGAGTTCCAGTTCATCCCAAAGGTGTTCAGTGGGGTTGAGGTCAGGGCTCTGTGCAGCCACTCGAGTTCCTGCTACTCTCACCTCGTCAAGCCATGTCTTCATGGACCTCCCTTTGTGCACAGGGGTGTTGTCATGCTGGAACAGGTTTGGGTCTTTTGGTTCCAGTGAAGGGAAATTGTAATGCTACAACATACAAAGACATTTTACACAGTCATGTGCTTCCAACTTTGCGGCAAGAGTTTTGGCAAGACGCAGACATGAGTGTGATGGTCAGGTGTCTACACACTTTTGGCTATATATATATATATTGTGTGTGTGTATGACACTTGACACATAATTTGATATTTTATTAAAATGCATTTTTTTTTTCTTAAACCATATAGAGTGTCTGATGCTAATTATATGCTGATTATATGCTGATTGTGTGTTGCTTTTGTAGTGATCCATTTTAGAGTGGCACCAGTGACTAAACGAAATGCTGAATTAGGTGACGAATAGTCTGGGTTCAGTTTAGAGTGACCAGCTTAACTACATCTGGTGACCACTCATTTGACAGGGACACCTGTTAAGACATGACTACAGTTGTTGTACGGACATGACAGAGGTCGTGTGACATTTCACACTGAAATATGAAGCTGTTAAGTTTTTCCTCCTTCCTCCTCACAGAGGTTGCACCTCACCTCCTAAGGCAGTGGGTGAAATTTAATGAACTAAAAATTTGATTTTTGCCAACCCCAGGCAAAGAAAATTCCTGTATGTATTCTCAAAGCAAAAAGGTACTAAACTGTGCCGGTCCTTGTTTCTGGGGTTGCATCCTCAAGCATGCACTTTTTCTTTACCTTTAGTATGTATCTTTTACTTTTATGTATTTTTTTTTTTAAAGCTTTCCTTTAAAAGGTAATTATGATCCATTTATGTCTGTCAAATCTTTTTAAAGGTAAACTATATCCAAATTTCCAGGTAAAATATATGTGTTATGCAAAAGAGGTAGAAAAGATGAGGATACCCCATCCCCAGCAACTGGAAAAATGATCGATTACTACCATTTGTTCTGAGAGTGTACAGTGTGGAAGCATGCGTTAAAGTTCAAGTCCAGAAGGTTCTAGTGATCCTACAGTAGGCTGTAAGTTTACCGTAAGATCTTGCTTAAGTAGCTGACTCTTTTGCCTCCTTTGTCTCCTGACTTCTGCTCAAAAGGCTCAAAATAAATATTTTATTTAAAAATAGTTATATTGATATGGGTGAGCTCTTCATACACCTAACTGCTGCTGTTTATAACAGCAATCACCATCCAGATTTTTTACAGTTCCTATAAAAAGTTGGTTATAGTCAAAATTGTTAGGGAACTGTATAATATACAAATACCGCGGCCCGGCCAGGGAACCGACCCCAGCTACTGGGGATGCACACGGAAGTGCACTCCCAGTGCCGGTCCCAAGCCTGGATAAACATTGGGGAGGTCTGCGTCAGGAAGGGCATCTGGCCTTAAAAACTGTGCCAAGTCAAATATGCAGACCAATTATCCACTGTGGCAACCCCTAATGGGAGCAGCCGAAAGAAGAAGAAGAAGAAGAAGAAGAAGAGAATATACATATACCACTACGTACACTTTGTTTACAAATATCTTGATTTTTGACTATCCAGTCAGGAGTTCTTGCTTCAGAATAATCCATCTATATATTTAAAGAGAAACTTCGCCATTATATGCATTGTCTGTTCAACCACTTTAGTTTAACAACCCTAAAGATTGCTATACTCATAGCTGTTGTTGAACTTTTCCCTCCTTTGGAGACAGGGTGGAGATGACGGTTATAACTTTGTTTTCTGCGGTTATGTAAGCTGAGCCAAGCTCTATCAAAAGCGAGGTGCATAGAAATGAAATGCTAATAAGGACTAAAAGTTGTGAGAACAATGGCTACCCAGGCTATATGACTGGTATCACTATTTCATAAGTAATTTGCATGGAATGGTAAGACCTTATTTGACTTGTTGTGTATCTGCTGTTGCTGCTGCCAGAATTGTAGCTCTTCATTGTAACTTTTCTTTTTTTTTTTTTTCCTCATTTCAGTTGCCTTTTTTATTTACCTTTCACAAGGTGCACTTTCAGAGTGTGAAAGTGGGACAGAGCAGTAGGGAGTAGAACGGACCTTTTTTGTTTTCCCCTGAAGGAAAGGATGTTTTTGAAAGGAGACTCGACGAAAATGCATTAAGCAATGTCATGCTGTTCAGCTCACCTGATGTGCTCTTACCAAAGTGACACACATTCTTCTTGACATTTCGACAAAGAAGATTCAAATGCACTCATATTAGCTGTAGAGCATTTTGTTCTCTATGGAATGATATTTGACAGTGTGTATCACTTCTTGTGTGCTTGTTTGAGAAGGCCAGTTTGGTGTAGTGGCTTGGCTGGCCTTAGCATCTGTGTATATCTTGTGTTAATTTTGTTAAATAATATATACATATAATGTAGAATAGCTACACGAAACGTGAGCCACCAGAGAGTGCACATTTGGGTAGTTACAAAGGAATTTATTCGTGAATATGTCAAACTACTTTGGAGAATTCAACGTGATTTATTTCAACTGTTTTATTTTAACAGACTTTGTCACGAAGCAGCTTTACATACACCTGGACCTAGAATCCTAATCAAACCAAAGGCAATAAAGATGAGAGAAACTGAGAGAATGAGATGAGAGAAACTGAGATGGCAGAAAGAAGAAACCCTTTCCCCCATTTTCTTCCCAATTTGGTCACCTGCCCTTTCCCACCCACCACAGAGGTCTCCCCTATCATACAACAGCTGCCAACTGGGGAGGGTGGAGGCTAAAACAGGAAGCCAGCCAACCACTTCCTTTTTGAACTGTTGCTCATGCTGCGTCTCAGGGCAGCGTAACACTCTGTCCTCATCTGCAGTGTAGCTGTCTACCCTCTTCCACATACATGAGCTCATAGATGCCCGTGATTGGCTAGTGTCACTGTGATTGACAGAAGAGAGCATGTATGCCATCCCTCCCACCGAGAGAGCACAACCGGTTTTACTCCCTAAGATGAATCCCATGGATGGCTGTGAATCTCACAGATGGCTGTGGCGTCGTTGGGATTCAAACCCACGATCTCTCTCTAGGGCGAACGCACAAAGAAGAAACTGTGAGAGGAAGCAGAAGAAAAACAGAAATCCATCCTCCTCTGAATTTGAAATCGTTTTATCCAATTGTTTTGCCTAAATTAAAATACAAACCCTCCGGCTGGGCCAAATGTGTAATTCGACAGATTTCAACTATGAATTCAGTTTATACAGATAAGTTTTACATGCTTGCTAATCTACATATTCCACACCTTTTTTTTTTTTTTTTTTTTTTTTTTTCTTTTTTAGGAAGGTACCTGAATACCAGTATAGGCGAGTGTTTAAAATCTATATAGTACTCCGATATCTGTGAAATATCTCATGCCATAACCTTTTGCAGTGGTATTGGTTGTACTGAAATGGAGTTTTTAATTGGCACTGACGAGGAGTTTGATTAACTGTCTGTGTGTTTAAGGAGAGAGAATTTTTTTTTTTCCCTTTTTTTAACAAATGCAGTATTAACTCAGTTCCAGGAGCCATGCTCACTAATGCCTTTGAGGAGTAGTATTAATTCTTGGTCCTCTCACATTACTGTCTCTGCTGTGAAAACAGGCACTCCTTCAGGAGGAAGAGTCAGAGCCAAAATAGCTGATGATCACAAGATGTGCCTTTTGTAAACCCTTACAAAACCATGTGAGGGGAGTAGTTGAGCCAGACAGCCTTCCCACACCATATTTGGAGCACTGGAGTGACTGTACGTCTCAGTTGCTCTGAAAGTTGCTAGTGATATATGATCTGGTGAATGCAGAGCTCTTTCTGAATGGAAGTTTCACAGAATGTTCTCAAAGTTCTACTTGAGGCAGTTTTTGCTCTTTGAGTCTCAACCGATGAATCAGTGTGAAGGATATGACCCTGAGTCAGCGTGACAGTGTCTGATGGACTGTCACTAGCGTTTGCCAATAGCACCACTGCTTTTGATGGCTAGTGTCACAAGAGCCATGACATCCCCGGCGCCAGCAGCTGCATCAGTGAGTGGATCCTTGTTTCTTCAGGTTTTTGTCTATTTTAGCTAGAACGTAAGATGTGATCTGCGTGAGACTCCGTCGACGACGTGTGATCCGATGGCGAGAGGAAGTCGTCCCAGTTCATGTCTCAACAGTTGTTTTGGTCTGAAGAGGTGGGCAGTGAAGGGGGGGGGGGGGGGGGGCACATGATAATGATATCATCCTCGTGAAAGGAACGATTGTTCCAAGCGCTGAAAGAGAATGAGGAATGTGCTAGCATAACACAAATGAATTTGTAATGAGTGTGATGTAACTGGCCTGTTGAGAGAAGTTTGATGTCTGTGGTGCGTATATTGCGATGCGAGTTTGTAATTGTTTAATGGCTCCTGTTTTATGGGACAGCTGTGCTTTGGCTTTGCTGTTTTTACATATTTCATTCCACACAAATAGTGCCGCCATGGTGCTAATCTGATTAATCAGTCATGCCGTGAGAGTTATTTCATAATGCTCATGTGTGTTCATTGTGCTGTGAAGGTAAAAAAAAAAAAAAAAAAAACCTCTCTTGTGCCCTTGAGGGATCCTTAAGGGATAAGGTGTTTCCTAATGCATTCGAATGCTTTTATTAGTTATTGTTCTGCGCTGGTTTGTCTTAAGAGAGACGTAATGCGACCGTAGCAGTGTCAGCCCTGTAAACACCACTGAATGTCCTTGGTGTGCCGACATGCCTTTCCTGGTTTAGAAATTTGCATTCCCCCACCCCCTCCTTTACCAAGTTCTTCTGTCATTGGCTCAGTCACCCCCATCATGCTTTCTTCCCATGCAGAATTGTCCAGTCAGAGGTGCTGGCTGCCTGAAGCGCAACAGGATTGGCCAGCCTGCTCTCGATGCCGATGCTTTCATTTAAGAGGCAGTCTAGACTGCAGTGACAGGCGTTTCATGAGGAGGGAGCTGCAGGATCACACGTCACATCTAACTCTCGACCTCACGATTTTCTATTCTTTCAGTCAAAGTGCTTTCTTTTTTTCCCCTCTCTCTGCTGGACCCTTTTTTTTTTTTTTAACGGATTATCTGATCATCCTGATGCTTTGTCATTCTCGTCTTTAGTACATTACATCATGCCATTTTCCTCATTCTTCCCAGGTCATATTTAATCTATTCATCACTCAGTCTGTCATTTTTCCAACCCATTATCTGTCCTCCCTCTCCCTTTCAAAAAGGTTCACTCAATACTGCACAGAGTGAAGGTGAGTAGAGCGAATCAGAGTTTACTGCAGTCAGTGCGGCAGTTTTTCTCCGTCTCTTCGCACTTATTTTTTTTCCCTCATTTCCCTTTTTTTTCCTGTAGTGCAACAGGTACCGCTTGTGCCTTAGGGATGTGTGTGAACATGTGAAACAATCGATGAAGTGTGTGTGTGTGTGTGTGTGTGTGTCAGTCATATAGAGTTTGAGTATCACTTGGATTTAAAGCTACCTGGGGTTTGATCTGTCCAAGCAGAGTGAGTGGACTTTATTACTGATTAGAATTTTTCCCACATACAGTATATTTGGCTACATTAATGACCTCCGTGTTTATTGATTTCCTCTGGTAGAATTTGGTTCTTTCTAATATCAGAGAGGGCATTAAAAGGGTATTACGTTTATCTGACTAAATCTGCACAGTGCATAATGAATTGCAGTTCTGTCAGGGTCATGACGAAGGGGCAGTTGATTTGCATCCGTGCACGTGTGCATGTTTGTAAGTAGCGAAAAGCACTCGTGACTCATATGCAGTTATATGTAGGATTGAACGATCCATAAAATTTCTCAGCTTGGTGCAGTGCACTCTGAGCTTGTCTTATCCTGTTATTATGATTATGATCTCGAAACGGGGATTATAATTATGTCGTTAATTTAAAAGACACTAGCATCTTGACAGGTTTCAGCACGATTAGCAGCAGTTATCTTGGCTCTTCAGTTCCATTTCAGAGTAGAATAACTATGTCCACTGTCACCCAGTTGTTGGTGTTTGCATTACAATGACACACTAATAGCCTTGGGTGCAAATGAAAAACCCAAATGAGTGGTTGAGTAAAATGTTTTACAGGACTGTTTTATTCTTGAATTCTTGGTTGTCCCCTTGTTATATTCTATAACAGCACAGTTGTATCAGCTGCAAGGCAGATTACAGGCATGTAGTAATCTGCTTTTTCTAATGTTACCGGGACTTGTATAGCGAATGCTAACATAATTTAAGTTTTTTTAAAAAAAAGTGTTTTTAATTTAACAAAGAAAAGCCTGAAAAAAGCCCTTGTGAAGCTTTCTGTATGGAGACCTTTAACGTTTACGAATGAAGACTTCATTCAGTGTCAGCCCTTTGAGGTAAAGCTGTTCAAGTTTTGCAATGTGGGAATTATTTATTCTGTATGTAGTGAACGCTGGATCCCGTTTAGATTTGGTACGTAGACACGTTATCCAGAGGCTAACAGTCATACACTTTCAGGGAAAAGAAGTGTCCATCCAGCCAGTTTAAGTGTTCTTTGGTTTGTCTTTCTGTTTTCCTTTTATAGAGGGTTCCAAGTAGAACCCCTTAAGGATGCTAAGAGCATTCAAAGCCCAAAACTATCCAAAAACCCTTGAGGAATGATTTTTAAAAATGTTTTTTTTATATATATGTAAATATATAGAGTGTAGTTTCACTTTCATGCCTAGCATGGACTAATCAATTCATACCTTTTGTATTTGCAGTAAGGTATGGTATGTATCGAGCTGATCATAACATGCCTGTCAATCAAATGAACAAATAAGCCAAAGGAATAAGTCACTTTAGCTGTGCATTTGGTTTTCACATTTTGTAATAACATCTAATACCATTATTTATGCCTTTTTTTTTTTTTTTTTTTTTTTTTTTTTTTTGTATCTTATGTTATAAAATGGTTCTCACTAGGTAGCATGTTTAATTTAACTGTTTTTCCCCAGGAATGTACTAGACACCTCTGTTGGAATCTTGTACCTGTATGTCATTAAAATCATGCTACGTTTTTGCCATGTTTAGGTGTACAGAGGTATTCCACACTAAAACAATTACTGACAAAAGATATGCACGTCCACCACAATTTACACTCGGAATGGAAATTTGTGAAGTATCGCAACATGTGACAAACCTAAAAACGTTCATTTAAAAAAAAAAAAAAAAAAAAAAAAACATCAAACAGTACAAATCTTCTTTAACTACTAAACTTTGTGATGATATTTCTGTTAATCATACTGGATAATACAGCGCTGTGGCAGTGAATCTGGGCACGTATTGAGAGAGCTGGTAACAGCCAGGCCTTGTGCTATGAAAAGATCATTGTGCCATTGTGCCAGGATATCGTGTACTCAAAGGCATAGGCTACTTGTGACTTGGTTATTTTGTGCACTGCATTGTATGTTTATGAATTAGCAGTTTTGATGACTCTGCGGTCTAAAACGTGGGAATGTCACCGAACTATCTGATCCTTTTCAAGCATGTTTGGTGTCAGCCAGCCATGTGATGTTTATACGAGAGATTGTGTAGCTCACCTGACTTCTGCGCACGGAATGTTAATGCCTAGAGAATGTCTTAGCCTGGCGCTTGCCCTCTTTACATTTAATTCCCTTTAAACAAAATGCTTAGTGTTTCACAAGAATGTGCTACAGTTCTTGCCTGAATTAACATAGCATTGATTAACATTTCACTCAGGAGCAACAAGAGTTATCCCCTGTGGTGACTGCTGACCTTTAGGTTCAGCGATTTTTCAGCTTATTGATTATCTATTATGGATTCATATCGACAGCGAGCTGACAGCAGATTTGCGTGAATTGTATTTGAGAAGAGCAGGCTGTTGATTAGTCAGGAAGTGCCGAAAATCACGGCTTGCTACAGGTCATTTTGTATAGCGAAATGATATTTTATTAACGACACATTCTTTTTAGTATTATAATTTACTGTTTTGGACTTCATTTATACACACAAGTAAAATGATTTTGTAAGAGCATTTTTAAAAAAAAAAAATGCCTTCATGAAGGCTGTGACCCTTTTCACAGACCAGATCTACTTGTTCAAAGCACAGATCTATTATATCTGACTGTTCTAACTATTAATCCAACTATTCAGATATTACACAAATGTGTTGCATCATCTTTGTTTATTGCTGCCATTAGAATATTTATTCCTGAGCAGTCACACATGCAAAAGTATTTATATAAAATGTGTTGTATATTACCAGCAGTTTTTTTTTTTTTTTTATTAAAATTGAAATTGCAGTTAGTTTCATGTTGTCAATATTTGAACTTGGGACAAATTACTGAGGTGTATATTTTCAGTTTAATGATCAGCCCAAAATCCTTCAATTCAGATGATGATGATGATGATTTAGGTCAGACACAGAGAATAAATCTCTGGGAGTTTAATTTACAGTTTGAATCTGTTTATTGATTATCTGTTGAAGACATTATGAAGCATATAAGAAGAAGAAGCAGCCTTTATTTGTCACATATACATTACAGCTTGTTAGGAAGCTGGGGTCAGAGTGCAGGGTCAGCCGTGATACAGCACCCCTGGAGCAGAGAGGGTTAAGGGCCTTGCTCAAGGGCCCAACAGCTTGGGAGTGCTGGGGCTTGAACCCCTGACCTTCTGATCAGTAACCCAGAGCCTTAACCACTGAGTCACCACTGCCCTAATAACCATTATGAGATGTAGACTTGGATTAGGCTTGATTAATAGACAGCTATTATAGACAAATAATTCTTTGTGTTTATTTTATGTTGATCATACTGTGCTAAAAATGCATTGCAGCATCACATATTGCTGAAAGACAATTAGTGCCTTCCCCAATGATGATCAGATACAAAAAAGGGTAAAACTGAAAATTTTACATTTCCGATTTCCGTACCCGTGGTCAGAGTGCAGCCGACACGCAGTGGCATATTTATAGACCTCCCATGTTCCGGCGACTGTGACCCAATAATAATCTAATCCTGTTGAAAACGGCAAAGCAGGAAGCTGTATTAGTGCAAGTGGGTATTGAGTGCTGATACGCCACAGTTTTGCTCAGGCCGGAGCATGACTAGGCATACTGCTGGGGTTGAGCTTGAATGCCAGCCCTGAAACCCTGCCGAGAATCCAACCTGAGGTGCGAATTTGGTACATTCCTTCTCTGCTGATGGCAAATCTCCGTTAAGGATCTAACATTCACATATGAATACGCTTGTGTTGTTATAAATGTGTTGACCGAAGTTCAGGTTTGCTTGAAAAGGTCATTCTAATGCTGTTAGGTTTGTATTGAGATAATTTGTCATTTGAAGTTTGTCTCCCTCCTTTTTTTAAATCTATGTAATGCTGCTTCATGCACAAATAGGAGGAGAGCGCTCTGCAATCATTTCTTTCTTTATTGTTTTGACAGCTGAGGACTTCTTGGTCAACGGGACACGAAGAGAGCCAAACAATGGAATGCCCTCTCCTGCCTGCATTGCTCACAGCTTCAGAGACTTCAGAGGTTAAACGGCTTAGTTAGCAGTGTACCTCTCCCCCTAGAACACACGCAGCCAGGGGAAGAAGAGCGTCAAACAAAAAAGAAGGGGATTTTTTTTTTTCCTTCAAAAACAAAGCACCTTACTTTTGTTTAATTTAGCGCTCCAGAGTTGTTTCATTTTATCTGAATCAAATTTAAGAACAGACACCATGATGGATCTAACGCCGTATCTATGGATGGTTGTAATTGGCTTCATCATCGCCTTCATCCTGGCATTTTCGGTGGGAGCCAACGATGTAGCGAACTCATTTGGCACAGCGGTGGGCTCGGGGGTGGTCACGTTGCGCCAGGCCTGTATCCTGGCCTCCATTTTTGAAACGCTGGGCTCCATGCTCCTTGGCGCCAAAGTGGGTGAGACCATTCGGAAGGGGATTATAGATGTCAGCTTGTACAATGACACCGTACCCATACTGATGGCAGGCGAGGTCAGCGCCATGGTCGGTAAGTCACGTTACTAAATGTATGACAGCCTAAAATTATGAATTGGGATTAAATGTGAAAATGTAAAAGCAAACTGTTAATTCAGGGGTTTTTTTTTTTTTCTTTTCAACTGTGGACTGCCAATACTCTGTGGTAGAGTAAACATATGGTCACATGTTGTTCGAGGGCTGACTGATACTCCTTTCAGATGCCAAGTTCCTGAATGGGGTCTTTATTTTCCCAGAAAACGTAGACTAACAGATCCAGGAATGAATGTGTTAGGAGAGAATGTGTTAAGGAGTACGCAGCGTGATTTCTTTCTTGTTTGTTTTCCGTCCGAGTTTCTTCTTTCAGTGTTTAAATCTTTTTAATAGTAGCAGTATAGAGTATAAACCTAAGAAACAAGAGGGGAAGCATGTGGTTGGGAGACTTCCTGCCTGTGTGAGTTTCATGTATCACCTTCTTTCTCAGGGTCTGCGGTTTGGCAGCTCATTGCCTCATTCCTTAAGTTGCCCATTTCTGGAACTCATTGTATAGTGGGCTCTACTATCGGCTTCTCGATGGTGGCCATTGGCACCAAAGGAGTACAGTGGATGCAGCTAGTCAAAATTGGTATGTTTTAAACAAGTATTAACTTGAGAACGAAAACTTTTTTAAAATCCATTAAGCACTAAATATATACATACATTTATATACAGCACAACATTTGCCTTCTTATTATGAAATGACAAATACTTTCTGTCTGCTTCAGTTGCCTCCTGGTTCATCTCTCCTCTACTGTCAGGCCTCATGTCTGGCCTACTCTTCTACGTCATCAGATATTTAATTCTTAATAAAGTAAGTTTAAAGTCACATGCTTTCCGAATGATCTCTATGCTGTAGATACTTAGTAGTCTACATATTTTGGATGTATTTGATTTTGCGTTTGCAATATAACTGCCTGTAGCCCTACACTTTGTCTGTCAGACATGTTTCCTCTGATTTGGCTCTACACTTTTTAAGCGTACTTATGAGAAACATTCCATTCATGATTCAGTCTTCTTGCACTCGGACCAGTCTAGTTTTCTAATGTTGCAACATTCTGATGCTACACCCTTAGGGGCCTAATGACCTTTCCAGTAAAATGGAGTTAGAGACGGGAAATATACATTAGACCTGTAAATTAATGTTTCCCCATTGTTTAGTGTCACGGTTGATCAGTATTTTGTGTCTCGTTGTAGGACGATCCTGTTCCAAATGGCCTCCGTGCTTTGCCCCTCTTCTATGCCTCAACCATCGGCATCAACACATTCTCCATCATGTACACAGGAGCTCCCTGTGAGTCATCACTCCCTTAAAGGGACAGCTAATCGAATAAATGTGCTTTATCACATTCAATGCAAAATGCTGCTGACATTGTGGTTGACCTTGCTCATCCTTGTAATTGCATTGCACTCTTTTATGTAATCGCACAAGTGCTTTGTTTGTGTTTGCAGATGTGCTTCAGAGAGTTTTTATATAAACTTGAAAAAGTACAAAGTCTAGTTTATTGGGAGACCATCTGTTTAGCCCAAGGCGATGTGCTAATCTGCCAGGTGTGCACTCTGTTCCCTTTCATTCTGAGCTGCGTGTCTGTACCCCCGCAGTGTTAGGTCTGGAGATGCTCCCAGTGTGGGCCATCGCCCTCATCACCCTGGCCGGCTCTCTGGTGTGTGCTGCTCTGGTCTGGATCTTTGTCTGCCCCTGGATGAGAAGGAAAATAGCAAGTAGGTTCACACGCTAAGATAGTGATTTACAAGCTCTCCACAAACAGTACTTGGCTCCCTTTCCAAATGGTGGTTTAGTTTAATTATCCACAGATTTATTGCTGACTGAATTTGCAAAGTCATAAGTCAACTGTGTTTATGCATTACAGCAGTTTTGGTTTTTTTTTTATGACCGTATTATTAATAATCTAGCTTTTTCAAAACCACAGTTATGTATCTCAGTAGGAGAGGATGTAGAATAGTTAGGAGAGGAGGCAGAATAAGTTTAGGGAGGCTGGAAAAGTAAAATAAGTGGAAGAATAAAACTGAAGCAATTTGCTGGCTGAATTTCTCCCTGAAAAAGACTTTTAAAATTCACATTATGGAAAGTATGATTATTTTAACCCAGGATTAAATTAATTGTTAATTCATTCATGAACAAAATACTTGTTCATTTATTGTGTTTTTATTTTTGTCCATATCACATTCCTTAATCTCTTATTCATACTCGCGTCTGCTGTCAAGAGGATTGTAATATTTGCGATACGTTAGGTATTTAAAGCAAAATTACAGTCGTAATGCCGTCGAGTCAAAAAAGCCTGGACGAGGTTAATAGGAAATCCATTGTTAAGTAATGAACAGAACCTGGTGGTTACCATCTGTTGCACCGCCGGAGGGCTGCACAGTGGAGTGTCCTTTTCGCTGGCTGTGGCTTGCAGCCTCATGTTGTTGCTTAACCTGTTTCAAAATGATCACAATGAAAATAAACTCTGCAGCTGTTTATCTGGCCAGATCAGTTTTATGAGTTTTAATATCGCATGGATTTCTCATGGTAAATTGATCATGCGAGTGTTGTACTCTGGCTGCAGCTTTGAAATGAGGGGGAATTAATAATTAATTGTGTTCACTGGTAATTTTTCAAAGCATCACTGTCACTGTCATTTAGTACCTGCATTAACATTATGTTAGGCTGGGTTGATCATCTCCAGTATAATATGAATGTTATGCAAAATATCTAAATATATTTTTTTTTTCAGCATCTATATTCATCATTTTACATTAATAAGACATTTCATGACTCTGCCAAATTACCAATAATAAATGAAAGAAACCCTCAGAATAGTTTTCATAGCCACCTTATTTAGGTTTTTCTGCTCATTAAATGCACACGTCTTCCTTTTGTCCACGTCCAGGTCAGCTGAAAAAAGAGCATGTTCTCTCACGCATCTCTGATGAGAGTCTAGATAAGATTCCTGAGGAAGAAGAGGAGGCTCCGGTGTTTAAAGAGCTTCCAGGGGCAAAGAATAATGATGATTCTGAACTGCCCTTGACTGGGGAATCCACTGGGGAGCTAAATAGCCTGGCCAATGGTGGCACCGTCCTTCCTAACGGCCGGGTGTATGGTGAGTTTATAGCCACTGTGGATTTATTTCTCACGAGTGATTTGATTTGCTTAGCTGTTTGTGCATCTTCTGTTTATTTAGGTTTTTATTTGAATATTTGAATGGGACACCATTCATTTTACCACAAGAAACGTGTTAGGCACCCTCTTTAATATGCACTTTAAATCATATGAACAAACGGACGACAAAGGAAAAAAAACAACATAAAGTGTGTTTGTAAGGTGTTGGGCCACCGCAAGCTCTCGGAACAGCTTTGAATAGGTTCTGCAAATCTTGGGAATTTCATGAAAACAGGACAGTGCTCTCTGTTTATTATGACTTTAGAAATTGTCCGTAATTATTTAGTAATCGTTATATTGTTATGGTCAGTATGCTGTATGTTACTGTGTTAATTTGTTATAATCCCATGTAAAACCATTTGTGCTTAAGGTATGAAAGATGGTGGTGGTGGTGGTGGTGTTATTACAAAACTAAGTGGTCTAAAATAAACATGGTGATGCTTGACTTGCAAACTGCTCATCATATCCCACCAGGTCGCACTCACTCCATGACAAATGGCTGTCTGAAGTCGCCAGTGTCCAACGGAAGCTTTGCTTTTGATGGACATGTGCGCAGCGATGGCCAAGTGTACCACACTGTGCACAAGGACTCGGGTCTCTACAAGGATCTGCTACACAAGATCCACGTGGGCCGACTGGAGGAAGAGCGGCACGACGTCAGCCACCGGGTCCTGCGCCGCAACAACAGCTACACCTGCTACACAGCGGCCATCTGCGGCATGGCCGTACAGCCCCTGCTGCGCTCAGAGTCGAGCGCTGCAGCGCCACCTGAGGACAGCGAGAAGCTGGTGGGTGAAACTGTCTCCTATTCTAAGAAGCGTGTCCGTTATGACAGCTACTCTAGCTACTGCAATGCCGTGGCCGAGGCTGAAATCGAGGCAGAGGAGGGGGGCGTGGACATGAAACTGGGATCTGAGAAGCATGAGTCAATGCAAGGTGCAGGAGGGGTGCTGGATGACTGTGCTGATGAGGACAAAGAAGAGAAGGACAAGCCCCAGGTTTTTCTGCTTTTCCACTTCCTGCAGATCCTCACTGCCTGCTTCGGGTCCTTTGCACACGGTGGCAACGATGTCAGGTAGGCCGCTTGTCATAAAGTAACCCTTATGTCCCTTTTTATTGGAAATTATAATTACTAAAAAATGACTCTTACTAAAAAAAAAAAATCATTTTTCAACATATGCTTGATTCTGACTGATGTGAAAACCACTTTACTGCAGAGATTATATAATTGTCATCTGTTCTGAGAGTATGAATATGAAATGAAAGTATACTGATAATGAATGGTCTGTAAATCTGAAGCAAAAATGCTAATTTCAGTCTGTCACTTTCTGACCAAATCTGATTTAATGTATTAAATCAACACATTCTCTATTTAGCAGAAGATTATTTTCTTACAGGATAAACAGTAGTTTGACTCATAAATGATGAAACATTCATTCATCATTCATTCATCTTCAGTAACTGCTTTAATCCTGATCAGGGTTGTGGTGGATCTGGAGCCTATCTCAGGAACACTGGGCATGAGGCGGGAATATACCCTGGATGAAATGCCGGTCCTTGATGAAACATGATTGATCATAATTAAACACGCTTTTAGCCTTACCCAGAAAGACCTTTTTCTTGGCTTAATATCAGTGTTTTGTGTTATGATGTTTCTAAGCATAAGAATGCTTTTTCTACCTGACAGTAATGCCATCGGCCCACTGGTGGCACTGTGGATGATCTATGACCAGGGTGGGGTAATGCAGGACTCGGCCACTCCTGTGTGGCTGCTGTTCTATGGTGGCTTGGGCATCTGTGCTGGCCTGTGGGTGTGGGGACGCCGCGTAATCCAGACCATGGGCAAGGACCTCACGCCCATCACGCCTTCCAGGTGAGATCAGGCTCCTCTTGTCTGCATGGCCGATCTGGTGCATGAGCTTTACATTTTTCTCTCTGGTTATTTGTCACGACACATGAATTTGACTCTCAGTAAGCATGATTTTCTTCTTTTTTTTTTTTTTACTCTGTTTGTTTTTAAAAGGTTCCTACTTTCCTGGGTTAATATTAATTTTTTTTTTTTTTATAAATACAAACTGCCCTGACCTCTCCTGTTCGCTTACAAAACCGGCATTTTCCCAGTCATTATGCTGAGTTAGGCCTCAGAGAATTTGCCTCTCCAAGTAGGCCATGGCTGTTTGTCCTATTGTCCTATAAAACCTAAGTAGATTAGGACAGTAAAGCTTCAGCTTTGTTGCCCACACATTAGGTTACATGCAGCTGTGAAATGAGTTCACCTTTTAAAGCTGGAATGTTTGAGTAAGGACAACAATTATCAATATTTTTTTCCTTCCTCATCAAACTGCCCACATTTGCTAAATTTAGTGTTACACCTGAACACGGAACCTGTATGACCTTGTGCTCTTATGATGGCAAGAAAAACAAGTCAATACGAAACACTCCCTGTCAAACGGCAGCCACTTGAGTTTATAACTGGAACACAGTACAGTTAAAATGATCCATTTGTGTATTTCACTCATTAAGCTGTATAAAACATACATGCTGTTGGTTTAAGCTTGGTTTTAATAGTTTTTGCTGATTTTTATCATCATACTGGATGTATATTTCAGTGGGGCATGGAGTGACCATGCACAGGATGCACAGTAGACACATCTTGGTGTCAGTACTCACTTATTCACCATTAGCTTTTGCTGTGTTTGTCCCAAAAGGGAAATGCCATAGAATTAAAAGATCGAGAGAGAATTCTGTCTGTTATACAATTCGTTCTGTCACCATTGTGATGCCAGAACAGGAAGCAATAACCTCTGCCAGTGTGTGTAGATAATAGACAGCTCTCGGTGTACACACTACGTAAAAATTGTACAAGCATTTTTTTTTGGCTATATGTGATTATATATGTATGTTATAAGAGCTTCAAACTTGCATTAGCAGTGGTAGCTTCTGCTGAGTACTGGTCCACAAGCATTTGTTTACAGTGAGGGTGAGAGGGCAAGCCCAGGAGAGAGCACCGGTAGACCACGGCAGCCAGGCTCCTGTGGTCCAGCTGAATTGAATAAACAAAGTCTCTGTACTGGAGACTTTGAAAATGATCGATTGAAACCTAACGGGCTTTGTGGCAGTCTTTATTGCTTTTATAGAGCTCCAAAAATGGCTAAAATGCCTGACTCCCTTGGTCTCTTTCTTGGGCACCGTGGATCACAGATGTGAGGCTGTTGTCGTTTGAAAGTTACTGAAGAGCTCTTACTAACAGTTATAAAGTAGAACATGCCCATTGTTGCGATCCGTGGCTATCAAGCTATTGGCACAATTGCGGATGATTCCTGTTTTGGTAATGGTGTCAGGCTCTCCACAAAAGACCGTGACCCTGTGACCAGTGTGCATTCTATATCTTTTAACTCACCAGCATCCAAGGTAATTCTGAGATTTCAATCATTATAGACTTCAGATTGTCATGATTGAGGCCTGGAACTGTAGTACAATAAACAGATATCTGTGGAGCAAGAACACTGCATTAGATGCAGTATTGCTTTTTATACAATGATTCTATAAACAAGAAATTAATATCAAGTAATTGACATTTCGGACACATTTATGGCCAAATGTTTTTGTTTATTTTTGCTCCTCTAGTGCCAATAGAGGGGGCACGGTGGCTTAGGGGTTAGCACTGTTGCCTCACGTCTCTGGGGTTGGGGGTTGAATCCCGCCCCTGCCCTGTGTGGGCAGAGTTTGCATGTTCTCCCTGTGCTTTGGGGGTTTCCTCCGGTTTCCTCCCCAAGTCCAAAGACATACATTGTGGGCTGATTGGCATTTCCATATTGTCCGTAGTGTGTGAAAGTGTGTGTGCGTTTGTGCCCTGAGTCCCCTGGGATAGGTTCCAGGTTAGGATAAGTTTAGGATAAGCAGTACTGAGGATGGATGGATAGATGGATAGATGGATGGATAGCAGAAATAGATCTCAAAGAAACTACACTCAATTTATAGCCCACTGGCTCACAATGATTTGTACATTCCCTTTAAAGGTGCTTCCAGTGAAATGGGCTTCTCTTCTTCCTTTTCGTCTTCACCCGACAAGCTTTCATATTTTAAGTCAAAAGTTATATTCAAGAAAAATGTCATTTGCCATGTCTGATGATAATGTCGCTAACACTACTATAAGTAATGGTTTCGAACAAGGAAATGGGACTTTATGTGGCAAAGACAAGTGGAGCGATACACACAATGAAATTGTAGGAAATATAAGCACTCTTGGAATGTTGCTTCACCAATCAAATTAGTGGGCTTGAACTAACTGTTACATAAATTATTAAGAACTAACGTCTAAATTTGTCAAAACATCTCGAAAATACATTCATGTAGATCATTAATTGTTGCCGTGGCCTTGTTAGCTCATAATTGCTATAAATATACTGACTTGTCCAGTTATTGTCTGAAGTACTTGTGTTTTTAAAATAGAGTAAATAAACAAAAGTTTGTCTAATGTAGGTTGGTTAAAATGTTCGACTGGGCACAAGGTGGGATTATTCACCCAGTTCATTGCAGGGCACCATGCACATTCATGCATTTATTCATACCTAGGGGCAATTTAGAGTAGCTGATCCACCTCCCAGCATGTTTTTGGAGGTGGGAGGAAACCCACATGAACGCAGGGAGATGCAGATAGTAACCCGAGCTCAGGATCAAACCAGAGACCCTGGAGCAATGCTGCACACTGAGCCACCATGCCATTAAAAGTGAGGTTTTTTTAAACGTACACGAATGTGAAAACACCAAGTAAAACTGCTTCAGGAAACCAATAGAAACACATTTTGGACAATGCATAAATTTGTACTCTCACCATCTCTCTCTCTCTCTCTCTCTCTCTCTCTCTCTCTGGGTGTGGGTGTGGGTGTGGTCTGGGGGGCAGAATAAGATTTAATTAAAAAGACACAAATCTCACATCTTAACACATAACTAATGTGGCAAGTCAACCATTCATATATACAAATACACAAAAGACATGTCTACATTCACATTTTGCATCTCTCTCGTGATTTGCATGATATTTTCTTTCCTTAGTTTTGCATGAACTAAAACAATGGTTGCTTTCTGAATGCATGCGCGCCTGGTCTGTGCATGCATTGGTGATACTGGTCTCAGTACAGGTAAGATTGTATAAAATGATCTTTTGTTACCCTCCCCGCAGTGGATTCACTATTGAGCTGGCTTCAGCGGTCACTGTTGTGCTGGCGTCCAATATTGGACTCCCTATCAGTACCACGCACTGCAAGGTAAACACTGGCTAAGATGACGGCTGAAAAAAAGGAGTGACTACATGTTTTCAGAGGGATACAGAGCTGCTGCAGAATCTCTAAACCTATCAGGCTGTCATACGTGATTTGTGGTGGACCCAAAAAGTGATACCTGACAGTATAACCTTCAGGATTCATGTACAGCATGAATAGACAAACAAGAGGGACGTCTTTATGGAATTTCTCATCAGACATGGTAGTGCTTTTTATGAACCTAAGGCACATGGCCAACAGTCGGGTTCTCTGATCTTTATATAATCGCCACTGTCCCAATCCTGGCACCATGTGCCTGGAAATTGTTTCCGATAACCCCCAGCCACCTCAATTACACACAAATGTCAATTGAACAGAGTCACGTTCCACATAATTGAATGCAGCCTCTCGGCTGGGGTAATGCAGCACTCTCAGACTCTCTGGAAAAAAGGACAAGAGCTCCTTGCTCTCGTCTAAACCAAAGACTCCGTGCCTCCAGGGTCAAAGAGACCTTGGCATCTCCCCCCTCCTCTCTGTTTCTGTGGCAAGTTGCTCTGGTTTTGTGGTGTCTGTATGCTTGGGTCATGCGTTATCCTGCGCCACTCTGTCTCTCATTTACCTCTCTGTCTGTTTTCTGTCTCCTTCTGCCTTTGTCTATTCACAGTGGATTTTGCATTGAAGTAATGAGTGCTCTAACAGTGCTTGTTGCTTCCAATGTGGGCATTCCCATAAGCTCCACCCACTGCAAGGTACCGAAGCTGTCGTAGGGAAGCTTTGGTAGAGTTCAGCCCCTGAACTAACAAGATAATTAATCACCTAAACGCTAATCACACCTTGCTACTGAAATCATGTGAAATCATAATTGTGAGATTAATCATTACTCTTGCAATAAATTCCAGAGGTTCAAATTCACAGCATTTTAGACGAAATGCTATAAGACTACCCATATATCTGCTTCGAGTATAACTTCATTCACTTAATTAGAATGTCAGACTTAGTATTAAGGATAACTAGACTATTAACCTTGTTCATGACTAAGGATTAAAATCCTTTTTTGTGTGTGTGTGTGTGTGTGTGTGTGTGTGTGTGTGTGTGTGTGTGTGTGTGTGTGTGTGTGTCATATCTGAATGTATGGAAAAATACTAACATGCATATTCATCTCTTCCTCTTTGAGTATAAAGGTTTTCTGGGGGCTTCTTGACATTTACATTGACATGGAAAAGGGATTTAAGGCACAAACAAGGACAGTTCCAACAATATGTATAGTTGCAAGCAGTATCTTCACACTCAAGACTCTTGCAGCAGATCTGAGGCTGTCGTCGTGCTGTTCCCCCTCACAGTATTATGACCATCAGGTTTTTGGCAGGTCTGAATGGCGACTCCACATGCAGATGCTTGGCTGTTTGTGGAACATTATCAGAATGGCATGACCTTTCATGAATGGACGGCATGCACATTTCCTGATTACTCGAAGCCCCCAGAATGGCAGTGTGACTCCATTAGTGATGATGAATAGCTACTGATTTATCAACCGTTTAAGAAGTAAGGAATAAAACATGATGGGATGTGCTGTTATAGGAAAATAGTCCACAGCGGGGTGGTGTGATGCAGCCTGGAGGGGATTATCTCTCTATAACAGCATGTCCCAAAGTGTTCTGTTCTACTTATACCACAGCAATTTGTCAACGACTACGATTTCTAATTTATAAATGAATGACATGCCATACTTTTTAACCACTTAGTTACATTTCATGTTGTTGAAAGTCTACAAGACAAGTTAGTTCTTGTCATCACTTACATTTTAGCAGTTATAAACAGTTGCTAGCCTGCTATCTGTTTCCTCTCCATTACAGTTTGTAACTTAAAAAAAAAAATTCTGTAGGTCATCTGCCATACAAGTCCTTGTGAATGAGTTGTTGTTATAGAAACAATAACATTAGAATGAGTGCAGTAATGTCACTACTGTCAGAGTTGCTGTTTTAGAAAACCTAATTATTAACACCCTCCGACCAATAAGATTTCAGAAATCAGCAGTGCTGTGGTATAAAATGGAACTAACACACACTCGTAAGGAGCCTGAGGGTTACATTTCCATAACATTGTGTGCCGGTGGCATGGACTGTATCAATGATTAAGCCAGTAAACCAGTAATCTGCCTCTGTAAATTGTCAAATCTTCATCTCCACCAAATAAGGCTTCATCGCCACCATGTATTGGTGCCAATTGAACTCTTTCATCTTGATAGCATTAGATAAGTTCCCCTTAAACCTAAATGTGTCCTGCTGTGTCTATACAGATGAAGGTCCTGGTTGTTGTTGACTCTCTGTTGTTTGACAACTCCAGATTTAGTCCCCTCATCCCCACCCCACCCCCCTGCTGCCTGGCAGCTTAGGTTACACTGACCGTATAAGAACAGGCAGGTTGCTTCCGTGCCTAGCAGCTCAGGAGTCTGCCAGGAACCTGACACCTGCATGTATGTATGGAGATGTCGCTCCTCACGTTGTCTCCGTTACATTTCCCTGATGTTCCTGCTGAACTACAGAGAGAAAACAAAGGGTCAAAGGAATCAGGCAGCACAAAGGACAAACAAAGGAAAGAAAGAGCTCCGAAATGTATCTCTTGCTATATTTCTAGATGAGAGAGAAATAAATCTTTAGAAATTAACATATATGGCATAAAGGAGTTGTCTCTTTTTCTGCTCTGCTACAATGCAGTAACGCAGATCGTAAACCTCCCTGTAAATTGGCCCAATTTTGTGTCATTTTACTAACTTAGATTCCCCTGCAATATAACTTTATAATTTTAACCTTGTGATTTGTGTTCAGTGCTGCTGCTGATTTTGTGTGCGTGTGCGTGCGTGTGTGTGCGTGCGTGTGTGTGTGTGTGCAGGTGGGTTCGGTGGTGGCTGTTGGATGGCTGCGCTCACGGAAGGCTGTAGATTGGCGTCTCTTCCGGAACATTTTCCTGGCCTGGTTCGTCACGGTTCCTGTAGCAGGCCTGTTCAGCGCCGCTGTCATGGCCCTGTTCGTCTACGGCATCCTGCCTTTCGTATGAGGGTGAGGACCAGAGATGGAGAGAATTATAGTAAGGTGATTGGGAAGGCGAGGGAAAAATTTTCTAAGACCAGGAGGTGGTAAGATGAAAGGACAGATTGAAAAAGAGTTAATGTGGGATGGCCATAGAGAGGGTGTTTAAAAGCTGCCTAGGATGCATCTAGAATCTTCTGATTAACTGTCCTTCGTTATCTCTACAAATGTATCTACTTTTTTCTGTTTTTGCTGTTGTAATGTTACTGAACACCGTAGGTCTCATGTTTCATCCGTAACACAATGAAGCAGTAACACAAAAAAGGTTTCTCATAGAAAAGTGATCATGCCAACAAAATTAGCTAATCCTCAAGGTTGAGACTACACGAGCAACTTCTCAGATCAGCACATATGAACTTTATATACACACACACACACACACACACACACACAGATAAATGCATGCATTCTTCAGTTACCACACACCATACTGATACACAACAAGAAGGTGTTTCATAAAGCACCATATAGCACAGTTTAGATCAGCGTGATTTCGAAAGCACAAAGCTTCACTGACCTACTTCACTAAATGGCTATATGAGGCTTTATTTAATCTGAAATATACACTGTATGATAAGAGCTACAGTATACTATGTCCACTCAAATGGAAAGCCGGTGATGTAAATGTAGGTAAACGCTTAAACAATGGAGGCCATATAAGGTCTACACTGCAATAACTGCTGTATCTCTTGGAACTTTGACTTAGGGTCCCTAAAATCAGCTAAATGTAAATATTGTGTTATTCATCATACCTCAACAAGTCTCTGCCATTTAAATAAAGCTAGTGAGTCAAAGTATGAGGAGGATGGAGTAAAACACTATAAATCCGATATATGATTGTCACTGTTGGGTAAAAAAAAAAGCTCTTTTTATCATATTTATTCAGATTATAAAAGATTATAAAAACCTTTCATAAAAGTTTATTTTAAAGACTATAAAGTAAACAACAAAACGCTATCTTACTTTTTAACAGTGTGCGCGCTAACATTTTCTTCTGTAAATATTTCCTGCGATAGAGTTTGGATAAGCTCTGTATTTAGTCTCTAGACATCATAGAACCTGCAATGCACAGATTAAGCTTTGACAGGGCAGGCACAAGCTACTGAGGATTACGAAAGAAATAAATAAATACATCTAGGACATGACATTTTCTAACAAATCAAGAGCTACGACACCAGAAACACCATTTTGTATGATTTTCAGATAAGATTTGAGTCCAGCCCAGTTCCTTTTGTTATTGGATTACAAATTTGAGCTAAGAATCAATCCCCACACAGTAATTTGTAAAAGGCTGATACTGCTGCACACCAAAATATACCACTCTCTCGATTATTTAATCACATTTCATTTCTAAATGGCTAGAATAGGAGGGAAAAACAAAATATTGTACATATTTTAAAACTACATTTAGGCACTTTAGGTGTTTTGAAAGATGTGTATTATCCAAATGACGATGTATTAATGTTCTTGCACTGATGTGATAGCTATTGGAAAAAGATTTTGGCCCTATGCACCAAGACCTCTAAGCAATACAGCAGGTGCCTCAATCATTCTCTTAAAAAATATTCACCAAAGATTAACTCCGATTTCATGTATTCCCAGTTAAGCTTAAATGCATTCAGTCATTTTGTCTTTAGTCTCTCATTTCGTTATTTGAAAAGCCAAACACAAAGTATCTGTATACAGTATTTATATACACTAACAAGGCATGCCAATAGAATCCAACAAAAACGCCAAGATAATGCCTAAATGTGCAGATATAGCCAAAATCTACTTTAACAGTACAGTGCATTGCACCAGCACATACACAAATACACTCACACACACACACCCACCCACACACACACACACACACCAGCATTTGCGCATACTGTTTGGGAAAGGCAGTGTTAGAACCCCAGGTCAGATAGGCATGGCTACTGGTGAGACAATATGATGCCTCTCATTCATTATCTATTCATTGTCTAGAATCTGGCCATGAAGCCAATGTCAACGGTTACTAGTTACTCATTTACAAAATATGATGGTCATAAGCGATTGGTGCTGGTCTAAAATAACACCTTAATGCTCTGCCTACAGAATGTGGCTTTGAACCAATGCAAAGTGTTAACTTTGTTTTTCCGTGTGAGTGTACTATACTTTTTTGTTTGTTTGTCTGTTTTTATCTCTCATCATGAACAAATCTATGCTTCGGTGCCCATTTGCCTTGTAATATTGTGCTTTACTGTTTGTTGAATACAGTAAATTCAGTACTGTGGTGTTTACATTATCACACGTAGGTAGAAATAACTCCTTACTGTTGCCTAAAATCGACAAACTATTTACTACACAATTACGTATAAGATATACAGGAATAGTGTGAGGTCTCTCATGTCATTTCGTGTTTTAGTTTGTAGCAGTGTGAATTATGATCATATGTTACTTTTACACTGCTATATGTAGTTTAAAAAAAAAAAAATGAATCAAACTGTAAAGGTGGGTGTGATTTTAAAAAAGAAAAAAAGAAATCATTAGATATATGAATATCATTCAAACTATATTTTTCTACATGTATGAGTTTTACCTTGAGTGATGAGAGAGAACTGGGCTAAAATGAGTCCTAGCAGAAATTTGTTATATCGAGAAATGGATCTACATACAGTATGTACTAATATAAAGTTCTCTCAATTAATGCAATATGTAACAGTATCATTCAGGTAAGGGTTTAATATACGTTAAAATGGTCTTGGAGAGATTCCACAAGTCCATTATCACTGGAATTCTGTCCCTTGTTTATAAGCATGGTGGCTTATTCAATTCAACAATGTTAACGATTATTTTTTTTAGCAACGTACTTGAACAAAAGTAGTTATACCATAGTTTAGGCGAGGCAGTTTTTGACTAATTTCACTTACAAGCAGCAGATGGTGTAATTTTCCGCAGTTATCCTCTTTTTGTCGCTAAGACGTTAATGCGTGAGCAGTGAAACCTCATATGACCCGTGTTTCTTTGGGGATGCAGTAGCTCGCGTGGCCACAGGATGGTAGCATATAACTATTGTAAACATCCTCCATCTAGGACAAGTGCCAGTGGCTGCATTTCATAAAGCTTTATCGAAAACTCCTCAGATCCCTCTGAAATTACTTGGTTATTGTCTTTATGAACCTAATATGATCCAACCTACTATGACTTCAGTGTATAGTGTCATATCGGTGAAATTGGACAATGTGCAAAGCAACCATCCAGTTAGCTGTGTAGATAAATGTTTCCAGTTTTGCTTGGCATCATATCATCATTCTCCTTTAGTGGGTGTACTGATTGCATTTCTTATTTGTCTTCTCATTCGCACTGAAACCTAGAGCGAATGTAGCCTGCTCCCCTGCTGATGCCTGCTACGTGTTTTCCCTGTGCTGCCATGCTGTAAACAGTCTGGTACCCTCTTAAACCAGGGCCATAGACCTAAAATACTACCCTTATCTGCATATGTACTGTATTACTGTTTCTATTTCTTTTTTGGAATTTTTGTGAGAGTTGTCTGCATTTTGAACTAATTAAATTATGGGAATTAAAATGACAAAGAATAACACCACTGTGCATATCTGTTTCATTTACCCTGCGTCACATCTTTATGGGTTTGTGCAAACACGCTCTCACTCGTTCATCTTCAGTACCCACTTTGTCCTGGTCAGGGTGACTGTGGATCTGAAAGCCTGTCCCGGGAACACTGGGCGCGAGGTGGGAATACACACTGGATGGGACACCAGGCCATCACTGGGCACCGTGCACACACGCAGTCACACTCATTCACACCTAGGGGCAACAATGGAGTCGGCAGTCCACCTTCTGGCATGATTTTTTTTTTTGAGAGAGTGGTTGAAACCAGAGAACCTGAAGGACATGGGGAGAACATGCGAAACTGCACACAGGCAATAACCTGAGCTCAGGCAATCAACCCTGGAGCTGTGAGGTAGCAAGTCTGCTTGCAGCTCCAGTGTTAATGGAGTCAAATTATGGACCGATTAATTGGAAATAACGGGGAAAAGGGGCCTAGAAGTAAAATGACAAGTACAACAAACAATTTGTATATTACAAGGAACAGGTTTATTAGGTGAAAGCTTTGGAAACAGTAATCAAGCAAACCATTACTGTCTACTATTGCAAAGGTGGAGATTACAGTGGTATAAAAAGCAGCTCATATGCAGAGTGCATGAATTGTCATTTTTAAAAAAAAAACAAACTTCCATTTCTTCTGCATTTTAGATGCATTTAAATAAATGTTGGAAGAACCGTAAAACTACATTCAGCAATATTTCTGTTATACAGAAACGTTTGTGTACCCTTTGGAATTCTATGGATTTCTGCATAAATGGCTCCACAATGTGCACTAACACTCTTACACTTTTTTTAAAAAAAATAATGATAGACTCTGATTGTGGGTGTTATCAAGTATAAGTGATGCTTGTAGATTTTAGGCCTCACATTAGAATTCTCTAACATCTGTCTTGAGGATTCTGCAGTAAGCCCTTGAACTGATTTGTGTAAGATACTTAGTCCTAAGGAGAACAGCGAGGGAGCTCAATTATTCCTCTGAGGTATGACCACATTTTAGGAGCCAGTAGAAACACAATCACACAAAAAAAGTTTTGTATATTATATGTCAAACATCAATGAAACTACGCAATCTTGCAGGAGCAGCACTAAGTCATCAGGTATTCCATCACCCAGTTCTAGGTAGGTCTTCTCAACTCTCCACTCTTCCTACCATTGTTTTTTGTGAACACTTTGAGATTTGACCACATCTTGCGTTGGAGTTTGGGTTTCGGTAGGTTTGTGCTCTGAGATCCTAGAGGTACAGCTAATGCTACCCTGCTTAGTAGTAACAATGTTCTCACGTTTTACTTGTGAGATGAACACATCCAGGTCAAAGTGAGGATGTTCTTCTCCGCTAGCTATTGGCGAGACTTCATTGTTGTTTTGAAAAGGGGTTAATGAACCTGGAGTAGGTGAAGAGGGAGAGGAAGGCAACAGGGGGGGAGGAGAGGAAAAGAAAGAAGCCGGACTTCTCCTGCCATGCTGAAGAACATCGGAAGTGTACAGTAGAGAAGGTGCCTGTGTTTGCGCGAGCGAGTGAGGAAGCAGGGTAGGAGAAACGGGTAAAGGGGGAGACCCTGGTGAGGTTGGAGGTTCCTGAGGTGAACCAGGAGAATGAAGGCCTAGTTGCGTGCTTGCTGCCCAGCGTGAAATCTCCTGGAACAAATCGGCAGGTTCCTCAGGATTAAGCTGCTCAGGATCCCCCTCTTTGGGAGATGGGAGTGTGTTGCGCTTCCAATGAGACAAGTCCAGAATCAGCTTTGGCTCAGAATAGTGTTGGGGCTTCCCATCCCTCCATGCTATTTTATCCAAATATGAAGGAGAACCCACTTTGTAGTCACAGGAGCGCCCACAGTCCAGCTCCATATAGTGGCCGCAGAGCCTGTCCAAAGATGAGTGCGACTGCTCAAGAAAACGTTCTGCCGAGCTGCTGTGAGAGTGCTTACCAGGGTCCACCAGAGCTTCCTCAATGAGGGAGGAGGAATTGGCTCGAGGATCTCTCTGGACCTCATCCTCCTCAGTCTCTCCCATTTCTGACACACTCTGTATACAGCCACACTGCTCCTGCTGCTTCCAGCACAGATCTGATGAAAGACTGCATGCATGGAGACAAGGTTATTAGTTAATCTAGAAGCAGTGAGTCTGAATGATTTGAGTGGATTTAAGTTAAAGACATCCTGAAGACATTTTGTGAGTATTTGAATCTTTTGATATAAGAATGAACTAAATACTCCTGATCCTGTATCTACATAGCATATGCCATTTTGGTAAAATGTTTAGGTTATTAAAGTGATGGCTGTGATTTTTTTTAAAAATTTTTATATATATATCTTTGCTGGCTATTGTAGGCCAGTGTTGTTCACTATGATAACTTTTAAATGATAAACATTTCAAAACAAATGTGGAAGCTAACAAGCATGGTGACATTTTTTGTTGATAAAACACTGCAGTTGCTGTCTAGGCTGTTCATTAGATAAACCATTATTCACTTTAGCACAGCTAAATATGGACACACCTCTGGATACACTACAACTTTACAGAGCTTGGAAGCACACAAAAGTATTTGAATATGAATTTTGTATGTTTGAATTCTGTACATGATAGTAGTTACATTAAATGAAATTACCTTCTTTTTCTGTAGTCAGCATACTGCTTTTTCTTTGTTTTAAACATGCTAGGGGAAAGGTTTCAGATTTTTGAAAAATCAGAACCCTAAATACACGTCTCAACAATACAGATTTTGTGTAAATTAGGTCAAAGGTGCATCATCCTGGATTCCCAGGGAAAAGTGTAAGTTATTGAGCTTTTAGTCAATAATAGTCATCTGTCGTGCTTGTGCCATGACTGTGAAGTGAAGAGAGCTGTGGAGTGGACTTAAAAAAATAAAATAAAATAAAAATAACCTGGGATGAGTTAAGTGCATTTAGATAATGTTCTAGTTAGTTAGCTTGCTGGCATTCATCAACAGCTAGCGGCCTAGGTTAGCTACTTTGAGATGGGAAACCCTTAGATGTAGAGTGACTCTGAGAGCTATTCATTAAATTAAAATGCATCGAGTAGGATTTAGCCACAGTTCATATAGTATAACACTCCACTCAGTTACTGATGAGGGTGTAAAACGCAGGCGTGGAGGCCCACACGCCCTTACAGAGATTCATGTTTACTCTCTTCTAACACACCAAATTCAGTGAATGAAGGTCTTGGGAATTAGCTGATCAGTTGAATCAGATGTGATAAATCAGGTAGAGAGCTGACGTCTGCAGTGTTGCAGCCTTCCATGACTAGAGTTCAGGCTGTTAGCAGCAAGCTAACATTAGTGTAACCTAACTAGCAAGTTATCTCAATAGTTTGGCTGGGCATATATTAAGCATTGGGTGCATCACTGTAGAAATCACTATAGAAAACTAGCTATTTAGTAGAACCTAAAAGCTTTAGGTGCACTTATGTCGGATATAAGTGCACCTAAGTGCTAAGTTGGATATAAGTGCTAATTTTAGGGAAAATTAGGAAATATTAAAAAAGTTTCAATAGCCTGGTTGCACAAGTGTGCACACCCTTTTATAATTGGGGTTGTGGCTATGTTCATAATGAATCAGTCATATTCAATCTCATGTTTATAATAATAACCTCAAATAAAGACCAGCTGTTTCTGTAGGATTTCCCTGACATCTTATTGGTTTCATCCGATTGCTGAAGCCATGGTCTGCAAAGAGCTTACAAAGCACGGATGGTATCTCGCTTGTTGAAAGGTATCGATCAGGAGAGGGGTATAAAACAATTTCCAGGACAGTAGCTGTACCCTGGAAGACCATCATCAACAAATAAGAGAGAATGGAGCACTACAGTGACATCACCAGGAACAGGATGTCCATCCAAAATTTATGAAAGGGCAAAAGTTACCAGGGAGGCTATTAAGAGACCTAAGGCAACATTAAAGGAGCTGCAGGAATATCTGACAAGTACGGATTACTCTCAGCATGTGACAACAATCTCTTGTATTCTTCACAGGTCTGAGCTATGGGGTAGGCTGGCTAGACAGAAGCCCTTTCTCACAAAAAACATCCAGGCCTAACTAAATCACCCCAAACCACGTGGCAAAATGGGTCTGATGAGACCAGTTAAGCACATCACCAAAAGAACACCGTACCCACAGTGCAGCACGGTGGTGGCAGCATCCTGCCTTAGGGCTGCTTTTCTTCAGCCAGAACTGGGGCTTTTATCCAGGTGGAGGGAATCATGAATAGCTACAAATACCAGTTGATTTCAGTGCAAAACCTTCAGGTGTCTGCTAGTAAGCTGAATATGAAAAGGAATTTCACCTTTCAGAACAACAATGATCCAAAGCATATACCAAATCAACAAAGGAATGGCTTAACCAAAAGAAGATCAATGTTTCTGAATGACCAAGCCAGAGCCCAGACCTGAATCCAACTAAACATCTGTGGGGTGACCTGAAGCGGGCTGTGCCCAGGAGATTCCCTCACAAAAATGCAAGAAAGAGTGGTCAAGATGTGCCAAGATGTGACTCTTAGCCAAAAAAGACTGAGTGGTGTAATAAAATCAAAAGGCGCTTCAACAAAGTATTAGTTTAGTTTAGGGGTGTGTACACTTATGCAACTAGGTTATTGTAAGTTTTTCATTTTTCTTTTTTTCCCCCCCTATAAAATGTTCTGATTGTTTTTCACTTTATTTGTATACTTTGCAATTGCACATGAAAGGTGAGAAAAGATCTGACATGATTTATCTTAGTGTCATTCTTTTACTTCACAAAAACCTGCCATTTTAACAGGAGCGTGTAGACCTTTTCTATCCATTGTATCTCATTCTGGTTCATTTTGCGTGTTTTTTGTTCCCCTCCACAGCTCTTATCTTCACATCACTTCACTGTCATGGCCCGAGCATAGCAGACAACTATTATTGGCTAAATGCCTGACCACTCTGAATGCATGTACTTTCCCCTGGGTATCTAGGATGATTAACCTTTGACCTAATTTACATTTGAGATTTGAATGTCTGGGATTTGTATTTGGGGTTCTGAATTTTCTAATATCTGAAACTTTTGGGTTCTGTTTTTTTTTTTTTTTAGAAACCTTTCCCCTAGCAAGTATAAAACAAAGAAAAAGCAGTGAAAATTCATTCATTCATTCAATTCACCTCCGAAAAAAATAATTTTACTTGATGTGACTACAATTATGTATAGAATTCCAGTATACAAAATTCACATTCAAAAACTTTTGTCAACTGTCAAGCTGCATTAACTCTGAAACTCCAGAATTAATGAACGAATGATACAATAAATAATACAGGCTTCCCCTCTGTTTCAGTTTGGAGATAACTAGGGGCTCTCAGCAGCCCTGAAACACCCATGATTCTACCACTGCAGGTTTCAGACCAGCTCCGCAGGCTTCAGTGTCATGTCAATTTAAGTTTTATGGTATCATAGGAGTGAACCATGCAGTGCTTAAATACCAATGGAATTTCCCAGCAATCAAAATAACTGATGATGCCCTTAAATGATTATCTTCAACATTATAACACAAGTCCACTTGTCTTCATTTAGTACTGTTAGATATTCAGAATGAGCCTGGTGAATTATATGCTTCTGACAAGTTACTTGGCTCTCAAACTACTACAGTTCCACTTTGGTCTTTGGCCGTCCTTCTAAGTTAAAACCTAAGTACGGCCTTCAGACATCTTTCTTTGAGAAACATTGTAGAATCAGCCTGATTAACCTCCAACTGCTTATTCTCTAAGCAGTAAATAATGGCCTTCACCTTATCAGGCCATCTGGCTGCAGAAAGGACAGTATGATATTTTGAGAGATTTAATTAAGAGAATAATTCATGAGCAACTATATTTAACCAACCCTTTCTGTCATAGAGCCCTAAGGTCATTTTCTTTGATTTCCCTCTGCTGTGATCCTGGCTTCATTTTACTGCATAATAAATATTGTTACTGCATGCTGTCTTTTAGTAATCTTAAGGGCTGGAGTGAATATTTAACAATCAGGAGTACTAAATATATGTTCCATAGTGTGTTCTCTGATTCACTTAATGATTTAGTAATATTTGATTGTTTGCTCTAGGAGATGTACAATTTAGAAATAATTTAATTGTAAAACAAAATCTAAGCAGCCTACATATTTTAAATGAGCACTTTAACTGTCTCTCTCACTGGACAATGCAACACAAAGGTGGAGTCACATTCAGTGCACATAATGAAATTCTAACTCTGGTAGAATATTATGCATTTCTTTTTATGAATAGTGCCAAATTTACTGAAATTCAGTTTTTAAATGAAACAAGATTCAGTATGTGTGTAAGGCAGTGAACTCCATCAAGAACAAGCCTCACTTAATTCACCACAACACCTGCTTAGGTCTGCAAAAGCTTAAACTGGGACCTTTTTAGGGAACACACACTACTTCTGCACTGGAGGCTGTTAAAATGTAAAAAAACAGGAGAAAGTGGTACTGTACCTGTCCCAGTGGCCGTGTTCGCTCACCAGACTGTCCTCCAGCTCGTCCTCGATGCGGAAGGGCTGGAGGGACACAGGCTCATCCTGAGGACAGGAATATTGCCTGAGGAAAGGGTGAGACAGAGCTGCTTCGGCTGTCAGCCGGTCCATTGGGTTAAAGGTCAAGATCTGCTCCAGGAAGTCTATGGCTGAGAGGTGGAACGGAAAAGAAGACTCACTGACACTGGTTTAATGACTATGTGAATTATCTGAATTGCCGAAAAACATTTGACTGGACCATCATTTGCTTGTTAATTTCAGTCCAGTTTCTCTCTCACCTTCATCGTCCACCTCAGGAAGCAGCTCTTGCAGCGATCTCCTGACCTCCCAGTTGTGGTTGACGTAGGAGGGCATGACTCTCAGCAGCTCCTGCCGGTCCTCCTCTCTAAGCACTGGCACAGTGTCCAAAATTAGCTGCATCTGCTCCAGCTCATGTGCACCTAGAGCATAGCATTCTGATGTTAGACAGAGGTTGTCTTACTTTTAAAAATACAAAAGCACAGAGATACGTTTTCCGGAACATACACTATATGGCCAAAAGTATGGCCACACCTCAGCATCACATTCATATGTGGGCCTTCCCCAACTCAAGTGGACCGAGCCCTGACCTCAACAAGGTTATTACAACAGCAAAGAGGGGACCAACGCCACGCTAATTCCCATGGTCGTGTGATGGTCAGGTGTCCACATAATTTTGGCCATATAGAGTAGTTATACCTAACCCAAAACTGAATTTTTCTGTTGCAGGGATTTTTCCCAAAACATAATATATTTCATATACTGTATTTTCAGGATGCTAAGCAAGGTCCCTTCAAGGAAGTTTAGCTTTAAAAAACATCTCATTGACTCTTACGGTAGGTATAGTACAGTACTTTGGTAGCCTCATTTAGTTCTATTAAGCTGATTAAAGGAGTAATGCTTTCCTGTCTGGTAAAAGCTATACACTCACCATCCACTTTATTAGGAACACCTGCACAATCATGCAGTTATCTAATCAGCCATTCATGTGGCACATGAAACCATGCACATACAGGTCAAGAGCTCACATCAAACAGGTCACATCAAACATCAGAATGAAGAAAAAGTGTGATCTCTGTGACTTTGATCATGGGATGGATATTGGTACCAGACGGGCTGGTGTGAGTATTTACACAGAATGGTTTACACAGAATGGTGCAAAAAAACATCCTTTGTGTAGAGAGTCTGCAGGATGAAACACCTAGTTGATGAGAGAGATCAGAGGAAAATGACCAGACTTGTTTGAGCTGAAAGGAAGTCTATAGTAACTCGAGGAAGTACTCTTTACAGCTGTGGTGAGCAGAAAAGCATCTCAGAATGTACAATACATCAAACCTTGAGGTGGATGTCCAGTTTGGATGAGCCTGTGACCATGATAGCCTCAGATTCCTATTCTTGGCTAACAGGAGTGGATGCTTTTCTGCTCACCACAGTTGTAAAGAGTGATTATATGAGTTACTATAGCCTTCCTGGCAGCTCGACCCAATCTGGCCTCTGACCTCTATAATCAACAAGGTGTTTCCAAACACAGAACTGTTGCTCACTCAATGCTTTTTGTTTTTCGCATCATTCTGTGTAAACCCTAGAGACTGCTGTGTGTGAAAATCCCAGGAGATCAGCAGTTTCTGAAATACTCAAACCAGCCCATCTGGCACCAGCAACCACGCCACGGTTAAACTTACAGAGATGCGAATATTATCTGAAGCTCTTGACCTGTATTTGCATGATTTGATGCATTGTGCTGCTGCCACATGATTGGCTGATTGGATAACTACATAAATGGGCAGGTGTTTTTATTAAAGTGGATGGTGAGTGTGTATGGTTTACATGAGTTTTCACATTGTAATGCATACCTTGTTTGTTCCATGCTACCATGCAGCATAAAAAGATGAGCTTTAATAAGAAGTATAATTTATATATTGTTCTTTTAGTTTTCTTCATTTATCCAGGTGTATGTATATATGCGCACATATAAATAAAAAATGTGCTCAGAATACTGTTAAACAAAAAGTCTTTTGATCACATTGAATATGTTTAAATCTCAGTGCAGTCTGTTATAACTGACAGAATGTGCATCAATCTGATGACAATGCTCATCTAATTGCAAATATTTTACAGATCTGACCTGCGAAAAGCATCCGGCCTGTTAGCATCTCAGCCAGGATGCAGCCTGCGGCCCACAGGTCGATGGCCTTGGTGTAGTTGTTCGGAGAGAGCAGCAGACGAGGGGAGCGATACCATTTAGTCACCATCCCCTCTGAGAGGTAGCCCTGTTTGCACACACACAAGAGACTTCTGCTACCTACTGGCAAAACATATGGGCACAAGCAGCTGGTCGTGACACATTGCTGTAACATAAGAGAGTCTCCACGTCTAAAAACAATGGCGCACCACTCACTCTTTGTCTCCGAAATACATCAGGCTGCATTCACGTCAAAAACAAGCTTCATCTCATCAGTCAGGCTACTAGTCGTCGTGATCCTCAGTGTACTTGTGTATAAGGCTAAGACTAAATTCAAACAGATGTTTGTTTAAAGCAGTGCCTAAGTTGCAAATCATTAGGTCAGAACAAAACGCAGAGGTAAAATCAGTATGTAACACTCGCTCTCCCTCTTCTGTCTTTACCTAGGTGATGCAGCAAGGTGGAATATATGAGCACAACCCTCAGAATGATAATGTGTTTCTAGAGACATATGTTAGGTTTTGCAATATGTGCTTAACCTCAACATTTTGCCAAAAACAAAAGGTTTTACAAAACTTCATTATGGCCTTCCAACAACATCCTAAGTACAAAACACCTTTATCAGTGAAGAAAATACACTTTTGCTCATTTTTTCCAGAAGTTATAAAGTCAGCTCAACTGTCTTTTTATGAAATTTGGTTGATTATACATGTCTACAACATCGGATTGATTTGAATGATTATTATGATTTATACCACAGCACTGTTGAATCCTTAAATCTGATTGGTCACAAGATGTTGTGTAACAGCAGCTCTGATAGTCCTACCAGATGTAATTCAAATCAATGGTTTATATTAAGGAGCTTGTTAATATTTCTATAGTAACAGCTCATTCACAAGGACTTGTATGGCGGACACGGCACACAATAACAATAAACAGATTTAAAAAAAACTATGTAATCATTGATATGGTGAAATTTTTTTGTTTTGGAGATGTTTATATAACATCTGTGGAAGGACTCTCGAGTGTCCGTGCTTTGTAACAGTAAGTAAGATTTTGCCCAACAGGAGAGTCTTTAATATAAGAGAGTCTGTAATATAACGTCTTATAATATAATGTCTTGAGAGAAAGAGAGATTGTGATGAGGGAACGCTGTTTATAGCTGCTGTAATGTAAGTGAACAGGAACCAACTAATTTCGCAGATGTTCCAATACATGAAAAGTAAATAATAAAACTAATAAAAACTGGCAAATTGCTGTGGTATAAAAGGAGTAAAACACTTTGGGAAGTGCTGTCATAAGAAAGTAAATAACACTGGATTGGGTTATTTTCCTATGTCAGCATGCACCATCCTATTTTATTCCTTGCTTAGAATATGGTAGTGACACTAAAATGAGCCTACTGTCTTTATGGGGTATAGGACACACAAGTGTCGTTGCATTACCAATAATATTTTATGTAGCTTTTATTTATGCCATTTTTTTTCAACTGTGTGATCCCAGTAAATAAGCTGCACATCTGTTCTGACAAGTATTGGCGTAAAGAAATGTAAAATATCTGCAAAGCGGGACAGGAAGTCTCATAACCTTAAGGCATATTACACTTCCCTGTTTCTGCCAGAATGCCTCCACTACAGCCCTGTGCTTTCCAGGAGAATAAATGACCCAGCATCTCTTCAATCTTTAATGAGAAACAGCTGATGTAGCCGCATGACCTCTAACAGACCCCCATCTAAACCATCTTTTCTTTTCCACCTCCCAGCTTTCTCTTGAGAGGAGGTGATGAATCATTGATGAGATCGTACCAGGCAGATTCCTCAGAGTGAAGTGGGTCTTGATGGAGGCACAAACAGAGATGCCATTCACATACCCTGGCCACACTGACTACCCCTGTGCCCTACCTAACAACTAAATACCTTTGATCGACTCACAAATCAATTAAATCTGAAACCACTGCGGTGTAAAAATACAAGTATTACTAAATGAACCAACAAATACCGCCAACCAATTTATTTCCATTTTGCTCATTTAGCATGAGCATATTCACCCTAACACAAGTCGTCTTTACAACGAGCACTTACCATAATAAAAGTATTTATCAAGGTAGATTATTCACACTACATATTGTACTAGAAATATCTCTCAGGAGTGGACAAATCATTAATCAGTAGTCCAGGTGCCCAGGACAAGCAAAATTTATGTCTGAGCTATACGTTTTTATTCCTAGTTAACCAGCAGACAATTAGGTTCAACAACCAAAAAGAGGGGGAAAAATAAAACTATTCCTATTTGACATTTACAAAAGAAAGGTTTTCATTTAGTATGTAGCTATATTTAAAACTATGCACTTTACAGTGGTGCAACACACACCAATACTGTAACTATAGTAGCATAGCACCCACTAATTGTATTTAATTCAACAGCCTGTGGCACTACACATTCCAGCCGAGGCACAGTCTGGTTAACAGTCGATTAATATATACTAGGTGAATTAATTAGCATGCACGGCAGAAAAAACTAAAAAAAAAAAAAAAAAAAAAAGTGCAGTACAAAGCTGTCATAGTATACCTCTCCTGCTAGCCTTAACTATTGTATCACGTTAGTTACCAATTTTTAGCCTATTCAGTTAGGTTTCCCGGCAACCAAAACATGGGACTGGGTAAGCACATTATCTATCCATCCATCCATCCATCCATCCATCCAACCAACTTGGCCAGTAGGCTAGTTAATAAATTTAGCATTTGTTTCTATAAAGGTTAGCAGCCATGGGTTATCAGATGCTTTTTTTTTTTTTGCAGTGTTTACTGCAGATAAGTGTCACAAAAGTGCACAATCTTTCTACATAATCTCCATTATGTTCAGTGCAAGTGTTCCAGTGCTTAACGAGTGTACAGGTTCCTCTAGGGGAAAAGAAATCTGGTTGCTAATCTATGTCATGTTTAAGGTTTTCATTTGCCCCTCAATCATAACCAGGTGCCATTAGTCCATAGTAAAGCTATGTGTCACCCTCAGAGTCCTGACCACTTCAGGAAGCACCCATTCATGTCAGCAGAGGGACAGGATTGTCAGGCTGACTAAATCAGAGAAGATCGACTGAACTGAAAGTGAGCTTGCTGAGACGGACTCGTTCACAGAAGAACACTGCATCATGACAGCATGGAATACGAGCCCTTGGTGGCCAATAGACTAATTTTGGAAAACAGCAGGGGTTCGGACATGTCACCCTACTTCAGAGTGACTCAGTTATTACTCACAAAAAGCTTTATTGTTCATTCAAGCTGTTTAGAACAAGGCCTGGTTTCATGTTGAGCTTGTTCTGTGATCCTTTCCAACTGGAGCCTAGCACCTTTCCCTTCCTGCCGTATAACTGACTCTCATTTGGCTCATCTCACACAAGTCTCCATTCATTTTGGATTTATAGAGCCTGCCGATATTACACCAGGACAATGGTGGCGGGACAAGCCACGTTAATCTTCCACAGCCCTAATCCTCAAGCAGTCAATCCATGAGGTCATAATTTTGTTGGTAAGCTTTTGAAATGTAGTGCATAGAGAGTGTCAGTCCACCATAAACATATGTTAGAGACTCATAATCTAAAGGTAGGTCAAAGCAGTGTTGAAGCCTATAGCTAGACAAATAGTTCTATTTTAAGCCACTTTATCTTGGAAAGTAGAGGGAATCATTGTAGTGGGTGAACAGTGGGAATGTGTTTCATCAGAAAGTGTGAAAATAAGCTGTAAATGCACACACATAAGGGCAGACTCTGATTATGAGAATAGCAAGTGGCAAGACATCATCTGAAAAAAACAACAACGTTTCTTGTGTTAGGTCCGGCTTTCACTTGCCTTAAAATCTAAAAACTTGAGAATGAAGCAGATAACTGCCCATTTCGAGACGTATTTATAAAGCGCAATTTTTGTAAAGCTCACTCCCAGACTAACTTTGGAGCCGCTTGGATATTTTTAAGACACTATGCCACATTAGCAGTGGCAGATCCAGGACATGTTGTTTGGTGTCAAGGTGGGAGACAGAGTAAGTGTAGCAAAATGAGACTTAATGTGCAAATACTAGTTTGAAACTTTGCATATTTCAGCCTATGCTAATTTCAATATCTGGGTTGGAACCAATTGTAATGCTTGTAGTCTTATTAGTTTTTATGTAATGGTATACATTCATTCATCTTCAGTAAGCATTTTATCCTGGTCAAGGTTGTGTTGCCTGGAATCGCCTGATCCACAAATATTTTCCGCAAAATTCAAATTAAACCAGGACATACTAGACCACTGTGGCCACCCCTTAGCTCCACCCCTGCACATTACTTCATGTGGTCAGGTGGGAAATTCTCTGGAAATTTCTGTGAGTGATTCAAGTGATTCAGTCTGACCAAGAAAGACGAGGCCATTTGACTGACAATCAACAAATCACAAACCAGTGTTTTTGCATAACGTGCAGTCCCAGGTGCAACAGCATGGAAACAGCGTGGTTTACTCTGACTACATCCAGAAGACACTGTGGTTAACATCACATACACATAAATAGAACCACTTCATGCCCATAGGTCTACCTGTGTTTTGAAGTACTTTCTAAAATCTGAAGAATATTGCTTTGCCCTCTACCTTGTGTGAGTAGTGTGGGTCAACAATGCGTGCCAATCCAAAGTCTCCTATCTTTAGCAGCATCTGCTCTGTGTTGATGAAGATGTTGGCTGGCTTCAGGTCACGGTGCAGCACATTGGCTGAATGGATGAATTTGAGGCCTCGCAGAAGCTGGTAAAAAAGCAAAGTGGCATGGGCCACTGGCAACGGACCCCGCTCCAATATCCGGGCCAGATCTGTCTCCACAAGCTCTTGCACAATGTAGATCTCTGTAAGCTGGGCAATGTTGTGGGGTAAAGGCTGGCCACATGGGCCCAGTGCCTCATACACCCTTACTATGTTCTCATGCTGGAGCCTGCATGTGATTTTTACTTCACGCAATGCATGTTTAATGCTCATGGGGTCACGCAGTGCCAGCTTCTTAATTGCCACTCGTTGCCCGCTCCGTCTATCAATGGCAGACAACACCAGGCCGGATGCACCTGTGCCCAGGGGTCGAAGGTCATGGAAGTAACTGCCCAGGTCAAAGCCATATCTGAATGCAAAAGAGCTCCACCTGGCCATTGTTCACAGAGGAGTTGCACGGTGCGGCCTGACGGAGGCTGAGGACAGAGGAAAACTTAATTAAGAACATGTCTAAAAAGAGGACCACACTAACTGAATTACTAAGAAATGATGACACTGTTAACACTGTTAGGAATACCTTATAGAATAAAGGAGATGGCATTTTTTAACGGCCTTTTTTGTAAACTGAAGCAAATGTGTGAAAAGGATATTCAAGTATACTAAATTCTATACAAGGATATGTTAAACAGTTCAAAACTAATTTGACTCAGGTTTAAATAAAGTATTTTTAACACTAAATATTAACTCCGTGGAATTACTTAAATCATGTGCAAATCAAAACCAAATGCACTAATTTGCTCTAATACTGCAGCGACGTATGGGTGAGGAGGTGTTAAATGTATTTATAAAGAGATTAGAGTATGAAGCCAAAACTGTCGATCATTACAGTCATCTTTAAATAGTGTCTGCTGGACTGATTTCTACTCTGAGTGAAGCCCATAAATGAGGGAGCGTTCCACGCACATAACCATATCAAGCAAAAAGCAGTAGGTAGAATACAACACTGTCTTGGTACAGGGCAAGTGTTTCCATAGCAACACCCCACAGCCTGATATGGCCTAATACACATGTACAGCACACACTTTCTCCTGGGCTGTGAGCTCTTATTCCAAAAGCCCCTCCACCTCTCACTCAAATTGAGTTAAACTGTTGCAGAAGCTCCGGATTGCTCTTACTGTTGGAGCTGCACATTAGCCTCGCACTAGATGCTGAGCTGAAGCTGGTTTCTGTCTGAAACTAAACTGATCAAGATGATCATGGTGTAATCTAAGAGCTTCTACTTGCCATCTTGGGCTCTGCGTTGGCTTTTCAGCTCCATGCTTGCAGTTATCTGTTAACGTTTCCGTGCATTCACTGCTGAGAGGGAGAAAGAGAGAGAAAGGCTGAATAAAAGACATACACAGTTATACTGAAACAGTTACAAGAGCTGGTAACTGTACCAGACAATTACTGGCCAGAAATGATAGTACTTTTCGGTGAATAAATGACCCATCATATTGAAACTCTTTTCGGTGAATAAATAAGACATCATATTGAAACTTTCTGTATTGCTCACAGGCTATGACCACACCCTATCTGTTCCTTCCTTAATCACTTGTGTTCATGTAATCCTAAAAGTCAGAATGTGGCTATGTATAAAAAGCACTGCCCCCATGGGTCTGAGCAACATCTATCACTTTTTTTATTAGCTTGCCAGTCAGGTCACATCTTATAGGTCAATTGAAAAACAACCAAGAAACAACCTTGCTGAAACTACAGTATGTAGCTTCAGGCATGAAAGAAGTCTGACTCCACTGTAATCGGCAGGAGCCAGCAGCCAATCAGGGGAAAGAGAGAATGAGAGCATATGACTGTGCAAACAAATAGGAGTAAGACAGTGAAAGAGTCTGGTATATTTTTTCAGACAATGATCCACTTTTCCAATACAAAAACACCTAGTTAATACAGCCTTATAAAGTGTCTGTTTCCTGTTTTTTCCACTGTCTGTAAGGTGAAACAAACAACAAGCCTTCCTCTATCCAATCCTCTCTGTTGAAACTACATATCTTTCCTTAGTTGCTTTTATTTAAAGAAACGAGGCAAAGCTGAGGAGCCATGTTCCAGCTGAGGGCAAAGCTTATATCTGGGCCCTGAAAATATAAACAATAAGCTGAAATTAAGAAACTAGCACGATCAACTGCATGTCAGTATCACGATATTTCCAGGATATCTCTAATGTGATTAGTACAGGTCTAAAAACAAACTGCAACTTTAATACAGGGTGAAATTGTCCTCACAGCTCCAGGGTGATTTGGCTATACTAAATCACCCCTAGGTGTAAATGAGTGTGCACGGTGCCCTGTGATGGACTGGCATCCCATAATAATAATAATAATAATAATAATAATGTTGTCGCCTTTCTTTTTTCGGCTGCTCCTGTTAGTGGTCACCATAGCGGATCATTGGTCTGCATATTTGATTTGGCACAGTTCTTATGCCGGATGCCCTTCCTGACGCAATCCTCTCCAATTTTATCAGGGCTTGGGGCCGGCAATGAGAGCGCACTATGGCGTGCAATCCCAGTGGCTGGGGTAGGTTCCCTGGCTGGGAATCGAACCCAGGCTGTGGCAGTGAGAGCACTTAGGCCTAACATATATATATAATAATAATAATAATAATAATAATAACAACTTTATTTATATAGCACCTTTCATACATAAAATGCAGCTCAAAGTGCTTCACAATGGAGGGTATATCCAGACTATATTCTCTAGTCTTGCGAGCAGTGCTCATGAGATATGCTCTGGATTCAGCCTGACCTTGACCAGCATAAAGCTGTTACTGAAGATGACTGAATGAACTTTAATACATCACCTGGTGCTCTCCTGGTCATAGAAGCTCCTACGTGACAAAGACTGCAAGACTCTAAAGTCTTGTTATATGAAAGGACGATTCTGCTCAGATGCTTGTACTTTCAAATTTCACATTTAACAACAGTGCAAAACAGTATAAAGACCACACACACACACACACACACACACACACACACACACACACACACACACACACAGACCTTCTGGATTCCAGTCCTCCAACTTCATAAATAATGCACACTGCTGTGGCTGACTGCTGCTGTTTCAGTGATGGACCTGTGCTGCCTGCAGCAGAAACAGAAGAACATATGAACAGGTGTAAGAGGTTTTGATCATCTCTTGGGTAAGATCTGTAGGCTAAAAAACCATTTAGACAGCTAAGTGTGGCTCAGTGTTTGAGGAATGAAGTGAAAATGTTTACATGACCAACCAGGAGAAACTGGTCGCTTTGTGCGCCGCCACACAATCACAGGCTGCTGTCTTTCTTCTCTCCCTTTGTGTGCGTGGCAACGTTATAACGCCTATCATGGGCTGTATTATAGGCTACTATAACGCTTATCATATACTATAACGCCTTTCACAAATGAATGAATGAAAGCCCAAAGTGACCAGAGTCAACAGGACAATCAGTGAGAAGAAGCGTCCTGCTCAGACGCCGGAGTTAGGTGCTATAAGAGCAGTGTTTCGGCCCAGCATCCAGTGACACAAGTACAAAGAGAAGGATGCGAGCTTACCGTACTACACTTCAGGCTTCTTCACGGCTCTTACGCTTCTCTGTGCCAAGAACAGAATGTTGTCCCGGGTTTAATATGTTCATATTTCCCACTATTTCTCATCCGTTATTGTGTAGCACCAGTGTAGTCTGAGATATCGCGGTCACAGTATGCTCCCTGTTATCAGCTCTGCTTCTGCGTCAGGAATTTTCCGCCTATCAAATCATCATATTACATCTGCCCCTGTGGGATAAGACTGCCTGTGAGCCTCGTGTTGGGAAAACTCTTCTCCAAAGCGCTTCTTTTTCCGCATTTTCTTCCACACTGAGTTTTCTTCCCCCCAGCTTCTCTTTCTCCAAACTCGCTGCTCTGCTCTGCTCTGCTGTGCTGGTAACCCCCGGCGTGACGTCACGTTCCGCCCGTTGAGCTGGACACCTGCTCGCGCCGACAGGAAACCAAAAGCTGCTCGCGAGCAGCCGAGTCCAGCGACCAATAGGGACCGAGAGGCGCGAGCGCTCTGATTGGCTGCTGCTCTGGCCGTGAATTTACAAAGCAGCATCTGCTTCTGGCAATAAAGCGCACTTGAGAGACTGGTGTCAGAATTAGTGATCCTGCCACAGGAAAGATGCAATGAGCAGCCTGCGTTGATCTACATGGTGTCCCAAAAGTCTCCATACGTAGGGGAAATGAACACTTTTTAGGCAAATGTAACTTTATTTACACAATATCATCTACATGATCTCCATTTCTTAGTAAACACACATGGAGTCCTCTCTCCCACTCATGATGAACTGGTGTTTACACATCTGGTGTTATGCATGTAACTGCATGTCCATCTCACCATGCGACCAGCCATGAGAATGATTTCAATACATTCTTCTTCTGTCAAAGGCATTCTTAAAGGCTATGTGAAAAAATAAATACATAAAATAAACTAAGCATGAAAAACTTTGGAAGACATTTTGCTAAAAAAAAAAAAAAAAAAAAAAAAAAAAAAAAAATT
>CM040982.1:13396834-13408089 GCA_022985145.1 Pangasius djambal
GAAAACAAAGAGATTAGACTGACAGTTATTGTCCTTCCAGATGTTCCTTCAATTATCAGAGGCGACAGAAATACTAAATGTGATATAATTAATTTCTAACTTGCTTACCCACCCTTTATCACTGCCTGCAACCACTTTGCATATTCTCTGATGAGCTTTTGTATTCTTTCCGTTATACTACTCTTTTCAGTAATACTCCACCCTCAGTCCCACTCTCCTTCTTCCTGACATGTCTGTTCTAAGCCTGTCAGGTTGTTTAGCCAGGCTTTTAGCATTTTTCACATAAAACATTGCCAATTGTCATAGACTAATTTCTTGAAATCAGGTCTGGAGACCGAGAGTGTCATGACAATTAGACCAAATTTGCATAAGTATTAACCCCCATTAAAAATGGAAAGAATATGGCGCAACCAGGACTCTGCTTAGAGGAAGCCTTCCACTAAAAGTCAGTGACCGGTTAAGGAGTACATTAGTCAGAGCAGCAACCAAGAGGCAAGGATAACGGCGAAGGAGCTGGAGCGATCCACAGCTCAGATGGGCTAAACTGTTCACAGGACAGCACAAGTATAGCCTGGACACTCCACAAAGCTTGGCTTTATGGAAAAGCCATTATTTGAGGGGGAAAAAAGCACACAATATGAAATTGTTGGAGACTCTGCTGTTCTGCCGAGACCGAACTGTAACTTTTTGTTCTTGGCACAAAGTGCTACACTGGTGTGGTTTAAAACCGAGAACCTGAAATTGTTAGAATGGCCCAATAAAAACCCCAGTGCTATAGAGATCCTGTGGCAAGACTTGGAAATTGCTGTTCAACAGTCTCTAGCCAAGCTTACAGAGGTTTAGCAATTTTGGCAAGAGGAATGGGCAAAAATATCAGGATCCGGATGATGGAGACATTAGACTATTGGGGCTGCATGGTGGCACAGCAGATAGTGTGACCTCCTTAAGGTCCCTGGTTCAATCCTGAGTTTGGGTTACTGTCTGTGTGGAGTTTATGTGCATGTTCTCACCATGGTGGCATGGTTTTCCTCTGGGTTTTCTGGTTTCCCTCTACCTCTAAAACTTGCTTGTAGGTGGACTGGGATATGCTCCAGATCCACATCTACCTTGACCAGGATCAAGCAGTTACTGAAAGTGAGCAAGTGAGATTATTCCTAGGAATTTGCAGACTATTGGCCGAATCTAGTTGTTTCAGTAGAAAAAGCAGTAATTACTGTAAACTTAAACTCATTGTAAACTTGATAACACACATGGCCCTTCGAGAACAGCATTTCAATCTATATTAGATAAACTGAGCATTACTTACAACATGATTTGGCCTACTCACTATGACAGGCAAACCCTTGATCTAATGCTGACATTTACGGTATTTGGCATAGATATAGAAAACACTCTCTCACACTACCCCAGCCTAAAATCTTATTTCATTTGAATTGTGCTTTACGCATGATATATGCACTTCACCTTGCTACCACATTAAGTATACAATCAAATCAGCTACTGTATTCAGTTTTATTTAAAATCACCCAGACTTTGATTGGTTCATCCTCTGACCCCACAGAACTTGATCAAGTGACTGAATGCTTAGAGTCAGTCTTTCACTCGAATTAAATAATTTTATAATGTTCCCAAGATTGTTTAATTGATTTTATTGAATTGCACTGTCCTGTGCTCATTTCAGGGCTCCTATTCAGTATATATATACACAAAATCTTTGCAAAATCCTAATCAGCAGCCATTAATGTGTCTTAGCAAGAGAACTCATTAGTGAAACCCTGTTCTGAACTTACTTAGCAAAGCCTAATGTTTAGACAGATGTAAGGATTAGTCTGCATTACTTTTACATCTCTGGTAAGGCAAGTAGAGTTTCTCAGAAATCCGAATCTGCTAATACTAAGTGCTGCCTTTTCCAATACAGTCATTCCAAAGGAAAAATGTCCAAGATTAGTCAGTGAGAAGTCAGGCAGGACACTGATGGATCGGCTATGCTCTACTGCATGGATGCAGAGTCTGTGGAGTGGCCAGCGGGAGAGCTGGCTGCCCTCCCAGTGCCTCATCATCAGAAGGGTCAGGTTACTGCACAGTGTGCTGCCAAGGAGGAATAAATAAATGAAGAACTGGTCTGAATTTTCGTCCTTCAAACTGCTTAGTATGCTCTCTGTGGGAGTGACCTGCAATGGACTTCTCAAGCTTTCCTGTGACTGGGCCACAACTGTACAGAGACTCTATTACATGGTTTCACAGTGTGGGATGCAACAGGATAGGGGCCATGTTATGCCATGGTATGCTTTTATTCAGTACACAAACATGTGTGTACTTAATACACATGTAGGCAGTGCCTGGGAATCATAAATCTAGATATGGTTTGGAAAGCATGTTTAAAGGAATACCTAAATTTCAGTTCTTGAAAGAATGGAGTAATAAAATAGTTTTTGTTCACATTGCTGGCAAATTCACTTATGCTAACATTTTTTAATCAAGCTGAATTAAGTGGATTAGTTCGTTCACCTTCTGCGACAATTCAATTCAATTTGTATAGTACTTTTAACAGTGGACATTGTCACAAAGCAGCTTTACATCCTAAATTGACATTTCTGTAACCACTTTGTCCTGGTCGGGGAATCTACTGTCAGTGGCTCCCACAGGGCATGAAACACACACACACACACACACACACACACACACACACACACACACACACACACACACACACACACACACACACAATGTGAGGCAAAGGTTCCCAATCCTAGTCCTAGTGTACCCCTTATCCTGTACGTTTTAGTGTTTTGCCTGCTCCCAATACACCTTATTCAAGTAATCAGCTAATCTGCAGCAGGGCAGGGATCAGGGTTAGGAACCTGTAGTGTGAGCAACCTGGAGAACATGGGAAGATACAAAACTCCACATAAGCAGTAACGCAAGCTCAGGATTGAAGCTGTTTGTGTATGTATGGATGTGTAATGTATGTACGTACATACACACACACATATACATACAGTCAGGTCCATAAGTACTTGGACAGTGACAAATATTGTAATTTTGCCCCTGAACATCAACATAATGGATTTGAAATGAAGCAATCAAGGTGTGATTGAAGTGTAGACTTTCAGCTTTAACTCAAGGGGTTTAAAAAAAATAGTGCATTAATTGTTCAGGAATTACAGCCTTTTTTTTTTTTTTTTTTTTAAACAGTCCCCCTCCATTTTCACAATTGGACTGATAAGTATAGCCAGGTGTGGCCTCATGTTCCAAAGTACACCACATCATCTGTCAACATGTGGAGGCAGTGTCAGGGCATGGGCATGTATGGCTGCCAATGGAACTGGATCACTGGGGTTTATTGATGATGTGACTGCTGATAGAAGTAGCTCGATGAAATCTGAAGTGTATAGAGATATACTTCCTGTTTAGATTCAGTCAAATGCTAGGGCAGTGCTTCCCAGTACAGATGGATAATGACCCAAAGCATACCACAAAAGCAACCCAAGAGCTTTTTAAGGCATCTTAAGAAATTAAATATTCTTAAATGCTCGATGGCCTCAACCCAATTTAGCATGCTTTTCACTTATTGAAGACAAAACCGAAGGCAGGAAGATGCCCAAACAACCAGCAACTGAAGGCAGCTGCAGAAAAGGCCTGGCAAAGCATCTCAAGGGAGTAAACTCAGCATTTGGTGATGTCTGTGGGTTCCAGATTTGAGGCAGTCATTGACTGCAAAAAAATGTGTCACTGTCCAAATACTTACATACAGTCCCCTTCAAAAATATTGGAACAGCAAGGAAACTTAAATGTATAACCAAAAAAAAAAATTAAGACATGAGAGATCAAAAGATGATTATGAGACGATATCAGGAAATGAAAGCTGAAATTATCATCTATTTACATCTAGATGTGTTAAACTACTTTTATATTTACATCTGCATTTGTTAAACAATTTAGAACATGGCACCATTTGTTTGAACCCACCCATTTTTCAAGTGATCAAATATATTGGAACATGTGACTGACAGGTGTTTCTTGTTCCCCAGGTGTGTCCTGTTAGATTGATTGTTTTAACAGTTAATAGCTCTGAATGTCTAATCTTGGTTCAATAAACCAACATGAAGACCAGAGAGCTATGGGAGAAAAGCAAGCCAAGAAAAGAGGGGAAATTGATCAGAGCCATTGCACAAGAATTGGGCATAGCCAATACAAGAATTTGGAATGTCCTGGAGAAAAAAAAAAGGATCCACTGGTGTACTAACATCCAGACGTCCAACAGGTTAGCCAAGGAAAACAACAGCAGTTGATAACAGAAACATTGAGGGAGCTGTGAAGAAAATCCCTGAAACAACAGTCAGTCACATCACCAACAACCTCCACGGGGCAGGGGTGAAGGCATCACAATCCACCATCAAAGAAGACGACTTCCAGGGCGAAGATATAGAGGCCATGCCACAAGATGCAAACCACTCATCAGCACTAAGAATCGGAAGGCCAGATTGGAATTCACAAAATAAATAAATAAATAAACAAAATAAATACAGAGATAAGCCATCATAAGCATCACAAAGGAGAATGCACCAGATTGATATGCAACAAAATATGAAGTGTTACTTACCTTAAGATGATCGGTTCCATTACTTTTGCTCACCTAAACACTGGGTAGTCTGCTACCAAAAGGTGCCATGTCATAAATTGCTTAACACATCTTAGATGTAAATATCAGGTAAATGAAATCTGAAGTTCTGATCTAGCCTCTCATTCATCCTTTGATCTCAACCCTAAATGTTTTCAACGTACAATGGCCTTTTTGGAGGGGACTGTATATATGAAATCTGTTATATACACCATCACATCTTTCACCAATTTCACCAGTATGAGCGCATTTCTACATATTCATAAACAAATTCCGCCATCTGCTGGTCATTCTATTTATAAAAAGAAATGTAAATACAATGTTGTACATATTTAAGGGTTACTACACTTAAATACACGTTGCCCGAGATTCTTTGCACATTTATTCTTATTCAACCTAACAATGCATACTTCACCTTGCGTAAATTAGTATGGATTATTTTTTTTTTTTTTTATCAAATGCATACCGGACCATATGGTTACAGAAACAAAGACAGTTGAACATTTTTGAACATCTGGTTGCACTGGAAATAACAGTAGTCTAGAAAGAAAAAACTGTCATCTGCATTGTGTTGCATATTGACAATCTCTCCAACAGATATCTACTGAACTGAGCGGCAATAAAGGCTTAATTAACCTCTGATCTCTTGCAACACATTCTCAGGGACCAGATGTTCAAAATTTCACCATTACATAGATAACACCTAATGTTTCACCTAGAACTGATCTGAAACTTTCACAGAAGTTAAACTGAAAAGTGGTGCTTTAAAAAAAAAAAAAAAAAGAGGTTAAAATGGTCACAAACGCTTATTCAATTTAAGACTTTTATTTAATTTATTTCATTGTCAATGCAATTAAAACTCAGCATTTAACATGTGATCTCTGATGCCTAAGAGCTTTTGCAGCAAAAATATTTTCAGGAAATCATGACCAGTTCGACAACTAAACATGAAAAATACATCATTACATACAGTGTGTTACATACTTGGACAGTTACATAAACACTTATAGACTAAAACTTTTATCCACTTACACTTCAAATCACGATCCGTTCAGTGCTTATAAAACTTTTTTAAGAAGTCAGTTCAGGCAACTTGTAGAACTCCCTTTACTGTTTGAATTTAAAATCATAGGAAAGTACATGCTAGTGATTCAGGAAAGCTAAGGGAAAAACACATAGTAAGGTGCACTATCTAAGGCACGAGAGTCAACCAAAGGTAGGAACGTCACCTTTTAAAAAAAATTTTTAAAAAATGCTGCATTTTTGTCCTTTCACAAAGGTTCGGCAATTAATGGGTTACTTCCTACACTTCCCTATACTTTAATGAGATTCTCGCTTATCTACTCAAAAACGACAATAAAACTCAACATACTGTACCAATAAAAAAAGGACAAAAAACAAGCATTAGTGAAGTGCTGTCATGGCTGAGGTTATGAGAAACGTCAGATTTTTTTTTTTTCCTATATTGATACTGAAGAAGCTGAAGCGCTTTACCGAACCTTTTATGCATATAATGGCTGGTAGTCATTTCTGGAGCTTCGGCAGGCGATCGCACAAACGCTGAGCATGCCAAGGAACTGAAGAAAAGAAAGAAATCAATACAAGTGCAACAGATCCCACACTATACCCACACAAAGTACTACACCATTACCAGTAACTGTGAACTGAGCATAATAGATATGGCACAGGTGGGGTATAAATTACGGGCCTAACATACCTTTATGATGGCGAATCCCAAGATGACCAACATGGCATAAACCAGCACACTCTGCAGCAGCTGCTCCAGTTTAGTTTCACATCCCTATAAATACACACAGATTTAACTGCAGGGTCGAGAACAAAGAACATAATCTCTTTCCAAAATATAAAAATCGTACAGTAATTGTTGAGATCATAATAGTATGTTTCTGAAGTTCTACTAACGCTTTCATTCAGCAGATCTGGGTGGTCGATCTGTCCACTGCAGGTGGTGTTTGCTTTGCAGCATGACTTAGGCACAGTATGGTTCTGAGAAAACCATGACCACTTTAACCAGTCGGTGTAGTTGTACACCCCACAACATCCCAGCTGTATGAAAAGAGAGGACAGAAAGACACGTGGCACATCAATGAGGGGAAAAAAAATGTAAAGCCATTCTGTTGTTTTTAAATTATGAATTACACCTAATTATAATAATTGTTTACCTGAGACTGCAAGTAATCCACTGCGTGGCTTTCAGAATTCTCGCCGTTGTACTTCTCAAAAACGTCATTCATTGGTTTTTCCAAGTCTCCACTTATCTGTCAGTGTATTCACGGTCATAAATCATCCAAAGAATAAATGTGACTTTAGTATTACAAGCTTCTACCAGGGTTAGGAATGACTGGGAGATAAAACCTTATAATTCTAATGGCACAAAATGCCAAACTGCGACCACTAAAGTAGACCCCAAAACTGTGCAGTGCTTATAAAAGAGCAACCATCAAAACAGGAAAACTCACCCTGCCTTTGTAGATGAAGCCAAACACAATGGCAGTGACCTCCGCAGCAAATATCAGAAAAAGGATGAGTAGGAACTGCATGCAAAACAAAACGCACATGAAGGTAAGAAGCATTCTAACAATTTACTTCTCCATTTTATTTGAAAACTGAAACTCAAAGTGCTGTGGTTTTTTTGTTTACATCCTATTAGAGATGCATTACCGGAAAGTCCCATACTCACAAAGCCTAGGCCGATTTTAGACTCCCTCAGAGTTGCACAGCAGCCGATTGTACCTACGATGAACATAACCACGGCCACACCAAGAATGATGGCTGCAGGGATAACGGTGTATTTGTCAACTCTGAAGTCGTCAAAGTTCTTGTAGGTGCTTATGACGTAAGAGCCGACGTATGCAAGAGCCGCTCCTGCAGCCTGGAAGAAGACATGTAACATGAAAAAGAGATCTTGTGAGCAATTTCTGGTAAAACAAAAATATATATATATATATATATATATATTGTGACATATTGTGAAATGGCTGTATGACAAACACACACATGCATGCCCTGGTCTCAATATGTTCCAATGCCATCTGCGGGGGAAAGACTGATCTACAATAATAATGCAGTAGTTGCTATTTTGCCTGAAATGTGTGGGTCAGCTGGTTCACCCAAACACCACATGACCTAGTTCTCTTACAGCAAGCCCCAGATCTCAGTCATGAGACTGAGAGTAACTTTGCTCCTCTAATCTTCAATGGAACCCTGGTCTTGTGCCTCAGATATCAGCGTAAAGCCCTAAAGGCCTAAAAAAATCAGAAAATGAAATAAAGGGGGATCCTAGTATAATTTGATCTTTATAGGTATTCCTTGTTAAAGTTCCTAATTTTTGTCATCATACGATATCAAGGCTTCTTTAAAAAAAAATTTTTTTAAAGTATAACTATTTTATCACTAAATGTAACATGTTTGGTGACAAAAAAACGTGACTATTATAGAAAGTCGCACTTTTTATCCCACTGATTAGAGAAAGCCAGGGATCAGTTCTGCTTGAAAGAAGCTGACTATGAGAACTAATACTCACGCATCATGTATCAGTTCTCTTTACAGGCTCCAACAGGACTTTTTTAATGCGTGTTTACTGGGTAGGGAGTCGTACAAAAAGTACCGGAAACTTTTTCACAGTGTTATCAAGCAATCTACAAAACACAGTCTAGCATGACGTCACGAAATTTACACGGAAACAACACCAAGTACACACTGAAGCAGGACTGAAGAAGCTAAAAATCGATGTTATCAGAATCCTTCCTTTTTTTTGCCAACAAACAAAAAAAAAACCCAGACCTAATACACTTCACCATAAGAGTAACTATACTGTAGTAACGTTAGCTAGCTACTTGAGCTAGCTAGCACTCCACTACTGAAGTGTTTATTTTGAGCCAGACAGCTCTACTGATTTCTGTAGTCACGCGCAAAATTCGCCCACACGTCATCGGCGACTTGAATTAAAAGACAATTTGAGAAAATCTATTCCAAATTTAGCCCACAGATATAATATAACATATAATGAGCGCTGAGATTTATTGGTAAACCGTCAAACATTTTAGGCGCATATTAGCATGTGCGTGTATTAGCTACTGTTTCATTTGCTAAAGTAACTAGCTTTACGAGAAGGTACTCACCCAAAATATTAAACTGAGGAGCAAAAGGACGGTCTTAGATGCTACAATGCCGCAATCCATGTCTGCTGTAGGTTACCTGTAAAAAAAATAAAGCTGAAGTTTATGCCTGTCTAAATATCGTGCTCTGCTCTGCTCTGTAAACGAACACGACCTTTACACGCCTCTATATCGACGCTTGTTTGGCCTTCAGGGTTGCCAGGCATTCTCAGGAAACCCCCCAGAAACGCACCCATATCCATGCAATGTGGATAAACATCCCGGCTTTTAAAGTTCAACATAATGACTGTTGAAATGACCCTGATAAACTTTTCACCATGGTTTTAAATGAATTGTAATGTAAATTAAATAAAAAGCTACGTGAAGACGTATACCAGTTCACTTAGACAATATGTAACGCTCATATTGTAACACGCCTAGATAAGAGAAAGGATGTGAGAAAACCTAGTGCTGGCTGGAAAGTTTAGAAGTCCATTTGTCATGATTAGGGATCATTTACCCACAGGATTAGGTTATAAGTAAATTATTTTAGTTGAAATTAAATATGTTTTCATGTAAATAGGGCATCTCGCGGGGTAAATCTAAACAGAGAACAGGTTGAAATATCTGGCAACACGCCCACTTCCGAGTTTGTGTTGACCGAAGCTCTGAGACGAGCCCGTTTCCACATGCAGTTCCTCGACCACCCGCTAGGTGGAAACACACCCGCGCTTTGACTTATGACACATTCACGTGAATGTGACGTGAAGGGGACAATGACGTGTCATCACATGAGCATCAGTGATATCTTTTTTTTTTTTTTTTTCGTCTACACACTACACCCAAGAAAAGAAAAAGTTTAAAAAAAAAAAAAAAAAAAAAAAAACCCTTTCATCTCCAATGATACCTCATCTTTTCTTCCTGGGTCTTTAACCTGGAAATGTCAACATATAGTTTACAATTAAAATGACTGTATAAATGTACATGCAGATATATTTTAGTGGGACAAAAGTGTATTCTTGAGGTGACCACCCCAATGACAATTATGGTACAGTATAGTTTCTGAGAGTGTACTATACCATAAATTCGTGTGTGTAAAGATTTATTTGTTTATTAATTACAACATTGTCAATTTTGGACTAGATAGCTGGCTCGATGGGAAACATTCAAAACAAAAAAAACTAACCAGGTATGATTTAAGCCTGTGTTAGGATGACAGGGTAATAGGAAATGTATATATCTCTAGCCCTTTCACGGAAGATACATTGTATGGCCAAAAGTTTGTGGACACCTGACCATCACAGCAATACGTGGGTCTTCTCCAAACCGTTGCCACAAAGTTGGAAGCACACAGTTGTTTTGAATGTCTTTGTATGCTGTACCATTACAAATACCCTTCACTGGAACTAAGAGGCCCAAACATGTTCCAGCAAGACAATGCCCCTGTGCACAAAGCAAGGTCCATGAGGATGTGGTTTGCCAAAGCCCTGACCTCAACCCCACTGAACACCTTTGGGATGAACAATTGTATGGTCCTTACCAACTACTATAAACAAACGAATGACCTCAGGTAAGAAACAAAAAAAATAATTTTAAAATACCACATAACAGATTTCAGATTTCCTTTTTTCCCGAAAAGTAAACCAACATTCAGAAACCAGGTGGGGAAAAAATAAGTACACCCTATAATTCAGTAACATGTAGAACAACAATAGATTGGAGTAGAGATAGACTGGAGTTTGACTTGGTCATACCAACAACTTGATTTTTTTCTTCTTTAGCCATTCAGATTTTGATTTGCTGGTATGCTTGGGATCATTGTCCTGTTGCAGGACCCAATTTGGGCCCAGCTTAAGCTGCTGGAGAGATGACCTCACATTGTCTCAAGAATATTCTGGTATAAAGTGGAGTTCATCGTTGTCTCAATGACTGCAAGATTCCCCAGTCCTGTGGCTGCATAACAATCCCAAATCATCACACCTCTACCACCATGCTTTTTGACAGTTGGTATGAGGTGTTTAGCTTTTGCCAAACTTGGTGCTGTGCATGATGACCAAACATCTCTACCTTGGTCTCATCAGACCAAAGGATATTGTTCCAGAACTTTTGTGGTTTGTTGAGATGCAATTTTGCAAACTTAAATCATAATAATAATAATAATAATAATAATAATAATAATAATACATTTTATTTATAAAGCACTTTACATTTTAAAGAAAATCTCAAAGTGCTACAGAAAAGAGTCATAATATATACAGCAATTAAAACCAGCTGCCAACTGAGATTAGCACAGAAATTTAAACTCTAAATATTAAACGACTTTTTAAAAAGGTACGTTTTTAGACCCCTTTTAAAACTATCAGTCATTTGTGGAGCCCTCAGATGTTCAGGGAGGGCATTCCACAGGCGAGGAGCAGCGGCGCAAAAGGCTCGATCCCCAATGGTGCGGGTCTTAGTCCTAGGGGGGAGGAGACGATGAGTGCTTGTGGAGCGGAGGGGACGTGCTGAAATCTGTG
>CM040982.1:13408189-13429709 GCA_022985145.1 Pangasius djambal
GAGAGTTGCAGTAGTCCAGTCTGGAGGAGACAAAGGCGTGGACGAGTTTCTCAGCATCATGTAGGGAGAGTGTAGGACGGAGTCTGGCTATATTCCTGAGGTGATGAAATGATGTTTTGCAAAGATGTTTAATGTGAGCCTCAAAAGTTAAATGAGGGTCAAACCTAACACCAAGATTTGTAACTAATGGTGATAGGGGATGTCCTGGCCAGAGAATGTAATGCAAGTTATGGTAGATGTTCTGATCTGATGAGGGGAACCAATGAGGATGGCTTCTGTTTTTGAGCTGTTCAACTGGAGAAAGTTATGATTCATCCATGCCCTTATCTCCTCCAGACAGGCAGTGAGTGTAGGTAAAGTTGATGACGACGATGACGATGACGATGATGATGATGAGTGAGCATCAGTTTTCATATATAGTTGTGTATCATCAGCGTAACAATGGAACGAAATTCCCAAGCGACTGATGACTTTGCCAAGGGGGAGCATGTAAAGAATGAATAAAATAGGTCCAAGAACTGATCCCTGTGGAACTCCGCATCTAACAGCATGTGAACGGGACCTTGAGCTTCCCATGGCCACAAAATCATGCTGCCATATTCGTTTTGGAGAGAAAGGGCTTTTTTCAAGCCAACCTTCCGTGAAAGCCATATTTGTTCAGTCTTTTGCTGATTGTGCTGTCATGAAAATAAACATTTAATGTGCTTACAGAGGCCTGTAGACACACATGAGTGCTCCATAACACCAAACTGCTCAAAGTTCTGCTTTTATAGAGGTAGTAACACTTCTTGATGACTAACTAATCTTGGGGATTTCATCAGGAACACCTGGCTGCTAATAACTCTTGTAATGATTGTTGAAGTAGGAAGTGTGTACCTATTTCCCCCCCCCACATGGTTTCTGAATGGTTTGCTTTTTGGGAAAAAAATGACAATATATTGAAATTCAGTTCAATTCAATCCAATTCTATTTGTATAGCGCTGTTAACAATGGACATTGTCACAAAGCAGCTTTACAGAAATAAATGGATTCACAAAAAAATATATTGTAAATGTGAATTTATCCCTAATGAGCAAGGAAAAACTCTGAGACAATATGAGGAAGAAACCTTGAGAGGAACCAGGCTCAAAGGGGAAGCCATCTGGGTGCAACGGATAGTGCGATTATAAATAAATCCCTTCTATTATTGTGTACTATATGGACAAATAGTGCAAATGTGCAACCAGAAAATTCATCACAGTTTTCGCAAGAAGTCCAGTTGGTTAAAATCTATCCACTGTCCATTGATGGAGTCCTGAGTACGAACGTGAAATCTGTTGTGTTTTTTTGTTTATAGAAGTTAGTGAGGACCACACAATTGTTATTTAGGCCCCGAAAAATAAAAACATAGAACTGAAGGAGGGTGTACTTTCTTTTCCCCATGACTGTATGAGTGTGATGGTCAGGTGTCATCCAACCTTTGGCCGTATAGTGTACATTGTATTTTGCATAGTTTTGAGTTGTATAGGCACCAACTCTTTCCTTTCTATATAAGCCACAATTTTTATGCTTTCAGGACAAAATAAGACTTAATGTTAAATTTGTAGAACCTGAAGAAGGTGATGCCCAGGTAGCAGCAGAACAGACTTCCTGGAGTGGCATGCCTCTAAATGATTATATCCACCATATAGTGGGTCAGTCTCTGTTTAGACAGCCACTAACTCATGCAAGGCAAGCTTGTTTTCTAGCTTGCTAACAACAAAGGAAGTCTTTAGAGAGACCCATGTCCTGCATGGGCTCATAAGGGGAGGTCTTAACAGACTCTAGGACAAGGGTGAGATCCCACACTGGGCTTTTAGGCTAACATGGTAGATGAAAACACCTTGCTCCCTTCAGAAAGACTCTGACTGAATGAGTCCCCAGCGCAACACTATCCACAGTGCTGTGATGTGCTGCAATGGCTGCCACATTTACCTTCAACCTGGCACATACGCACGCGCACACAGGCACAAGAATATCAGAACAGCAGGGATTACCTTTGGCACTTGGCCTGCGGCCAAATCACAGCTGTGCTGATAATGAGTATTCAAAACCTGTGAAGGATATTATTGAATATTTTAGAGGATTTCTCATTTCCTTACACAATTGCAATTATTATTTCATGTTAGGCATATAACAAATCAACCTGGGTGCTACAGAGAAAAAAAAAGTTATAACTAGATTTCTAACTATAAGAAATCAGATGTTAAATACAAAAAGTCAAAATCTCAGTTAATCTAGATTATTTATTAAAACCCTTTGTAAGAGCATGTACAATCCACATCACATAATTGCTCTATATTGTAAGACACCAAAGTATGTGTTTACTTGACTATATAAGTTGCTGATAAATCATAACTCAATAGATAAGACAAGTTATATTTGTTACAATCTTGGAAGTAACTTGGAAGTAAAGTAAATTCTGCCTAAATATGGCTCCTGAAATACCAAGAAAAAGATTTGCTAAGATATAACATTTTGTGTGGACAGTGGATAGATTTTAACCAACTGGACATCTTGTGAAAACTGTGATGAATTTACTGGTTGCACATTTGCACTATTTATCCATATAGTACACAATAATAGATATACAGGCTTAGTTCTTAGTTCCAGTGAAGATATACAATATTTACAATCGCACTATCCGTTGCACCCAGATGAGGATGGGTTCCCTTTTGAGCCTGGTTCCTCTCAAGGTTTCTTCCTCATATTGTCTCGGAGAGTTTTTCCTTGCCACCGTTGCCTCTTGCTTGCTAATTAGGGATAAATTCACATATTTACAATATATTTTTGGAATCTATTTATTTCTGTAAAGCTGCTTTGTGACAATGTCCATTGTTAAAAGCGCTAAACAAATAAAATTGAATTGAATTGAATATTAAATTTAATATTCATATTAAATCATTAATCATTTTCTTGGTATTTCAGTATGCTTTTAATATCTACTCTAATTTTGAAATCACATTTGCCCTAGATCTATTTTTCCGGAAAGTTTGACCTGAATTGTACTAAACAGACTAACTAAACTAGCTAGCTAAATGTATCTTTAGCTTGAAATAGCATAAATTAGATAGCTTTCTAACAAAGGTCCAGACAGAGTTGTTTGTGACTAGGCTAGAAAACTAACTACACTAATGTAGTTGCACATAGTGCTTGCTAACATTAACAAACATCTTTACTAAAACATTCAGAAGTAGGCCTGTTACCAAAAAACTGCAAAGCACAAAGTACTCCATCCTTAGAATTTCCTGGGGCCAAAAATGTAAAAGCACAACTTGATCTCTGACTATTACAAAGCACTGACGCTGGAGAGTCCTTCCATAAATGTTAAATAAACCTCACATTACAGAAAGCTTCACCATATCAAAGATTAAACATATTTCTTTGTTAAATAAACCATTTTTGAAAATCCATTTATTTTTAGATTATGTCTTTGTGAATTAGTTGTTAGGGATGCTATCATAGAAAATTAATCAACACCTTCTGACCAGTCAGATTTGAGAATTCAAAAGTGCCATGGTAGAGTATTTTGCCATACTTAATCTCTGAGCGAATTCTCTCCACTATTTCCAACACAAGCACCACATACCGATCATATGGAACTTGCAAAATGCTCCTCACTGCAAATTGCCCACTTCTGTTCTGCACACACTTGTGATGAGCTAACACATTTGACTTTGAAACAGCTAAAAATAACAGGTGCTGCACATTTGCATTAATTTTCCTAATACGGCAACTGATCCAGCTTTGATATTATTGTACTACTGTGGCTGCTAGTAACATCTATTCCCGTACAAATCAAAGTAGATTTAAATCCAGTCTGATAATTACCTCCCCATTACACTACGCTACGTATTATAACAAGCAGCAGCGCAGTTAGCCACAGTCACAGAGCGATTAGAATCAAGCGTGTCTAAACAAGTCTTTCTAGAACTGCTGCTACGTTGTTATGCAGTGGCAAACAACTCAGATTTAACATCTCATCTTTAAAGAATAGAATATTAGTCTGAATTACTCTCTTACTATTACTCTTGAAACACTATCATAAGAAGCACTAGTGAGTCATATGCAATTACATTCCATTATATTTCTCTGTGCCTTCATTCTATTATACTTCTCCATACCAGCTACTCTCAAATCTTCTAAGCACACATATAAGATTTAATAAACAATTTGGCAAATCAAACTTATATTTTGCTAAATCCCACAAAAGCCTATATTGCATACTGCTTTTGTCCCTGAGGATTTCAGCTTTTGTTTTTAATATTAATAATTCCCTCATTCTACTCATTGTAAAAAACACTATGTTGATCACATATTTTTAAGTGACTTTGGTAGGTTACACAAAACTTAGACAGACATTCCAAAGCATTAAGTGACAAATATGCAGAACTTTGTTATATAGTGGATGTGGTTAAATGTCTTATGACTCTTTTGGGAAGTGAAACTAAAAAAAAAAAGGTGCAAGTCCTCAGACTAAGGTAACTAAGACCCGCCCATCACGTGAGGACAAGTGTATAATGCTGATATTGCTGTGACTCACAGCAGTCTCTCCTGAAAATCATGGGCTCAGAATACCTCTCTCTGTTGGCTATCTTTGCATTTATCAGTACTGCTGATTTTCATGCTGTTATTCGTTCAAGCAATGGGCTTCGTGAGTGCCGCAAAAACCTTAGTGCACCAGCACTCGAGGTTCTCCCTGGTGGAGGCTGGGACAACCTGCGCAATTTGGATATGGGTCGAGTGATGAATCTAAGCTATTCGCAATGCCAGACCACAGAGGATGGCATCTACCTCATTCCAGATGAGACATTTGTCATTCCGCAGAAGGTGAGCTCAGTAGAGATGAACTCTGAGATCATCAGCTCATGGCTTGAACAGAAAAGCTCCATTTCGAGGTCAATCAATGTTGAGGCTTCCTTCGACACATTGGTGAATGGCAAGTTCTCTGCTGAGAGCAAACGCATGAAAACCCATCAAGTGAAGGATAATTCAGTCACAGCTCGGGTACAGGTAAGGTCCACTAAGGTATCCATACTAAAGCTGCCCTGTTTTTTGGGAGTTCAACAGTAGGATTTAACTAACACACACATACACACACGGTATATATATATAAATTGTTTGTGTGTGTGAGAACCAGAATGTTTCAGACAAAGGTCCTTTGCCGGAGCAGAGTGCTCCTGAGGCTATGGTGAAAGCAGTGGACTAAGTTAATCAAAACACTGCATAGAAAGATGAAACATATACCTTAAAACCAGCAAATGCAGCAATTCCAGACATTTCAATTCCATTTATCTTCTTCTTTTTGCTTTTTGTAGGTGCGTAACCATCTGTACACAGTAAAGGCATATCCTGATTTCACTCTGGATGCACGTTTTGCCCGACAGGCTGAGGGAATTGCAGATGCCATTGAGAACAACCAAACCCGCCTGGCAGCCTATCTGTCTGAAAAGATGGTGCTTGATTATGGTACACATGTCATCACAAATGTGGATGCTGGTGCTACTTTGGTGGAGGAAGACTATTTAAAATCATCTTATGTTTCTGATGCACAGTCCTCTCAGTCGTCTGTCACAGCATCAGCTGGTGCCAACTTTTTTAACAAAGTTAAATTTGATATCGGCAGTAAGGAGTCACAAGAAACATCTGAAACTATAGCCTACCAGGGTAATATTACATACTCCATAACAATGAGTCATGGTGGGGCTTTGTTTTATCCTGGCATTACTCTACAAAAATGGCAGGAGAGCACTTTAAACAATTTAATTGCTATTGACCGTAGTGGACTACCACTACATTTTTTTCTCAACCCATCAACATTTCCAGACCTCCCACTTCCAACTGTAAATAAACTAGCTCAGTCTGTGCGTAAGGCCATAGATCGTTACTACAAAATTAATACCTATCCTGGGTGTGTTAAACCAGACTCCAAAAATTTCAACTTCCAAGCAAATGTGGATGATGCATCCTGTGAAGGTCCAAGCACCAACCTTAGCTTTGGTGGTGTTTACCAACAGTGTACTCCACTGACATCAGATGGAGATGCAATCTGCCAGGAACTCGCTGTGAAAAACCCAGCCACTGGCTCATATACCTGTCAACAGCCATACATCACTACACTACTGCGCTCTGAAGTGCAGGAAAGACCATATAATAATTATGAGTGTCACCAGCGATGTCATTCATGCTGGTTGCTTTTCCATTGCTGTAAAGATGTATGTGGAAATGTGTATTATGTTCGACGTGCAAAGGTCGACACTTATTGGTGTTCTACTAATGATAAAGCTCCAGAATTCTCTGGATATCTCTTTGGTGGTCTATTTGGCCCTTCTTTACAAAATCCATTAACCAAATCCAAATCCTGTCCTTCAAATTTCTTTGCCTTAAAATTTTTATCCAGTGGTATTATGATCTGTCTAAGCAATGACTATGAGACAGCAACAAGATTCTCTGTGCCTTTTGGAGGTTTCTTTAGCTGCCAGTCTACCAATCTTCTTGCAGGAGGACAATCACACTGCCCACCACAGTTTAGCCAACATCTCGTTGCCATAAGCGATGGATGTCAGGTACTGTACTGCGTTCAATCAGGCATTTTCACTGGAGGGAAGTTACTTCCCATCCACCTCCCACCCTTTACAAGACCTCCAGTGATCAGTATGATAGCCACAAACACTGTAGCTGTGATGACTGAAGGAGACCAAGCCTGGGTGAGAATCAAAGACACAATGATGTGGAAGGTGGCCAAGCCTGAGGACATTGCGAAAATGTCCCAAATGTTTGAGGATGATTCCTCTCGGTCACAAAAAAAAACGGTTGGCATTGTATTTGGTGCTCTAGCCTTGATTGCTCTTGTGGTGGCGGTAGCAGTGTTAGTGGTGAGAAAGAGGAAGAAGATTCTTCTTTTCAGAAGAGGTCGAGGCTATGAGGAGATTCAAAGTGACGGACTGTGTGAGACTATTGTAGAAAGCCAGACAGAGCAACAGTCTGAGAATCTGACTGATGATCATACTCAGAGTCTCTTGGCATAGTGTTTCTGTTCCTGTGCAATAAATACTTATAAAATGGTGTACAGCAGTAATGTACCATTATCTAATAACTATAACTGCTTTTTTCTATATTAAGCAAGATATTTTTTTTTATTGTACTTTGACATATACATTTATACATAAAATCAGATAATGAAATCACAACCCTGAACTATTGTAACATGTTTTTTCTAACATTTCGCTTTAATCTGATTTACAGTGATTGTGTACCTTTATCATCTACAGAAATTATGATCCATCATGATCCTTAAATTAAGAACATTTTGACTTTGTTTTGTTTTTATTAAACATTTCTGTAGAAAATATGAGCATGTCTTTTCTTATATATATATATATATATATATATATATATATATATATATATATATATATATATATATATATATATATATATATACACACACATACATACATACATACATACACACATACATACATACACACACATATATATATACACCAATCCTTATTTATATATGGAAAAAAGCACTGCACTGAGGACATCAACATGTTCAACAGGTTAACAAGTTTAAACCCATAAACTTAAATCAATCTAGAATGAGGAAACTGGAAAGTACCTAGGAAGTTCGAACCTTAAATCATAGTTTCACTCAAGGCAGTATCAGTTTTGAAGGCGTTATCTGTATAAATCAGTACTTACGCTGATGACACACAGTTGTATGTTTCAGCAAAGCCAGATGACAGACACCAGCTTAATAAAGTTGAGGAATGTGTAAAAGACATTAGACACTGGATGCTTATTAACTTTCTCTTACTTAATTCTGGCAAGACAGAAGGACTTGTACTAGGACCACATGCAGCTAGAAGTAAGCTTTCTGATAACATAACTCTGGATGGCCTTTCTGTTTCATCATCTGCAGCAGTAAAAGACCTTGGTGTGATTATCGACTCTAGTCTTTCTTTTGAAGCTCATGTAGATAATATAACTAGGATCGCTTTCTTTCATCTCAGAAATATTGCTAAATTAAGAAATATATTGTCACTACACGATGCAGAAAAATTAGTTAATGCTTTTGTTACCTCTAGGTTGGATTATTGTAATGCCTTACTGTCTGGATGTTCCATTAGATGCATAAACAAGCTCCAGTTAGTCCAGAATGCAGCAGCAAGAGTCCTTACTAGAACCAGAAGCTATGACCACATCACCCCTATCTTATTCACACTGCATTGGCTCTCAATCAAATTTCGTATTGATTATAAATTTCTACTATTGACCTATAAAGCACTACAGGGTCTCGCGCCACAGTACCTGAGCGAACTTTTGGCCTTTTATGATCTGCCACGCCTACTTAGATCAATAGGTGCAGGCTATTTGGTGGCAAGTTGAATAGAGGGGGCTACAGCTAGGGGTAGAGCTATCTCTTACAAAGCCCCACAGTTATGGAACAGCCTTCCACTTAGTGTTCAGGGCTCAGACACAGGCTCAGTGTTTAAGTCTAGGCTGAAAACATATTTGTTTAGTCAAGCCTTTTGTGAATAGTTTTTTCTTAGGTACAGGGGCAGGTCTGGAGGGTTCACAGGCATAGAGTGTTGTGGTGAACTGGGATGTTTGGATGCTGTCGCCCCCCACCCCCCCACCCCCACTCTCACTCTCACGCGTTCACTCAGGCTTGTCGACGGTGGAGTGGCTGGCCGCTTTATGTCCCAGGGTGCCCTCATGTCTGTGTTAGCTTCTGGGTCTCCCTTTTAGTTATGCTGTCATAGCTAGTTTTGCTGGAGTCCCTGCTTGCACTCTGCATGCAAAGTACATTTTCCTTAACCATTAAAGGACAAAAGCTTACCTAACAATCTCTCCCTCTCTCTCCATCTCTCTCCCTCTCTCTCACTCTTTGTTGAGCTACACATGCTACATCTGAGATGCCAGTGATTCTGACCCCTTCTTGCCACGAGCACCTTCGTACTCAGGACTCCATCAGTGGACAGTGGATAGATTTTAACTAACCGGACTTCTCGCAAAAACTGTGATGAATTTACTGGTTGCACATTTGCACTATTTGTCCATATAGTACACAATAATAGAAGGGATGAGGATGGGTTCCCTTTTGAGCCTGGTTCCTCTCAAGGTTTCTTCCTCATATTGTCTCAGAGAGTTTTTCCTTGCCACCGTTGCCTCTGGCTTGCTCATTAGGGATAAATTCACATATTTACAATATATTTTTTGAATCCATTTATTTCTGTAAAGCTGCTTTGCGACCATGTCCATTCTTAAAAGCGCTATACAAATAAAATTGAATTGAATTATAGTGAAGCAACATTACAACATTTAACAGCCAATTACTAGCAAACTGTAATAGCTGTAATAATAGCTGGTCACAAAGATGATTACTAATTATTTTTTACATCACTACATATTATCTTCTTGGCTAACCCAAGTTGAGCATCTTACTATTTTCATTGTTTACATGCAATACATACAGTGTATTAACTCTGATTTTTTTTTTTTCTTATTGCATCACACAGCTTTATAGGTAAATATCAAATTGACTTTGGTCTTGTTTGCTATCTTCTCTGTCTATACAGCAAATACTAAATTATAAGCTAGTGGGACGCTAATGATATCCAAGGAATAGCAATATTGTCTTTGAAATGACAGGGTTATCACAGGTCTAAAGACACTATTTAAATCTACAAATCATACCATTCGAAGAAGGCATATAACATTGAATCGACCTAAATAAAATCTCTTTGGCACCCTCTCGGATAGAGAAACGCTCTGTCATCGAGCTCTTTATTTAAGTGTTTCCTCAGAGAGAACCAATAATGGTTTCACATTTAACCTTCAAACTTCAAAACAAGGTGGCACACAAAATTTATCTAAATCCAGACTGGTCTGGACATTGTTTAATTCACATGACGATTATGGCATATTTGACTACTCAGAGTGGAACAGCCATATTTTACAGAAGAGAGACTATTTCTCCAGTCATGCTACTGGCAAAAATGTTATGTTCACTCTGCTACATTACAGATACAGTACTTTTTGTTTGGCTGCTTGTATTTTGTTTTGTTCATTTAAGAGCAATAGACTCCAAAAAACACTATAAAACTGTATTTTGTCTAACTAAGTCCCATTGGATAAAAATGTATGCTAAATGAATAAAGGCTAGAGTAATAGAACAGAAATAAATACAAGTTACAGCGTTGACTAATTTACTTCATACAAACACCATGATATTTTATAGCAAGTCTAATACAGGACCTGATCATTGCATTAAATTCTTAAACAAGTGGTGCAACTTTATCTATTTGAATAAATAAATTAAAGAAGTCACATACCTATATTTTGATATCTATGACATGCAACCAAAATGCTAGATAGATAGAATGGCACTTAAACTTCCAATAATAGCCTTCTGGGACTCTTTAGCTGGTTAAAAGTAATAATTCATTCATTCACCCATCTTTATCCTAGACAAGATGGTGGTGGATCTGGAACCTATGGGAACACTGGCACAAGATGGGAATACACCACAGATGGGATGCCAGTCCATCACAAAACACCATGCTCACACCATTGATGACTAATTCACACCTAGGGGAAACTTAGAGTAGCCAATCCACCAACAGTCATATTTTTTTGAGAGGAAACTGGAGAACCTGGAGAAAACCTACGAGAACACGGGAACAGCAAATGAAACACAGAAACAAACATGAGCTCATAATCCGGCTGGTGATGGACCTGTGTGGCAATCTTAGTAGCTGTGCAGAATTTCAATGATGCATGCTGATCTTTTATCTACATCCAAATGAAGTTAATGTCACCTTCACCCAGTTACTCCCTGGATATAGTCCCTTCCAGAAGTATTGGAATGGCAAGACCAATTCTTTTGTTTTTGCTATACAATGAAGACATTTGGGTTTGAGATAAAAAGGTGAATATGAGTAGAAATTTTGATAGATCAGGATGTCAGCTTTCTAGATGTGTTAAACAACTAAGAAACACGGCACCTTTGGTGGCAGACCACCCAATTTTTTTAGCTGAGCAAAAATATTAGAACAGATGTCGACAGATTGACCTTTGTTGTGTTGGCAGTGTGTTTTGGGTCAATTAGATTTGATGCATATCTCAGTAAATTGGCAGACAGAATGTTACTGTAGATATCTGAATTAATTCTGCTGCTACAGTCATGAGTTACAGCATCAATAAAGATCAGTGAGCCCATTCCAGAAGCAGCCATGCAAGCCCAAGTCATGACACTACCTCCACTGTGCTTGAGCGATGAGATTGTATGGTTTGGATCATGAGCAGATCCTTTTTCTTTCTCCACACTTTGGCCTTTCCTTCACTTTGGTAGAGGTTAATTTTGGTTCCAGAACTTCTGTGGCTCATCTCTGTATTTCTTTGTGAATTCCAATCTGGTCTTCCAATTCTAATTGCTCATGAGTGGTTTGCATCTTGTGTTATAGCCTCTACATTTCTGCTCTCGAAATCTTCAAACGGTGGATTGTGATAACTTCACCCCTGCAGATTACAGTGCTGGACTGGTAATCTGGCATACCGGTACAATTTTTTTTTTCCCGCCAAGGACCGGCCCATCATGCAGGGACAGCAGCTCATCACAAAGCACTATATAGACGGAGTGATAAGGGATCTTGCTCCGCCTATATAAATATCGCTTCACCTCTCTTCCACCTTCCTCTCAGTCTCTCAAAATGGACAGACCAAAGCGAAACGGTGGTGCTGAAAAGCTCAGGGAAAAGTAGCTTAAAAATTTGGAGGCGGATGCCGCAAAATGTGCCTCGTCGTCGGCAGTTCCCAAATGTACACAGCAGCGTTATCAAGAACAGGCTTGCTCTGCTGTGAGTGATGTGGGCCAAAGGGACAGGCAGGAGGAGGAGAGGAGAGGAGTTTAATCAGTAAGGAGCTTGATAACAGGGGCTCGCATGAAGGAGAAACGGAGGAATCTAACCTGTCCTAATGCGTGTGCCTGCCTTGAGTGTAGAATATGTAAACACTTTTTAATAAAACGAAAATTCGTCCCTTGCGCGTCCCAAGTGTGTTCACAGAGGTTTCCATGGGCCAGTGCGAATAAATCTAGATTTAAATATGACCTGACGTTTTATTCTTATCCAAAACGAGATGGGATATTCACACCATTTTTTTCAGGAAATTCCAAAAATTGTTGCACTGGCTATGCCCAATGCTTGTGCAATGGCTCTGATCAATTTTCCCTCCCTTCCTCCCTTCTCCCATAGACAGCTCTCTGGTCTTCATGTTTGTTTATCCTTTTTAACAACAAATGCAGTGTTCGCAGGCGAAACCCATGGCTCAAACCGAGTAGACAAACAATCAATCTAACAGGACACACCTGGGCATAAAGAAACACAGTCACATATTCCAATATTTTTGATCACTCGAAAAACGGTTCAAACAAAAGGTGCCATGTTCTAAATTGTTTAACAAATGCAGATGTAAATATCAGGAACTGGAAGCTGAAATTCAGATCTATTGTCTCATTCATCTTTTGATCTCAAACCTAAATGTCTTCAGTGTATAGCAAAAACAAAAGAATTGCCCTTGCAATGCAGATACTTTGGGAGGGGACTATATAATTTTAAAATAATGTTCCATAAAGTATCAGTGCTTCTACTTTAACCATTTAATAATTAAAAAAAAAAACAAATTAAATCCCTGCTGCATGTGGAAACACAATGTTATGATATCAATTTGCCTTCTCCGTCTACATAATCCTGTCTCATCCCGAGAATGCGGCACACCCTCACATGCCACAATCGTTTAAGCTCCCTCCCACAGTACAGATGGGACGCACTAAAAATATCAAGACAAAACCAGTTAGCAGATGAATTCTGTCGACTTTGGCAAAAACGGAGCGAAAGGAAAACACTCCCTGCCAATGCCTCAGCCTTTCAGAGGAAGATTTTTCAGCTGGAGCATTCCTAAAACCAAGGCAAAGTGAGACCGTAACAGTCTGTGGGTATTTATCACCAGATAACTTTTAAATCAATTTTCATTTTGAAAAGAGATCATTTTATGTAGTAGAACTGCAAGCTTAATGTGATATAGCCTGAAGTGCTTTGTTTGAGAGACCTAAAATGTGTGGCAGAATTTTGCACTGGTGGAAGGTGGGTGCGATTTCATTTGTAATATTAGCACAGGACTTAAGAAGAAGTGGTATTTCAACTGTCAATGCTATAAAGTAGCCATTACCTATTCTGTAAAGAGACACTGTATGTCCATCTGTAAAAGGCTTTTGTCTGTTTGGTCTCAATAAGACCTGTAATTACAACATAGAACAAGCAATGGTATAATTTTGCAAAATGCAGGGAATGGCATGCTTATGTCAACCATGTATTATCTCTCTTTAGAAGCAGTCATGGGCCATCATAAGTGCACTGGTCTCCACTTATTACACTGTATCAGCACAATTCTGACCCTCTGTCATCAAAGCTCAGCCTGCCACCTGGGAACAGAGACAGAATGTGAGAAAGCACCCTTTGTGCCTGGCTACAACCTTGCAGGAGAAGGATTTGATGTAGTTAGGCTGCAACGCAAAGGTGCCTATTTGATAAATGTCAAATCCCAGAGGTCCGACAACTGCACGTGTACCGTGTGCAAGAATCGCTTCCAAGGAGGACAGGTGCAGAAACTTCCCTTGGCCATTGTGGACTGGCGTCCTTTCAACCGCTGCAACAAACAGCTGTCAAGTGCCCTTCACCATTCCATTGATTCACTTATCAAAAGCTCCACATCACTAATCAACAATAACTGGGGGATGGATCTTAGCCTGGATGATTTGGGCAAGGCTGTTTTAGGAGGGAGCCACTCGGATATAGCTAAGTTTGCCCAATCACAGCACACGATGGACAAGGCGACCTTTGCTCTCCATGAGATCAGCTGCACTTATTACAGGTAAACAAAGATGACATGTTTTCCACATTTGCCACATGACTCCTTAGCTAAGCAAAAAACATGTGGGTCTTTTATCACAACTTGAGCTTAGTAAACTAAAATGCAAAGCGCTTATCAAAAGTACAGAGCTGATCTGCTAAATCAAAACAGCTATTTTATTTCTTGTTATCTCATTTGAAAATGGTAGGTTATGTACGTAACTGTAGTTCTATGACTAAATGGAGGACTGCCAGGGCATTTTCTTTCTAGAACTAGTGCAATTTTTCCATATGTTCATTTTTGTAGCTGAGCACTAGTAGCAAAGTCACCTTTTAATGGAGTGACCTCCTGACTGTGACCTCACGTGTGTAACCTATAAAAGGACCTCAGTATATCACGTTCATTGTCTGGCCATTCTTATCAACCTGAAATAAGCTTCCTTACTTAAATAGTGTAGACTGTATATGAATATCCCAGTAACACTGGGAGCAAGGTGGAAGAATTCACCCTGAATGGGATGCCAGTCAATCGCAGGGCACCACGCACACACGTTCACACACTCATTCATACCTGGAGGCAATTTAACATAGCCAGACTGCCTACCAGCATGTTTTTGGACCATGGGAGGAAAATGGAGAACCCAGAGAAAACCCATGCAAATGTGGGGAGAACATGCAAAGACAGACAGTAACCTGAGCTCAGGACTGAACCCAAGACCCTGGAGCTGTAAAGCATCAATGGTACACACTGTGCCAGTATGCCACCCGCTGTTTTCTACAGAGAATGAGAATATCCCTGTTACTAGCTGACTCTGAAAAATGCATTTGCGTGCATACAACTGGCACATAGACAGAGCATTTATGCTCATAAGAGTGTGTCTGACCCCTTGCAAGCTTGCTAATACCCTGGGCTCGCTCCCAGGTGTCAGTCCAAGTCAGGGTGTGGGGACTGTTGTGCCTGGGATAGTAGCGACAGTCTGTCTGATGCACAGCAGTGGAATATATATTCTTTGATTTGGCCAGACATGTATGAGAACACATTATGGCCCAGAGCCCTTGTTTCAGGCCTGTCTGTGACCCATATTGGATAGCGAGTTGTCTGTCGGTTCGCCAAGACTCCTTCTCTGGTGATAGGTGACCCAAATGATCTGAACCACTTCTTAAATTCCCTGATCTCTACACACAGCCTGGCTCTGAGATCATCCTGAGATCAAGTGCATCTTGATTGCAATGCCCCGGGTATGTAGGTACCTCTCCAAGAGAGAAGGCTTGCCTGCCCACCTCAACATTGTTTACATTTATGTGCCCCCTTGGTGGTTGATGTAAAATGTCTGTTTGCACTGGTATGTGGCTTCCTTTTGGGGTTCAGGGAAATTTTGCAGCACTAGCCACACATCTTTCATTTGTGAATGTTGATATGCTGATATCGAGCCTCATTTTTCCATCTTCCTTTTCCTAAAAAATTTCCCCCAGCTTTTCTGAGGCATTGTCACCACTACTGGTATGTGCTTTTGTGATATGTCTGATAAGTGCTGAGCATTTACCCAGCACTGTTTACCGGGGTTGCTGCTGCCAACTTTCCCACCAGATTCAGAAAAGGTGCTTCATCAGTGACTGACTTTTAGCCTCAGAGTTTCCACATGTGAAATCAGGACCTCAGTATCATCACTTGCTGCTGACCACAGCCAGTCATCTAGTTCCACGCATGTGGAAGTGGAGAAATCATCCATAGCAATTGAAATGTGGAAATAGGATCTTTCAGATCTATGGTAACAAAACGACCATTTTGTGATCTGCTATGTGCATCATATGAAATGGCACCTAGTTTAAGAAAGCATTTAGGTCTCTCAAAACTAGTATATAGCAGATTTTTAAACAGAGATCAGAATCATGAAAAAAAAGGAACTCTGTCGTGTAAATTTCTATTGCCTGTTTCTGTAGCCGTAACTGTACTCAATATGTACTCAGTAACTGCACTCAATATGACCAATTGGCTTGGGTCTTACATGTCTGTGGGGTAGACCTCTGTGTTCAGTGGTAAAACTGTAAATGATAGTCTGTGGATAGTGATATCAGTAACCGCTGGGCTAATGTTAACAACCTACAATGCTTTAATTGCAGAGGGTTGAACCAGGTCACCACTGACCACGTGCCATCACCGCTCCTACTAGTGTCTTGCATCCACTCAAAATGCATGATGTTTCTTAATTTAATTGTAAAGATCACATAGTGAATTTTATTTAATATATTTCCTTAGCTCTCCTTGAAATTAATTCCTAGCTATGCAAGTGAATGTGACTGTAGGTAAAGGCTCGCACTGGTAGCCCACTGTTCCATATGCTTTATTTGTATCTCAACTGAGGAGAGGTTATCATCTTGTGCCTCCTGAACCTGTGTGCCAAAGATCTGTCCAAGCACCAGTGGCAAAATTTATTTATTTTTTTTTTTTTACCAGCCTTTAGCAATGGCATTTGAGCAAGCCAAATTTGCCCTCACATTGTCAATATCCTAGGCGTGTAGTGCTACACCACTACCTGTACGTGTTTAGTGCTCCAAACATTTGTATCTGTATATAAAATTGAAGTGGGTGTCGCCTAAACCAGATTTTATTTCTTTGACTCTCCAGTCATGGGCATCTTCTTGAGGGCCATGAACAAATGTGCCATAGTGAAATGTTCATGGCACATAGCCATGCTAAAAACTTCACCAAAACACAAAAAGCACATTTAGCTGGAGTGAGAGAACCCCCTTCCCCCACCAGCCCTTAAAAAACATTTCCGAAGCATTTAACATTTCTTTTATTTGATTATACTATCATGGATTATAACTCATTTAAGTAGTAAAAAGCTTCCGATACTGCAGCTGTAGAACTAGACAGATGTTTCCTGTCATATAGACAGTTGAAAGAAACTGTTATTGGTAAGCGGATTAAGACTAGCTGAAAACAGATTCTGTAGGAGCAACCAGAGTTATCTGCGTGCTGTGTGCATAGGGCCATGAAGCACAATGTTCAATTAAACTGGAAGTGGGCATGATCTTTCTTTGAATCTCCAGTAATGGGCATTATGCCCTTGAGGGCCATGAGCAAATATGCCATGGTGTTAGCACTACAGATTACATTTGCAAGTGTATCATACTGTTGCATCTGCTCTTTTATATTTGGTTTTTGTGCAGTGCAGTTTTGCAATACTTAGTCAGCTTATAGCTTTAGTGAGGCTACCGATCATCTCTACATTAATTTCAGTCATTTGGTTTCCACAACTGGGATTGCAGCCATTATCCATGCTCTTATTAGTTCCCAGACTGAATCTGCTTCTTCTGCTCCATGGCAAGACTAGAACGCAAAGTAGGACAAATGATGTAGAGAGGGCCTTTTATTATACATGTGAGGTCATGGGGTGACAACTATGTTATTAGTACTCAGCTAGGAAAGTAGAAATCCTTTTTATGTCTTCATAGTATTTCTTCTTCGAATCATTCAATCTCAGATTAAAACAGGAAAGTGTTGGAATTGTTTTTCTAGTGGCCACATTGTCCAGGCAGAAATCTTGAATTGTAAGCTAAGTTTAGGTAGCAAAGCCAAGGACAACAAAAACAATGTTTTTTCTCATCTTTTTTCAGCTACAGAGTAATGGATCAGCCGGAGCTCAGTGCAGAATTTAACAAACGTTTACTTCAACTACCTAGACACTACAGTGAGAAAACTAAATCCCAGTATCGGAGGATTATCGATACATATGGCACCCATTACATCCGTCATGTCCATTTAGGAGGACGCGTGAGACAGGTCACAGCCTTCCGAACCTGCCTTGCAACCCTAAAGGGCTTTTTGGAGTCTGATATAAAGAACTGTCTGAACATAGAGTTAAAAATGTCTCTAGGATTTCTGCCTGCAAACACATCACTTTCTAATAAATGCTCCAATATTCTCAAGGATAACATGAGCATGGGCTTCTATCAGGGCTTCCTGACGCAGAAGTTGGAGGTCTTGGGTGGCGAAGGTTACTTCCCAGACCTTGTGTTTCATCAGAGTCCAACCGAAGCTTATGCAAGCTGGATGAACAGCTTGCGCGTGAACCCAGATATAATTTCATATGCCATTTTTCCTCTCCATCATCTGGTAGCTGACCCAGAGCTACGTGCCAGCCTGAGGAGGGCTGTGACTGAGTACATTGAAGACAACAAGCTTCCTTCGGAGCAGAATCAGAACCACGAATGCAAACCAACGCCAAACTTGGACCACAACTGCTGCCCTCTGCGAGCAGGTCATGGTACCTTGACAGTGGTGGTGCAGCGGGCCACAGGTCTAAAGGCAGACTTGTTTACTAAAACGGATGGCTACGTCAAAGTGTGGTACAACAACATGTATGAGGAGACCGACATAGTGATGGATGATAACAATCCAGAATGGAACATTAGTTACAATTTTGGTTCAATTGAATTTGGTCATGAGTTAATTTTTGAGGTGTGGGACAGTGATGTAATGTATAACGACATGGTGGGAAGGTGTGTTGTCTACCCTGAACGTGGAATTCACTCACGTAGTTGTAGATTAAAAAAAGGAGTCTTTTATTTCACTTACAGCGCCCAGTGTGATGCTCACCTGGCTGGCCATAGGTGTGGACGATACTCCCCGAAAGCCTGAGTGCCTCCATCTGGCAATTACAAAGATTATATTTCATAGTTAGTAAAAATATAAAGAACTTAGAATTTTTGTTTTACTTTCCCTCTAGCTTTTTCATTTACCTATACATCAAATTAAATTTCAAATGACCATTAAATATAAACATGTGCAAAATATCAGTTATAGTCTGTTTATTAGTGTAAGCACTTTCTAAACGGAACCATGCCTACAGGAAAACCTAGCTGTTGCTTTTGGATTAATTGTGGCATTAATTTCTGGATTAATATGAATTCAAGTTTGGTTTACTTTGTACTGCTTATTAGTGTATATACAATGAGGTCCGTAAATATCTGGACAATGACAATTCTTGTTATTTTAGCTGTCTACCCATTCAATTCAATTTTATTTGTATAGCGCTTTTAACAATGGACATTGTCACAAAGCAGCTTTACAGAAAACTATGCTACTAGTTACCACAGTATGAAATAAAATAATGAATATGAGCTCAAAGTGCAAATAGTCTTTCAGCTTTCAGATGTAAATGTGAGTGTATTTACATCCAAATCGGGTGAACGGTGTCAGAATTACAGCACCTTTTGTGTGTTTATCTGTTAATCAGGTATGGAATGTTAATAAGGAATTCAAGTAATGTAAATTTATTAAGTAGCTAATGTAATGTACTAATTAAAAATATACAACAACGGTCAACATTTACACTCAACACCATCTTTTCTTAAGGGAAAAATTCGCTGCGCTCCATGATTTTAATCTTTTATGCTCTGCTCAATCTGTTGGTGGAGTACATTTAAAAAAAAGGAGTGACTGGCTAACCTTACCAAGCTACTCTGAGCATTTGCTAAGGTCATACAGTCAATAGTAAATTGTTAAGAAATCTAGCTAGTGTTTGGTGCCTTGGTTTATGCCACCACTTCCCCCCCCCCCCCCCCCCCCCCCCACTCACATTGGTTTGCTAGTTATAATATCAGTACAGTGAAAATGAGCAACATACCAGAACTCCCCATTCACTCTTTTAGAACTCTCTACAGCAGAACAAGACATGGCTTTGATACAAAACTCAGGAGCTTCAGGTGCATGTTGGAAAGTTCATGAGGCTTGGTGGTGACATGCAAAACTTTTAAATCATGAAATAACTCCTATAAAATGCATTTTTCATAAGGAAATACATTGGAGGAGATATCAAGCTCAACTAAACTTGTAAAAAACAAACAAACAGCAGGACTATTCTCAAAAATAACATGGAGATTTATAAATGTTTCACTTACATGGGAATGGGCAGGGTTGCACTGAAGCCAGCCACTAGAAGGACTCAGACATCTTGGCTTCACTTTTCCGCAGTTCCTAGGTCACAACAGACACCCATATATAGCCAGTGGTACAACTGTTATCCAACTACATACCCTTAGACTTGGTTCTTAATCAAAGAAGCAACTCAGAATATAGACTATAAAAATTGCCTTTATTTGACAGTAACATGTAACATACGATATATATAATACAACACAGACACAACCACAGTACAGTTATTGGGGATGGGACGGGACAGACAGCAACATTTGTGCCAGAAGCTTATTAGTCCATCTTAAACCTGAAGTTGGATGCAACTAGGCAGTGCTATACTTTCCACCTGAGCCAAAATGAGCATATGAAACAGAACAGTACCCGAGTAAACACTGTCAGTGAAGTGCGAAGTGACTAGTTTTTCAGTCAAACATGAAGTGACACAGCTACTTGTTACCACCTGTATGGCTAGCAAGTGCACATTAATACTTATTCATGAGAATAACGTAGTCAGTGTATTTATTGGGTCAGCCATTTAGCTTTGCTGCATGTATCTATACTAAATCACTTTCATGTTAAAGGCCCAGTGATGCTTTTAACAGCTCAGCCACATCCTCTGACATGGAACCCTCTTCACCTGGAAGGAAAACAAAAATTCTTCATTTCCGTTATACACTGAAACAAGTGGTAAAGGCTTGCAAAGGGTACTTTCTATGGCTTATGCTCACCTTCATCAGTAGTCATGTCTTGTTCAAGTTTGAGTTTCTCCTGCCCTAAACGAAGCATGCAGGCCTCTATGGAATCTTTACTAATCAGTTTTACAACCTGCACGGTCCTGTAAATAGGCAACAGTGCATCATCAATACAAAGTGCTCTAAACATTCCAGATATTTTTGTGTGGCAGCCTGGAAAAACCCTTAGTGTGGTCAAATTTTTACATTTATTACTACAGGTTTCCTGAATTTAAAAGTACGTTTCTCTTATGCATGCGTCTCAGCATTTAGCAAGGATATAGCAAGTCTGAACCAAGGTGAGAAACAACCACTACAGTAAGTAATCTTGCTTTTATTCATGTCGCTACTCCACCAACCTTCTCTGCCCCATTCGATGACAGCGGTCCTCTGCTTGCTTATCATTGAAAGGATTGCAGTCAATATCATGAAGAATCACTACATTAGCAGAGGCCAGGTTGATCCCCTGGCCACCAGCACGAGTTGACAGAAGGAAGACAAATATTTCAGGGTCTGTGTTGTATTTGTCTATGAGGCCAATTCTAGACAAAAAAAAAAAAAAAAGGAAAGATGTCAAAGTGACATTGTGAAGAGAAAGAAGAATTAGCCCATCATAGTGATGTAGGGTGAGCAACATGCATGCTAACCTTTCTGCCATAGGTGTGGAGCCATCCAGCCGAACATACTGGTGACCCAGGTGTTTCAGCAGAATCTCCACGATGTCCAGCATCATGGTGAACTGGCTAAACAGCACTGCTCGGTCACCCTGAGCAGAACAAAAGTCTTATCTCAGAGTGGACAGTAAAAATGATTTACAGTCTACAAATCAGGAGGACCCTCATTTAAATTCCAGTGCCCCTCATTACCTTCTCTTTGAGCCTGGCTAATAACTTGGTAAGCAGGGAAAACTTTCCAGAGTCCAGAAGGAGCTC
>CM040982.1:13443220-13494057 GCA_022985145.1 Pangasius djambal
TGTGAACAATGAATGCACAGTGTTCAATGAAGCAGTCTGCCTTTTACTACCAAACACGATAACTATATTAACTGTTCTGCTGAAATCAAACTTCCAGACTAGCCACTAGTTTACAGGCTTAGCCTTCAACAATAACAATATTCTTTGCTTTGTTGCATTAAAAACAAGCTGCCTGTGGTGGCGCTACTTGTTTGTGGTCCATAATACGACGTGGTGTGCTGTTGTAGGAAAATAATCAATGGTGGGACAGTGTGGTGTGGAAATATTCTCAATCTTCTCAAGGCTGGATGTTGATGTAGATTCTATTACCTCAGTGTGCGCTGCTCTCGTATGCAAACAAGTGAACGTGATAGCCCTGTGTCCGACGATGTCCAGGCTAAAGTCTAAACAACGGAGCTACGGGAAGTCTTTCAGCAGGTAAGATGGAGATCTTTTGTTCTTGCATTCTTCCTCTCAGTCTTCTACAGGTAACACACTTGTGCAGCACACCGGATACTAATCTTTTGCTTCCTACGATCCACATTTCAGTGGAACAGCGAGAACTTCTGGTGAAGTGACGACCTTGCTGAGCAACTTGTTCATCTTAGTATCTTACTAGTAGGACAAGGATGTGATTGGTGACTGAAGAAGTACGCCCGCCAACCTTGATCAACCTCGGAACTGATTTTTGTTTTTGCACTCTGACTAGTCTGTGCACTCAAATGAATCCGCCCAAAATGGATTTCATCACAAACACATTTTATACATTTTATTGTGGCCAAGTTCTGTCAAAAGACTGAGCCATACAGTAGTTAATTCATCCCAAAACAATAGCATGACTGGGTCAGTGATACTTGTCAAATCCTTTTTTTTCCTTTTGTGTAGAGTACATAACTGAATCAGGTAATACCAAGTACAAATAATACTATAACACCAAGTCCTACAAAACTGTCTTTTTTTTTTTTCAAAAAATTGAGTTAGTAACAAAAATGCAGTTACCTCCAGCAATTCACTTCTGCTCCTCTGAGGGAACATTTCCAGGAGCTTGTTCAGTTTATCTTCCATCTCGAGATTTGTCTGCTGTTCACACTCTTTGGCTTTCCTTGCTGATGACTGTATTGTAGGACCCCTGAATGGCAAGCTAATTTTAGTCACTTTCAAGCAAACGAAATGAAACTGTTTTCGATTTTGGACCATAAGCTGTCAAAACATTTGCTGTATTAGCAAAATGATTTCTGTAGAGAGAAATCTGCACCGCATGGAATTACAATGTTATTGTTACAAGTGTTTCTTTATTAGTGGCCCACGTACAAGACACATGGCATTAGTGAACTTTGGTTGGTGTTTGTGAATGTTAAATGTCTGTGATGAAGTTTTATGCTGAAGTATACTACTTCTGGATTCTGGCAAACAAAGCAAGCATACAGAAAACTATGAAAAGTGAAACATTAAAATGAATTAAAAAAAAATAAAAAATAAAATAAAATAAAAAACACAGCCTCAAGTGCAGCAGCTTTGCATGAGATTATGTGTTAAGGCAAATGAATCAGTTGCATTTTTATTTACACATTTGCATTTACAATCCCAGCTGTTTTCTCACTTAAAGTGTACTGAAACTACCTCCCACCACTACCTAGTCTCTAAAGTAGGTGTCCAATCTTATCCAGAAAGGGCCGGTGTGGGTCCAGGTTTTCATTCCAGCCAAGCAGAAACCACACCTGAGTCTACTGAAAGCCAAGATCAACTGATCAATCAGGTGAAATCAGGTGTGAATCCTGTCTGATTGGAATGAAAACCTGCACCCACACCAGCCCTTTCTGGATAAGACTGGACACCCCTGCTCTAAAGCTCTACATTTATGAGGCTTGGTTATCAGTAACCTTTCACTAGTGTGGAGATGATGTGTATGTTTATGTGTATGTTTGTCTGACAGATGCTCAGAGATGTGTTTGCATGGGAATGAAGAAGCCCTTCTCCCTGCGTGAGTCGACTTCACAGTCCTCGACTCATTACTTTCTTATAGTGTAAGTAATTAGAGTGTAATTATACACTATAAGTAATTGAACTTTTTACCAAAGTTTTCCATGAATTCTCTGTAGTTGCTCTTTGGGAGCTTTGACTCTTATTTTTTTCGCCCCAAAATACATTTTAAGTATTGTCAAGCTTTTCCCATTCTGGATTTGTATACCTTTAAATCCAGATTTTTTGGTCACTATACTGTTGATTGAAATGATTTTGGTCCAAGTGATCTAGACATGCAAGAAGATACTTAGCATTTAGATGTCACTGAAATGCATTGCAAAGTCTATCATCTTCACATGGACTGGCTGACGAGAAAATACCATAATGAAGGGTTTGCTTGTTATTACTATTAAAATAATAATAATAAAATAGGTGTCTCACCTTGCCTTCTTACAGGCCTCATCATCAGAGGACACATCCTCCAGTGCATGGCGTGGGACTTTTCCTCTTCCTCGTCTGCCATCCGGTTTCACTCGGCGTTCTGCAGATACAGATAGAAATAAAGGCTTATTACAGCACAGTGTTGTAGAAAATCACAGTGAAGTGCTCACGTGCGTCATTAACAACAGTGGCTACTAGCTGCGCGGATGCTAACAGTCAGCTACACAGCTAAGTGTCAGTGAGACAAACCCTTACCCGGGTAATTCTCTTTATCCGAGCTGCAGTTATTCACCAGTTTGCGCTGCTCTTGTCTGGGTGAACTGACCGACGACGACACATTTCCAACCGTCTTCTCTTTCTGATAACGGAACCTTTCCAGGTTAAACAAACTCATTGCTATATTGTGAGCGACAGCAGGGAAGCTTCAACACAGATTTAGCCGGGTAAATATTACCACTCTGGCGTTCGCAGGAAGCAGTAAAACACTTCAGAGTTTCTACTAAAATACAAAGGATGTCACTAGTGCCTTATCCATGTCATTACAAAAAAGAATACTAAACAAGCCACAATATCCAGCGAGCGTGAAATTCAAACACCCAAGAGGAGAGAGAGGGAGGGAGAAAAAAAAAACCCGGTTGCATTAGTGTGGTTATTTCCCGCCAGTAGTAAGTCTGCGTCATTTCCTCATCGTCTCACCAGCCAATAGAAACAAGGACGTCAGTCCGAGCCTGATTCCAGATCAGCGGAACGTGACTCCCATGAAGGTTGCCAGATTGTTCACGCATACAAAAAGTGAAACGTTTTAAGTTCTGGTTCTTGTCGGATATTACGTATACAAAAAAAAATCTGACATAAAATGATACAGTTCAAGGTATTATATATTAATGTATACATCCATAAAATGCTTTTGAATACTAATTAATTTTACACCATCTAACCGCTGTGCCATGGTACATTCATTTATAGTCATTGTTTTCATTCATCAAACGACAGTAAGCTGTAGTAACCAACTGAAATTGGGTTATGTGACTCTATGACCTTGACCAGCCCCAAGGTCACACCAAAGTCATCTGGCCATCAATGGATGCAGGGTGAGCTTATTCCCAGAGCATGCAGTTTTCTTTTTGCTGATCACTAGCAAAAATGCAGGTTAAGAGAACCCATTGTAGTTCTTGCATAAGCGGACCTAAGGGACTCCAGTACAAGATTCTTGTGGAAGAAGAAGACACCTAACCCCTTCCAGATTGATCATAATAACTTTGAGTCCCCAGAACGATGCCATTCACCTTTAGTGTAGATAAGGGACTTGCCGCAGTCTTGCATTCAAGGTTAGTATTTTGGGAATTGGGAAGTACACCAGATCCAGTCAATGAGGTGCAAAGCATTTGTAGAACAGCTTGCACCTGAAGGCATACAAGACTTGGTTACTAGGGGCTCTTGTGTTCAGGAGTGTTTCCTAGACTACTAGGTTACAGACCATAGTCGTGCTTCATCTTGTGGGGCCAGGCACAGTTTACCTGGCTGGGGGTGTCAAATCTTCCCCTCTAATTGGTATAGCATATCTGCTCAGGGAGGAAGATTCTCCAGGGACCATTGGCGATAGTGTTGTGGCAAAAACCCTTCAATTCAGTATAAGAAAAAAGACTTCCAAAGACAAGGGGTTCTGGATGCCAAAAATCAATAGACTTTATTGAATCAACCAACAAAGCCTCGATGTCTGCAGAGCATCTGATTTACATAGTCGTGGCACATGATTTTATACAATTCTAAAACAATTATCTCATTAGGCGGAGTTTTCTCATTTTTCTTTTAAATCACACCCCTTTCGTTCGCCACAGTATTTAATAATCAGAAAAGATACAATGAAATGAATAAAACTATGAAAGTTAGGTACATTCCACAAACCAGGTCACATCAGGTTACCTGAATTCCTCTGCATACATTCACATTGATTTAACATTGTGTTAAATCATAAGGTCATGATTTAACACAAGATCACATTACAGTACTTACTGACATAATACTGATTGTCATCACAACACTGATTAACAAATACTGAATAACAGAAGAATTCTTCCATACTAGGAGCCTGAGCATATGATTCTCCATTTCTAGTGTTTGTCTGAGGCAGATGTGGTATCCTGCATCCGGTTGTGGTGGCTTCAAAGTATGGCATGGCCAGTCCATTTGGCCATGCTGCTTTCATGATTCTGAAACCTGAGCTCTCCTTTCCAGTGCCTCATTGGCAGCAGGTTCAAAAAGCGAACCGGTGCAGATTTTGCAGGGTATATTTTTTACACATGTCCGGGAAAACAGACCATGCTAACCACACATAAATCAGGTTAACTGTAGGCGGCCCCAATGCCCGCATTAACAAAGTCCAGCTAAATTAGTAGGCTCAGAGAGACCCACTCTGGATAGACAGCAGAGGATGTAAATGCTTGACGGAGATAGTACTGATGGAGAACCCACCCCATTAAAAGAGTGAGAGGTTAGTGCTGCTACTGAGCAAACAACACAGAGCAGTTAGAGCTAACTTGAGCTGATGCCATGGAGGTCTGTATTCTCTATAAAAGCTGTCTGTGTGTATGAAAAATGCCTCCACAGCAACAGAAGAGACGGTTGTAGATCTTAGGAGTCTATTGCCAGCTTTGGCGGACAGGTTACCTGTAGTTCCATTGATATCTTTGGAACAACAGTTTCCAATCAGAGATGGCAATATGACATTTTGTTTATAGCAAATAATCCATCATTTCTTGAAAGGTTTTGGTATGCGACCATATGTTCACATGGACTCCATGTAATTCTCACTGCCACTAGTGGTAATGGGGGGTGAAAAATAACTAGTGTTCTCTGATTCCTGTGTTTCTTTGTATATATGATTCCTAAGTCACAATTCTAACACACTTGATTTTGTCTTGCTAATATAAACTGTAGCTAGAGTCAGTGAATAGAGCTAATGTGAACAATAGCCTACAGTTTATGCTAATTTATAATTAGCCTACTTACTGAGGAAATGGCAGAGTAAGAGGATGCCGACGAGGTCTATTGTTTGGACAGAAGGAGAATAGCCAGGGCACATGGAAACTGATGGTATGAAGGCAGCTAAAATGGTTTCCCATGCTGAAATAGAATGAGCTACCTTTTTTAAATATTCGGTCTGCCTGAATACAGGCATCATGGACTTTTAAGGGCATGGACTTTCACACCTGCTGGCTTGGAAACAATTTTCCTAAAATTTGTGGAGAAGATGGCTAGGTGACTAGATGTCTATTGATGTCTAAAGTGCACTTTACTAAACATAGATGCCTGTAGTTTCCCTTGACTGAAATGATCTGTTTGTCCTATCCTATAGTCCCATATTTATCTAGAGCCTACAACTGTAGCCTATTTTTCGACCAATCAGCATCAAAGTCTACATAAAGGATATTTGTTAATGTTAGGGTTAAATTACAAAATTAAAATAGACTATTGTTATAATGGATTATATAATTGTTGTGTAAATGAGTAAGCTATTCAAATATTTTAGATATTTAGAAACACCTAAAAAAAAACCTGCTTGACCTCCCAAAGAAAATGTCCCCATTAAAAAATTTAATCGACAACCCCTGGCCTATAGTCTAAATCACATACAGTAAAATGTAGTAAAATGGATTGTTTAGGATTTGCCACAATTTGTCCACTATCTCCTGAAATGTCTATTCTTATGACACAGGAAGACCAATTAAGGAATGCTTGTCCATCTATCATTTGCAATCTCTTAGCAATTCTGCTACTGAATTGTGCTATAATTCCTTTGTGTTGCAAACCTGAAACGTGTCATCCATGTGCCTTGAACAACGTGTGCGTTCCCAAAGCCTAACGTTTACGATTAACTTTTACTGTTACTAGTTTTGAAACATGATGGTGTGCATGGTGTATGCAGAGGAAAGAGGGAAAAAGTAGTACTGTGTCCACTAGGTGACACACTTTCATTCTAAAGTCCTGATTGGGGCACTTTGCTTTGGTCCGCCTGTCCATCGGATGTGTTTCTAAGATATGGGGATCAAGCGTTCTGCTTCAGTTGTTGGACCCCTTGGTCTCCTTACTGTCTACAGAGGCTGGCAAGCAGTGTTTTTTAATATAAATTACATTTAATACGATATTCTTCTTTCAGTACAAGTAATCAGTCAAACTCATTCAGGTACAATGAAACGTTAGTCCTGTTGTTATATGACTTATTTGCCATGTTCTGTAGTTAATTATTGTTAACTTATCTGTGTGAGTTATTATCAAGATTGGAAGCAAATATAACCTTAATAATAATTTTAGAAAAACTTTTATTATTCTTAAATATTGTTGTATTTAGCAAAACCAGAACACTGACTACTAAGAAAAGGCTACCTTAATATTTAGATATTTAGATAATTTTAAAGAGGCTCTCTTTAAAGGACATTTTTGTTATGGAACCACTGACCATGAACCCCAGATAACCGCCAGGGCTGCTGTCATACAGCCATCTTTCCCTGGAACCATCTTGCCAAGCCAGCACAGTTCCAAATTACAAGGAGCTCTGAAAGTTATCTGGGGTTCACAGAAACAATTACATAACTAGCATTCTATGTCACCCCTACTAACCACCCAGGTGTAGTGAGAATTTCCTGGATAACATATGCCATGCCATTAGGAACAGGACTTGCTATTTAGGAACAGTGGTGAGCAGTAGATTGTCTGAATCCCTCATGAAAGCTATTAATAAAATCCTTGCATTGTCCCATAGTGAAAAACAGTTGCAATGTGAAAGAGTGCATTCAGTGTTTGTGAATTGTGCCATCCAACCATACTCAGGCCAGTGCCATCTTGTGGTGCCATGGCTAGTTTTGAGCCGGTCAGTGGTACCTGTTACCACAGTCTGACCTAATAGGTGCAGGCTGTCCTGGACTGGCCACACTCCAGGACTTGCACACTGCATCTCTTATTGTGCTCCTTGAAGGTGTCCCACTGAGGTGCTCCATATCTGTGATTGTAAAGCAGCAGCTTTCCCTAAAAGTTTAGGCACTACATATACAGTCTCCTCTGAAATTATTGGAATGACAAGGCCAAATTTTTTGTTTTTGCTATACACTGAAGACATTTGGCGTTGAGATCAAGAGATGAATTTGAGACAATAGATCAGAATTTCAGCTTTCATTTCCTAATACTTACATCAAGATGTGTTAAACAACTTAGAACATGGCACCTTTTGTTTGAACCCACAGATTTTTCAAGTGATCAAATATATTGGAACATGTGACTGACAGGTGTTTCTTGTTGCCCAGGTGTACCCTGTTAGATTGATTGTTTAAACGATTAATAGCTCAGAATCTCTTGGTTTGAGCCCTGGGTTTCACCTGTGAAGACTGCATATGTTGTTAAAAAGATTAAACCAACATGAACACCAAAGAACTGTCTATGGGAGAAAATCAAGCCATTGTGAAGCTGAAAAAAGAGGGAAAATCAATCAGAGCCATTGCACAAGCGTTGGGTCTTAGCTTAGATGGTCGTAGCCAATACAATAATATGGAATGTCCTGAAAAAGAAGGAAACAGCTGGTGTACTAACAACCAGACATCGAACAGGTCAACAACAGCAGCTGATGACAGCAACATTGTGAGATCTGTAAAGAAAAACCTAAAAACAACAATCAGTGGCATCACCAAAAACCTCCACAGGGCAGAGGTGAAGGTGTCACAATCCACTGTTCAAAGAAGACCTCAAGATCAGAAATATAGACGCCATACCACAAGATGCAACCAATCATCAGCAGTGAGAACTGGAAGGCCAGACTGGAATTTGCAAAGAAATACAGAGATGAACCACAAAAGTTCTGGAACCAAGATTAAAATCTAACAAAGTGATGGAAAGGCCAAAGTGTGGAGAAAGAAAGGATCTGCTCATGATCCAAAACATATGAGCTCATCGGTCAAGCACATGGAGGTAGTATCATGGCTTGCATGGCTGCTTCTGGAATGGGCTCACTGATCTTTATTGATGATGTAACTCATGACGGTAGGAGCAGAATTAATTCAGAAGTCTGCCAATTTACAGAGAAATGCATCCAATCTAATTGGGAGGAACTTCATCATGCAGCAAAGGAATGACCCAAAGCACACTGTCAACACAACAAAGGACTTCATCTGGGAAAAAAAATAGGAAGGTTTTAGACTGGCCAAGTCAATCACCAGACCTTAACCCAATTGAGCATGCACTTCACCTTCTGAACAGGAGACAGAAGGGAGAAACACCCAAAACAAACAACAGCGGAAAGAAGCTGTAGTATAAGCCTGGAAAAGCATCACAAAAGAAGAACTGCAACAGTTTGGTGCTGCCAGTGGGTTGCTGGTTGATGCAGTTGTTGCTAGCAAGTGATATGCAGCCAAGTATTAAGTGTTATTTTCTTTATTTTACTTTAAGACCATCTGACTATAACCTAAAAACTGGGTGGTCTATGATGAAGTTGTTTAACACATCTAGATGTAAATATCATGAAATTAAAGCTGAAGTTCTGATCTGTCGTCTCATTTTCATCTTTTGTCAAACCCAAATGTCTTTAGTGTATTGCAAAAACAAAAGAATTGGCCTTGCTGTTCCAATACTTTCTGAGGTGACTGTACACCACTTACAACATTCAGTTATTAGGCGTATCACTATCACTTTTGGACCCTTGAGCAAAGCTCTAAACTCTCATCTGCACTAGGTGCGGTACCATAGCTGATAGTGCGCTCTGGCCTCAGCTCATTTTAATCTAGCAGATGAAAAAAAAAATCAACCAAACAAAAATATTAAATAAAGAAAACAGAAAACAAACAAAAAACAAAAAAACCTCAACAACTTCCTTGTACTAGACATTGCTGTATACCCTATATAATACACTCAAGGGGGGAGGCGGGGGGGGGGGGCATATGGGATTCAGTTATAAATACATGATATTTTTTCATGTATTAACTTTTTAAGAGAAAGTTAAAAAGGTTAAGTCAAGCAGTGCAACAAAGCAAACTGAATAAAACTAGCCTCAAACACAGAAGTAAAAGAAAAGAAACTAAAGGAATCACTTGAAATGAATTTCTAAATAAGGATGTACAACATAAACTAAGTTCTAATGTTACTCTGTGAAATACTCAAAAGACCATAGTTGATGATTTAAGACTATTTACTACAATTGAAAGGCAAACAAACAAACAAACTTTTGTCTTGCATTATAATGTTCCCTATTGTGTTTTGAAGTTGGTCCAAATTATGATGCTGCTTTAAAGTTTTAGCTCTAGAAAACACAGCTAGATATGGATGTTTGGATGCTGTTGCTCCTTCACTCTTACGTATTCACTCAGGTTTGTTGACAGTGGACTGGCTGGCTGCTTTATGTCCCAGGGCGCCCTTAAGACCTTCTCTCTCTCTCTCTCTCTCTCTCTCTCTCCTCTGTTGAGCTATACATGCTACTCCTGAGATACCAGTGATCCTGACCCCTTCTGCTATCCAGACCTGCCTGATCCATTCCGATGCCCTACTTCTGGTTGGAGTTCTCATCGGCTGAAAACAAATCTCTGCTGTGGAGGATGGCCCCATATGGACTGCCTAAAGATACATGGGATACATTACTACCTAAAGATACAATTTGGATACATTACTACTTAGAAACCATAAAGATGGATTAGGACTGCAATTGCTATGAACAGTTTTGCTGTACGATGGCCTAGGACTGCACTTGCTTTTTTTTAATAACAGTTTTGCAATTAAGTCTTCATCATTGAACAATTGATAACTTCAACAAAATAGACTTCATGTTAAAACAACAATGATTTCAGAAATAACTCTGATGCTCACATTCATAAGTTCCTGGTTACATATTTGCACTATCTGACTATATAATATACAGTTATAGAAGAGAAATTATTTATAATTGCTCTATCCGGTGTCACTCAGATGAGGATGGGTTCCCTTTTGAGTCTGGATCCTCTCAAGGTTTCTTCCTTATGTAGTCTCAGAGAGTTTTTCCTTGCTACCTTCACCTCTGGCTTGCTCATTAGGGATAACGTTCTAAATGTAAAAATTTATATCTGGAAGTTATATATGTTTGTAAAGCTGCTTTGTGACAATGTCTATTGTTAAAAGCGCTATACAAATATTACTTAAGGGAATTGAATAGATAAGCTGTATAATTTGCTGCCTGCCTGAAAATGGATAACTATATAAAGTACTCTTTAAAGCAGATTCTCATATGGACACTTTTGTACAGACCACTGCTGTGGCCAAGTTACACTCACAAGCTGAGTTAATTCACTCAGAAGAATCAAACTATTCAAACAGCAATCACATGTAGGCTTACAGATCCTTAATCAAACAACATAACAGATTACAATAGCTAGTTTTAGCAGGTTTGTTTTAGCAGGCTTGTAAACAAACCACATGATGAGAGCTGCTAGAGCTGAAAAACTCAAGTGTCTAAAAGTGTATAAAGTACATGGCAGTATAGGTTAAAATCATATGAGCCAGCTAGATAGCCAACTAATAGCCTAATTAATTCACATAGCATAATTTAATTGTCATGATATGGACAGGTGAGTGCAAGTGGAGGTTGTCTGGTTTTATTAAAATCAATGTAACAGACAAACAAAAGGACAAAAGGACTAGGCAATACTCAGAGGTAGGCAAATGGTCAGATGATCAGCACACAGGCATTAACTAGGCAAAGGTAAATCAGTTAAGAGGACGCAGGCTCTGGTCAAACACTAATCAAGACAAATATATAAAACCAGCTTGGAACCATGACAGACATAGTGCTGGAGGAAGATTTTGCAAAGTAACACTGAGAGGACAGACAATTTAAGGGATTAATGTCATTGTATACAAGTGAGTATCAGTAATCAGGTTACTGTTTTTCTCCAGACATCTTTCTTTGCTTAGAGCCGTTTATCAGGGCAGGTAATTCTACATAATTTATTGTAGCTTTAAGTGTTTAAGTGTAGGCTTTACCTTTTCCCCAAGGCTAAAACTGTGCTGCTGCACTGGTAAACACTGCATTACCAAAGGCTGCCAGATCATGTCCTACAAACATGATTATTCTTAATTCAGTTGATCGTGAAACAAATAACATTGTGCTTATATATTATTTATATATTATTTAGTTTACTTTTGATCATTAATGGCTAATGGACTCTACACAACTATCCAAATACCAGCTCCAAATAAGATTACATTTAACCAATTTTAAGTTTATTAAACTTTAGACATTTTTACTTATTTCAGGCTTTACAGTTTCTTGATCTATTGCCAGATAATTTAGTTTCTTTTTAGAAATAAATGCTTAAAATTAGAAAAATGATCTGCCAATAGAACAGGACTATTTCAAGCTTGTCTAGAAGCTAAAAATGTCTAGAAATAGCTTTTTAGTAATCTTATATATTGGGTTTGTTGTAATCTTGTAATAGTTTGTTTTGAAATACTAGATGGCTTTGACTATATTCAAGATATCTTCACTTGCTATCATTTATATCATTTTTTTTAAAATATAATGCTATCAAGATATCATTTTTTGCAGTGTAAGAATACTGCCATGTCTTCATACTTATTTGTTCAGCTTGAAGATGCCTTGGAAACAGAGCTGAACAACTTCCTTATGGCACCATTGAGGGAGAAGAAGATCCCTTAGTTTGATGGAAACTTCACCAACTACATATTTCAAGGTTGAGAAGCCTTTGGATTCTCTCTAGCACCGTGAGTGTTCTCGGGGTGTATGTAGAGGCATCAGGATACTGTCGTATTTGGATGACTAGCTCCTATGTGCCCCCACCAGGGAGCAAAACACACATTGCAGTATTTGTCTCATGGTGAAAAGACCTCCCCATCACCACAACTTTGACATAAAACTCTATTCACTGGAATTTGGAGGCATTTTGTAATCCCAGTAGCAATATTATCAAGCTTGTAGATAAAAATCATGGAAGTCACTCCCTGCTGATGACATTACGATCGCTTACTGCAGCAGCCCCAAATACCACAGACAGAGGTGCTTTCTCACCCAGTGAGAGGGACACAAGCTCTACCTTGCTGGAGATGTGAGGCTTTTCTTCTGAAAGGGTTTTGCTCTGGAGTGGTGCCCCACTAGATGCTTCCCTCACTGGCTGGGAGGCAGTGTAATGCCACAGAGGCACATGTGGAGCCCTAGTGTGAGATCAGAAGACATAACTGATCAGAAGACATGACAGAAGACATAAGACATGGACGTAAAGCCAGTCTATCTGGGACACTTGGCCAGGTTATCTGCTCCTGTTGGTTTGGCCCTGAGTGAAGTACAGGCTGAGAACTGCAAACCAGCCTCAAGATTGTTTGCCTTGTATGCTCTCAGGTGGAAGCTGTTCTGTGATTAGTGTGCACTGCATCATTTGGATCCAGTGCACTGCCACTTTCCTAGTATGATAGCCAGCTAGACGGTGGCTACACCAAAGGTGTATGTGATGGCCATTGCAGCATGTCTAGGGACCATGGATGGTGTCTCAAATTTATCAGATATCATTTTAAAGGGTGTATGGTGCCTTCATTTGCTACTCATGCAGGATGGTTAATTGAAATGGGTTTCTTCCATTGGTTTCTGCTCTTTCTCTTTTTGATATCACCTCAGCAAAAGGAGTTTGTGAAATGGACTCCAAACAAACCAGCTTTCTAGTTCATAAAAAAAAAATTCAGGCTAAAAATTAGGTCATCGAAGGACAAAAGTGGTGCAATAAGGATTCTTTAAAAGCTGTTATCTTTATCAGTTTTGCGTAGATACCCTGACAATTAAAAGTTATACCCTAAGATGTACTCTTTTGACCAATTTTCATAAAGGTTATTGATGTAAAATCAAATGTGCTTATCATGTGATGAATTTGCAAGCCAGGCCATTAGGCCATTAAAAAAAAAAAAGCAACAAAAAAGCCCATTATTGTTGTGAACTTTTGTCCTCTCAAGAAACAAATGTTTTACCAAGATCATGAGAACAATAAGTAATGATAATAATGATAAAGAAAATAATTATAAAGAAAAAAATTATAACAGCCAGATAAGTCCATATTAACCCTGACAAATGTTAGTCTTGGCTTAGCTTAATTAAAAAGTGAGCAAATGATTAAATGCTTGCATGCTTTTACATAAATTATTAATATATTTTTTTTTTTTTACGATTGGTCTGGGAACCAAATATAGAACCAAACTCATTTTGGCGCAAATCTTTGGAGTAATGACTGTCATTACCAACAGGGCCAAACTGCACTTGAGCCAAAAAAGTATATTCACTACTGTGTACAGTTCTTACTTGTGTTAACTGGCCTATGTTGCCGCCACTCAGTCGCCTCTTGCTTGTCTCTATGGAGACACCTATAACTTACACCAGTGCCATGCAGACAATGGACACTCTGACACTAAGGTTGATCAGACTTCTGACCTCTCACAGCAGGTCTCCAAATCATGACTCCCTCTTAAGCTTTTCTGCATCTTATTTCCCCATATAAGCTTCAGAATGAAGGTATAGCCCAAGACTGGTACATCTAAATAAATATACAGAAATAGAAATGAGCATACTGATAGCTATAGATGTACATGACAGGCTACTGTGAAAAGAATTAATTCAGTGAACATCTGCAGTGTACTTCTGTCATAAGTGTAGATGTTGTAATAACTTCAGCAAAGGTTTATAATTGCCACTCAGATGTTGTGTAAAATCAATGTTCTGACTAATTTCATCTATTTATTTGCATATATAAAGTGACTTTTTCATATGGTGCTAGCACTAGGCAACCATGTGTTTCAAGTTATTTGTGACGAAAATGACAAAGTTATTTCACATTATGTTATATAATGTAATAAAATGTATAATCAATTCTTGAGACAGATACTTTTGCCTGATGGTTAGCTGGTCAATAGAATGCTACACAGGATACTAAAGTAGCAAGGTGAATAGAAACTATTACAAAGAGTTGTAAAAAGTATTTTTTTGTGTGTTTTTGGCAGTAAGGTTGTATGTATGTAAGAGGTAGTATATAAAGTAGGTCATAATAAGTCCAGTGATTATTGCCATCCCATTCATAAACATGTACATGGTGGAAAGATGCAAAATAGAAAATACCTTGCTACAGGGTTACTGTATGCACAACTATATAAAGTGCAAAAAGTGTACAAAGTAAGAGCAAAGTATAATGTGAATCGTTTTGGAAGCTAAAAAAAAGTTTCTCTATTCTTGTCCCTAAGTGTGTCACTATCCAGCCTGCAGTCTCCAATTGTGTCACTATCCAGTCTCCATGGCTCCATGTCCGAGACCCGACGGCGGCGGGCACTACCTTATCACCGTGGCAACATGTCTGGGATGTCACCCACCCCCCCATTCTGTAAAACACAATGCAGCCCCCATCCAGCAGCAAGATCATCAAAAAATTAATTGCTATTGTCTCACTATACATCCATCATACATTATCTAACAGCTGTCAAGGCAGGGTTAAAAATGATGATGGATAATACAAATAGATGCTAATGATGATGTGAATGAATGATGTTGACATGCTGGTGTAATTAAGCAATTAAACATAAGTGATAGTGATTAACAAAATGATTGTTATGATTCAATATAAGTGGTACTGGCTGCATGAAATAAGGTTGCAATCAGTATGAAGGGACGTTAAGAGTCCTAACTCACCAGGTATGATGATTATTTATAAGCATAAGAACTTATACTATATTATATTGGTCCAAAAATCATTAAAAGCGTTAGTATAACATTCTATTACTCATGTAAGTACAGAATATGGAATGGTGGAAATGAGAAGAGTGCGTGTATATAGACACCATGTTGCCCACTCAGGACAGTGAGAACATGATAGTTCACTCCAAGTGTGAGAATGTTGTATGTGTGTGCACAGTAAGGTACTCCCTACAGTCCAGTGAGGGGTCGCACCCTGACGGGGCGGAGGCCCAGGATGGTGCTGCTGGGGATTTTAATTAAATCAGACCACAATGAACCAGAAATGAAGGAGAGCAGGAGGAGGGAGGGGGCTGCTATGGTTGATGTGGGGGATCTGACAATCTCCAGGGGTAAAAGGCAGTGTGGGAAGAGAATGTGCACCTCCTCACTGGGTCTCCTCTTTGTGTCATACCAATGCTTATATACTGTGGGAATTCCCAAGGAATGAAAGATGGGAAGATTTGAATCAAAACTAAGATGTCAATATATGAGTAATTGCTGTTATTATCATTATATTAGTTATACTGATAAAGGTTATATTACCCATGAAAGCTTTGGGAGTTCATAAATTATACTGAGCAAGTGAATTAGCTCACTGAATTTGTATTCTTACAAATAGCTCTTAGCGTTTTACTTTCGAAAGTGTAATAGGAATGATTTTGTTAAATACAAAGACAGGGCTAAATATAAAAGCTGGTAATTATTTTTAGGCAGCAGAGAAGGCATTTAGTTTGATTGACTACTCAATCATATGACAGTCAAATTAGCATCATGACAGCAATAGGTATAATTTATAAGGAGCCATTATTTAATGGCTCCCTTTTAGTATAGCCTCCATTTCAAAAACTTTTTGAATTTCAAAAGACACTGTCTCAAGTGGGATTTAACAAAGCAATTGGATAATAATGTGACAAGATCACTCTTGTGCATTCAGGGCTATTCAAACCATGAATCAGCCATAAGAGAGCATGAAGTAGACAATCCTGACAAGATCAGGGATGGATGAGACGTGCAGTCAGACAGACAGGGGGATGATGAGAGATGAGTCCCCTCACCACCCCACCCACTGATGCGGACTGGTGGGGTTGGTCAGAGTGGGACGAGCACCGCAGGAGGGTGGTGACAGCCACAGCGGAGGAGGTTCAGGCCACTGTGGGGGCCGATGTCTGACATGACCTCTCCCAGCGTGGCCTCCCGTCATGGCTTCCAGAGTTCCCCCTGTGCGTGTGATCGATCTTTGTCTCTCAGTCAGTTGCTTTCACTGCCAAAGAAGTCCGCACGCAATAACAGGTTTATAAAGTGATTGATTTATCTTTATAAACACACAATAGATGTTTGGATCAACAGTGACCTCCTTACGAAATGCAATACACCTCACCTCACATGATCGTCATTGTGATCAGACCGTGGTATGAGTCAGATACCAACATAAGCCATGACTACCTGGTAGGATAATATATGAAAAGTTTTTCTTATGTATGTTTATAACAGTGTAACTGCACAGTTATTAAGGAAGCATAATGTGATGACCCATTTGTGGATAAAATGATACTTATCCATGTACAGTGCATTCGATTCTAAGTGGTATTTACTCACTTTTTATTCACTACGTCCTGCCTCTGGATATAGAGTGACAGCTTCATGCTAGTGCCCTTGTTGAGAGGTGTGATTATCTGTTCAGCGAACAGACCAGGAAATAGTGCAGAGCTACTCTCTCTTTTATCTCCATCTGACACGCCATCAAAAAATAAATTGCTTGCATGTACCTTAAGTTCACATATTTAGCCGGACATTGTACCTTCACCCGTCCACTCTGCCCACCCCCTTTCCTCTGACCTTCTCTATCTCTTCCTACGTCTGAATGCTCAGGTCTCTCTGCCAACAATCTTAGTATCCTCAAGGTGCACTTTGAATCTTCCCAAGCATGTCCACCTTTCTGAGGCTGTTTTTCTTACACCACCAATGGATTCCTGCGCTCTTTTTCTTTTGCTCTCTCTCTCCACTCTTAACCAGGGGGCCGTTGCTGTCACAAAGCCGCCACTGTGTCTCAGACTCCCTCACTCTCTTGCTCTCTGTTTCCCTCTGTCCCTCTGTCCCCACTGGCTCCTGCAGGAGTAGTGGAGCATGAATCAGAATTACTTATCTCCAGCCTTCCCTGCCTCACCTTCCTCTCCTCCAGCTCCCCAGGACAAAGGCCATGGCTCTTAACGGCAAACAATGATGCAGACCTGAAAAGTTACTTTGCTGCATTTCCCCCTTCACCACTAGCCCACCCCCACCTCCCACCTCTTTCTGGCCGTCAGTCCCCTTCCGCAGCGTGCATGAAAAGAACATCTAATGGCCGCTTGTTAGCCACTCCACTGGCTGCACTGATCCACGTTATCTGTCCCATCAGTTGTTCCCGAGATGCCCGTGTGAATGTCAGGATGATCCCAGCCGGGGTCATGTTTTTATTCACCCAATCAGCCGCAGGTCCGATAAGACAATTTGTCAGAAAGAAATCAGAGAAGGGGACTTAGGACACCAGGGTTCACAGGGAGCTCAAGGAGGCCCCTAGACTGGAGAGCCACTGCACTTCACCTTTCATCCTCACTCACTTCTGTATACTATCAGACTCTGCTGATCAGTTTACATTTTAAGTAATCTAAGTTCACAGAGTTCAAAGTTCTCCTTCTTGTCTTTGACGTCATTTTGAGTCTTTCACTATTATGTTGGGATATATACTAATATACTATTCTTTAAAAACCTATATGAACTGTATATGAACTTTTCTTTAAAATGCTTCAAGTAACTGTAACTATATATTTAATATTTAGGAGTCAAATTAAAATAAAAAACAAAAAGGAGTTGGGAGCATGCTTTCCTCTGAAAAGCAAGATATACACTCTGTGGCCAAAAGTATGTGGACATTTGACCATCACACCCACATGTGCTTGTTGAGCATCCAGATTTAGTCCCCCCCTCTTTGCAGCTATAACTGCCTCCATTCTTCCGGGAAGTCTTTCCACTAGATTCTGGAACGTGGCTGTGGGGATTTCTGCTCATTCAGTGTGCATGCTGTTCATGCTGGGACAAGTTCGGGTCTCTTAGTTCCAGAGAGGAGAAATCATAATTCTACAGCATACAAAGTCATCTTATACAATTGTGTGTCTCCAACTTTGTGGCAACAGTTTGGTGAAGACCCACATAGGGCCATATAGTATAGATCTTAATATGTATCTCTAAAACCTCTTAAAGTATTTTAAAAGCATATTAAGTGATAACCATTATGAATTATTCAATAACTGGAATAATTGGAAAAGTCTGGATCCACTGATGAGGCATGAGAGTTTAATGGTTTAATCAGTGACATAAAGAGCCATGTTTAAAAGCTCTAAAGATTGTGTTTTACAAATTATATTACACATATCTTTTACAAATTACATAATATGAAGAATTTTTAATTTCCACACAATTAAAAGTTATGATTAATTGAAAAGTTATGAAAAGTTATGTCTTAATTGGATTTTGAGTCCCTAAGTGTTTGAAACTCACCTGTGTCGGTTTAATCCCAAGAATTGACAATTTAAGCAAATATCTGTTGGAAGATCACTGACTATGCTTTGAAGAAAACACATATTTAGACACATTAAGCATGATGTTATCTCTTGGTAGGTTATCTCTTAAATAAAATGATATGTTGATGTTTCACACTTTGCTCAGCACAATATAGTTATAGCAGCACTCCCATACTGAAGGCCGTCTAAAATGTTCTCAGATTTAGCAAAGTTTTATCTAGAGATCCTACCGAGAGACATTGTGTTCAGCCCCAGGCAGGGTTGTGGAATTGCTAGTCATCCCTTTTCTCTCCCTCTCTGATCAGTATGCCTCCCCAGTGGTCAGCTTCCTGCTCTACCCGCTAATCCAATCATGCCCTGTCCCCATAGTCACAGTGGGCTTTTGAATTTTACCGAATACCCACCAAGAAATCTCTTAAGCTGCAGTTATTGCTTGGGATCAAATTTGCTGTGAGAGGGCAAGTCTTTAGTGATGTGATTTCGGTCACCCTAACTCAATCTATTTCTAAAGCCTTTCTTTTACCCTCTATCTTTCATCTTGGCTCGAAGCAATGGCATTTTAATTTTCATTCTTGTATTATAACTTATTTAGTTAGCTGCCACTTTTTCTCGCCTTCAACATAGATACAGGTTGGTTATGTCATTGGTAATGACATTACTGCTCTCCCAGGGACTGTAGAGAGCGTGATTTTTGGGGGGGATTATGTTATTGCAGATATGTCCCTGCTTCTTGGAGTCCTTGTGTAGATGAGACAAGCTAGTAATAAATGTGTTTGTTCTTCATTTGAAAATATTGAGTTGCAGTGCTTCAGTATATAGCTGGTGGTTTGGTCATTTCTTGCTTGCAAGGCAGTTGCAATGGTTTTTTTTTCTAATACTGAAGCATTTTGTGTAATGCCTGTCAGATTTGTATGTACAATCAATACAAATATCCTTCAAGAAAGAAAACATATTGTAATCTAAGCTTTTAGTACCTTTTGGCTCCCATATAGTTTGTAACTAGCTTAGAAGAATCTCTGTCACGGAAACTGATGAGCGTTTAAAAAAAAACCCCAAAAACGATCATGTGTTTTGTTGCAAATGAAAATGTGCAAAATGAATTTTTAGATTAATCAAGCCATTGCTTTTATTTAAAATAGATTGAAATCATTATTTCAGTCTTATTGCAGCCTTAATGTTGCTTTTCTGACCTAATTATTTAATATTTTAAATAAATCATTTATTTGTCCTCGTAAATAAATAAACCAAAAAGACTGGATAAATGGTCAATTTAGTCACATTACTGCAGTTGTGTGACTGAGAGGGGTGTGTGAGGCAGCCTTAACAAGCTTAATGAAACATGTCACTGTGTTATTTTCCGCTCCATGCCTCAGTCATAGGCAGTCAAAGGCCCCCTACTGAGGAAGCCCCATTGTTTGGATGCTAGACTAGTGTCCCAGAGGTCCAGCTTCTCAAGTCTCTACCAGTAGTTACTACTGCACAAATGCACCTCTTGACCTTGATGACATTGTACCCTTCTTTCTACAAGCAACCCTCACACATACATATAAATGTAGTCACGTATCAATCATCATTTATAGAGAGCAGTGTACACACAGGGTTTTCTGGCAGGTGGTCAGTGGTGATCTGTAGCTGTGTGTCACTCATAGTGGCTCCAGTGAAAGAGATGGGGGACATAACCCGTGGGTCAGAGATCCCACCACAGGCTTTCGCACAGTGGCAGAGGCAGTAATTAACTAGCTGACTGACAGGGAATTGATGGCAACAGGCAAAGTGGAAGGAGCAGTCACATCACTGTCAGGCTCATCAATACAGACCAGTAGGATACAAGATCAACACTGGATGCTGCCAGAACAAGATTACAGTCTTGTATTGTATCTAAGAAAAAAAGAAAAACAATGTTCATTTTGAACTATCTCATCTGATTGGGTGCACCATTGCATGTGTCATGTTAATGACCTGCAATGTCATTTATACAGGTTATCCCACACATTTAGGAAAGGACAGAAATATACATATATATTCTTATCATATCTGGTCATGTAATTCACTTTTTAAATCAATTATGCATATGGTTGAAGTTGTAGAGGACAACTACTTTCTTTTAGAAAACTCCTGCTTCTTTGTCTGCCTAGACTTTTAGAATGAATGCACGAATGCATATGGAATTTGTTTAGAAATGTGCCTTTAAAGTTGTGTCAAAGGATTGCGTAAAATAATGTAAATTATTCAAATAAAATTTTTTTAAGTAAAATCATTCATATTACATATTTACTATGGAGATCTATACAGGTTTGGAGTGTGCCAGGGAGGGCTGAGTAGTAGTGTGACTCGGCTCATGAGATACTAAAAGGCAGAACTTCTCAATCAGATCTGAGGGTGGGACCACCTCCGTCTGTGAGGTAACAGAGCTCCTCTGCAGATAACATGTTCACCTTTGAAGCATGCACTTAAAAGGGTCTAAATCTGCAGAATTAAATGGTGTCTCTCCCCCTTGGTTCTGAGGGGACATTTTCTCCAGCTACATAAAAGACCCGGGATCGCATTGCAGCACCGTATTCACTGGTCCACTTTGTTTTCAAATGGTTTTGTTGGTTGTGACACTGCAGTCATCCAACACCTTCTAAGAATCTGAACTGTAAAAAGCTCTTGTTCTCCAGCAGCTAACCCAGAAACAGACTCGGGGGCCCAGAGATTGTACTGGCCTGTGTTGTGGTAAAAACGCTCCCCTCTGGCGATCCACTTTGAGCACTGTGTCCCAGGGCTTCACCAGTGTTTAAGATGGATAACATTGCCACATCCACCACATTATCTGCTTCTTTCACATGTTCCACTCAGCCTGCTCCTTGACCTCTAACTTATCGCCCCCCAAGAAGAATATACACGTCACACACATACTACAAGACATCACTCAAATACTTGCATGCATGCATATTTAGTTATCTCACAGTCAATTTTTAAAGAGTGGTAATATGAGGTTTACTAAGGAAAGAATCATTTTAGAATTAGCATTCATCGAGTACTTAAATGACACATGCAACACTTGGCCACCTTTGTTTGCTTAGGAGCACAGGTAGTCATGAATTAGATTTTTCATGCCGTAGTAGGAGGGTGTCCATCCCAACAGACAGAAGGAGACTTAGGGACTCACAGAGGCAGGCAACAGAAAGACTATCCACTGCATTAACCTTCTGCAGGCTCGCAAGAGCTCTTTCTTCACTCCTCTTTCAGCGGGACCCAAGGGAGAGGAACTCTGAGCTCGGCCCATTCTCCCTGAGAACTTTGATTTCCTATTAGGTTCCTCTAGCCTAGTGGGAGGGGGGAAGCCTGATCGTCTCACGTTCGACGGCGGGCCCCGTGTGGGACAATGGCTGGGCCCGGCCTGGATACAGACCCTTTTGTTAGCCATGCCATTTTGTTTTTTTGCCCCTGTCTCTCTGGCAGAGTACAGAGTGTTTGCATCACATGCTCATCCCCAAAGTGCACACTGTTAGATTGGGGTGGGGGAACAAGGAGCGAGAGAGAGAGGGATTATCCAACTGAGTGTCTTTGCATCAGGGGACAAGAGGGAGCAGAGATCAACAAAATAAAGTTTTTCTACTGAGAATGTTTTGTAAGCATATTCAAATTAATCAAAATAGTGCAATAGAATTTGTGTACAGTCCACTGGTTGGAAAAGACATAGTTGCATGCAAAAGCAGACATTTCCTATTGTTTCTGGGTTAAGAAAGGAAACTGCAGGTTATTTTACAATTTAACTACAAAATAGTTTACTTCCATGATAAAACTGGACAGTGAATATGGGTGTATTCTGCGGCAAAACAATAGTCTAAAACAGAAAAGTCAACAGAAATAAGTCTGAAACAATGTTTTGCCATGACCATCTTGGTCTCAAATCTGCCAGAATCAAAATGGTGGGAATACAAGCTATTAGAGAATATTTATATTACATTCAGAAGGGGAAATTAAAACTTTTATCACTATATTTGTTCTCAATTATTGAAGCCTAAATGTCCCTTTGGTAGGTAGAGAGGTCTATGAGGCACTGTGTTTTAAATTGTCTTTTAAATTGTCTGTTTCTCTCTTTGATGACTGAATGAGAGAGACACACAGATAGACAGACAGATAGATAGATAGATAGATAGATAGATAGAGTGAGAGAGAGAGAGAGAGAGAGAGAGAGAGAGAGAGAGACTCTGTAATTGATTGATTGACAGGTGCAGTGAAGCAGAACTAATCTGGGAAGAAGCTGGAGGATGTGGATTGGGCTTAATGATATGACAACAAGGGATGTAAAAGTTAACCTGCTAGATAAGGTAGATAAGCACATAAGTGTGGGAAACACTAGCAGCTTTCCCCAGTGAGTTTTTAGTTTATTACATTTAAGCCCGCTACCTAAACTTATTTTATTTAGCATTACCAAGTTTTTGCAAAGATTTAAATTAGATTTTCCTTTTAAGGCATGTTCTAACGCGTTGTAATAAGATAGAAATTATTTTAAAAATAACACGTTGGAATTTGTTGCGTAATAAAATGTCTAATTAACTGTGGAATTGCGTGGGGAAAAGTGTTGAGTGTAAGATTAATTGGTTCTGAGAGGTCAGGCTTGTTAACTAATTACTCAGATTTCTGTGCACTAATTACTCATATTTCCTGGTGTCCATGAGCTAAGATATTGCAGAAAGGAAGTTGCTTTGTGTTGGTGTTATGGTGTACACTGGTTCAGAGAGAGGGGCATTTATTTTAAGAACACCCCCAGGCACTGACACTCACCTATCTATTACTGCATCTCCTCAGTGGACTGATATTACTGTGGTAACAATTTCTCTTAGCTGAGTCATCATAAGACTAAACAGTAAATAATTTTTTTTCCACACAGCATTTATCCCTTCGAGTTTCTGAGACAGTAATTATTTTCTATTGTCCATTAGTCTTTCTGATAATCATGAGTCACCTTTACAAAAACATACACAATACTACTCAATGCTGCTTGTTACTCAACGGCTATGTGCTGTTGAAATCTGCCATATAATATTTGGCGAGTTTACAAAACTGCCCACGAGAGTGACTCAGAAGTGACTCAGAAGCTGTTTTTGTACCATTTCGGAGTGATCTGTGACAAGCTTTCTATATGCAAATCTCAACCTTTACAGCTGTAAGGAAAACCTCTAAACTGATCCCAGATCAGATTGCAGCTTCCAACTGGTGTCCCTCTTGTGGTTTTTTTTATTTGTAAAATTGCTTTTCTGCAACTCTGCATTGTTGGGGATACTTGTCTGGGGCTAAACAAGGGGAACAGAGAGCAGAAATGAAAGTGGACTCAGACGTGTACCCCTAATTGTGCGAGTGAGGGGTGGGTAGTGGAAGGTTTGGGGGGAGAATTGCTTGTCTTGCTCTGGCCTGAAAGTGATACCCTTGTCTCTCCCAGCCTGACCCGCTCCCCTTTACTCCGCCCACAGGATACCTGAGAGTGGGGGTCTCAGGGGAACTGCACCAGGCGAGGCTTTCAGTGGCCGTGAAAGGAGAGCAGAAAAAAATGAGAGAGAGAGAGAGCGCGCGCGCGAGAGAGAGAGAGAGACAGAGAGAGAGAGAGAGAGAGAGAGAGAGAGTAGAAAAAAATCCTAACAATATACAGTATCCATCCCTAGAGTGGGGCTAACAGGTGAAATATTATCTGCTCAGTCACTGTACAATGGGGGCAAGAGTCCTTTAATAGATGTGGGGCCTTCACAGGTGAGTGGGTGGGACTGACAGCTCTCTCCAAACCTGTTGGAGTTAAATGAGTTCAAGGCTCCAAGCAGCAGGACCAGAGAGGGCTCAGAATCGTGGAGCATCCATATCATCAGTATTTTTTTTTTTTTACATATTAATTCATTTACGATATATTAAGAGAATTATATAATGTTTGTTGCTGTCTACTGCTATCTGGGCCCACACATAGTGTGAGGACCACACAAGTTCAATTCAATTCAAATTTATTTGTATGGCACTTTTAAAAAAAATGGACAGCAGCTTTACAGAAATATATCAATTCTGGATATAAATTTTAAATGTATAAATTTATCCCTAATGAGCAAGCCAGAGGTGACAGTGGCAAGGAAAAACTCCCTGAGACCACATGAGGAAGAAACCTTGAGATCCAGACTCAAAAGGGAACCCATCCTCATCTGGGTGACGCCGGATAGTGCGATTATAAATCATTTCCCTTCTATAACTGTATACTATATAGACAAAAAGTGCAGCTGTGTAACCATGAACTTATGAGCTTATGAGCAACGTATGAATGTGAGCATCAGAGTTATTTCTGAATTCATTATAGTTTTAACATGAAGTCTATTTTGTTGAAGTTATCAACTGTTCAACGATCGAGACTTGAGTGCAAAACTGTTTGTTGCAGTTGCAGTCCTAAGCCATCTTCATGGTTTCTAAGTGGTACCATCCACAGTAATCTCATTGATCATTGATCTTGGACAAAGAACATTAAAAAAGGAAATTTTATTGTTTCTGAACTAACATTATTGGTGTAATAGTGTGCTCTGCCATTAGAAATACCTTTTAAAAGTTTCCATGTTCTTCTGACATACTAATATATCCACTCTGAACCTATAATTAGTGGACAGAAAGATGACCATAGTGTGACCACATTTAAGTGTATTAAGTAAGTCAATTGTTCTCCAAGGTTATACCTACCAACCCAGGTTATTGCAGATTTATGCTCTAATATGCCAACCTTTCTGATATCTACCATCCCTTTAAAACAAAAGAGTCACTTTCATGTTCTAAGGTGTAAGTGTCTTGTAGCCAGCTCTGACAGTAGTGACTCACCATCAGTGGCCACACTCAGCCCTCACACCTCAGAAGTGGCACAGCGTGCTGGGCGTAATCCAAGCTGCGAGGAAGTCGCCGTAAAGGGTAAATGCCCCTACAGTCGAGGTGTTTCCTATACATATACACACACATCCATATCCTTGCAATGAATGTAACTGAGACTCAGAGGCCATTGAACGACATTATAATTGGCCTCACCATTGTGAACTTCTGAATGGGATGGTTACCCAAGAAGCCTCATGTTGGTCTAGGTACATTCGCTTTGAACATTTTGCAGACACAAAAGGTCAGCCTGGGGAGGAACAAAGATGAGAGAGCTCTGCAGTGTTCTTTCAGTTTTCCTTTGGCACTGTGAAGAAAGACAAGTGGACAATGCTGTCTAATAAACAGTTCATACTTCCTTTTTTCCTTATGCTGCAGGCTAATATTTACACTACAATCAAAGGCTTTGTTTGTTAAAGACTTGCAACTTAATAGATTTTAGATACAATTAACAGAATAATTTCACATTCTGATGCAACTCGCTGGTATTTTTTGATGAACATTATTTGGAAAAAAAACCCATATTATTTGTAGCAAACACTGCCCCAGATCTCATATAAGAAGACTTTTACACTGATATGCTACACTCTTACACTGTTCACTGTTCTACACTGATATGCATCGTCAAGGGCTACAGACTGCTGTGAAAAGCTTATGCATTATTCATGCCATCATCTCATGTGACATTTTCTATTATTTTCCCTGCTTGCTCAGATAATGATCTTCCTAAAAAGGCACCAGCTTTTTTTTTTTTTTTTAACCTCTGTGGTTCATCCACAGGTGCACATAGTGTGTTTTCATGCCACATGAAATTAAAGTTTTATGCAGCCTCTTCAAATTGAGATCCAAATGGTCCTTTTGTTGCTGGAAGAGCAACAGATGCCCAGTGAAACCTGTTTGGGCTGGGAATTATACACTGGACCTGGTGCTTAAGACTTAGCTTTAGATGTGTCAGAGGATATGTGAAGATGAACTTCTTGCTCCTCCTGTGGTGTGACTTCCACTTTCAGTGCATCTTATCTCTTACTGCCATGCTCTCTCTCTCCCTCTCTCTCTCTCTCTCTCTCTCTCTCTCTCTCTGCTTGTTGCTCAGACTTGCAGCAGATGGAGAGTACGGCCTAGTTTTAGCTTTTGTTCTGATGTCCCAAGAGAGTCCAAGCCCTTTTTTCAGACTCCTACTCTCCTTATCTCCTATGAAATGTAGGGACTTTGCTTTTCAGTGGGGTAAAGCACAGAAACAAACATGTACTCTGTCCACAGTTGCTCACTGAAAAAATACTTTTTTTCCCCCTACTGTGCAGAGTATCCGAATTTGTATGTGCATCGATTTATGCATTCATATCAAAGATCTGATAACAAATGAATAAATGGATGAAGCAGGGTGAAATAATTTGAAACGCTATAAATAAAAAATATTACATAAACAGAGTCAGAAGTAAAGCTAAAGGTTGGTTAAATCCTAAATTCATCACTCACTTACTCTATTTGAATAACAAGTCTACTGCTATGTGCTAATATACAGTTATAATATTCTAGAGTAAAACCCATGAACTTAAATAAGTTCAATATTTTAACTTTTGCAGTAAGTTGTCAAAGTGTTGGTAATTTTGTTCATATTTAAGGCTTACTCTACCTTCAGACCAGACTTGCCTGATAAATTATTTACTATGCAATACAGCAGAATTTTATTCTTCGTTAGGAACCGGTTGTGCAATTCACTGGAACACTGTAACCCGCTTTACACTGCATTGCATTTAGAGGGACATGTTAGAAATCTAACTGTCAGCCGTCTCGCCGTGGCATCTAGTTGCCAAATACCTATGATTATACAAGATAAGAGAAGTAACAGTTTCGTCTGATGCCTTCAAAAGAAGGAAGGTGGTGATTAAAATGTAGGACGAAGCGATTCGTTCCATTATTTTTTTATGGACATCATTTTTTAGGAGATATCAGATATCTGAGAAGCGGCTACGCTTTATGCGCGCTGTGTTTACGCCCAAGAAGAACCATTTAAAGCGCGTGAACGATGAGTAAGAAGTTGAACAATTGAAATGAGCGACTGCTGATGGTTTTATAGAGCCTGTTAGAATGTGCCGCCTCTTTCATTCTCTCATTCTGCACACACGCGCACGCACGCAGACACACGCTCACGCACACACACGCGCGCACGCACACACGCACGCGCGCGCGCGCGCAAAGAGGGAAGGGCGTGTTGTTTACGTTTTGCCCCCAACGCTCATGCATGCTCAATATTTCATGAGACGTGAAACCTCAACTTATGCAGCCTCCCAGCTGTTACCACGAACACTGCACAATTAAAATGAAGCGGCAGTGTCCATGCTGCCGGGGCATTTTCATTGGAGTTTCGTGCACGCAGTGTTGGGGGGTATTGGGGGGTGGGGGGGGGGCAATTACTTGAATTACTAAGGGCATTAGTAGCCTATTGCTGTTTGGTTAACAAGGACTTGTTGTTTAGTTAACAGGTTGAAAAATGTGCACGTTTCAGGTCATACAAAGGGAAAAAATGGCCAGACTTGCCTGAGATGCGTCTGAAAAGAAAATTGCAATTAAGATAAACCAAAGTCAAATTGCTTTTAAATCTTAAAAACCCACAAAGGCATTTTTCTTGCAATGTAACAAAGACTACACGCGTATTCAGATTGGACCTTTAGGACTTCCCTCTAGTGATTAGACCTTTTTATTATTTTTTTCTTTTGAACACTAAACCAAATGAACAACTCTGCAATTAAGAACCCTTGGAATTTTTTTTAATCACGCACAAAACAACGAATGTTATACAGAGAGCGTAAAAGCTACTGCGAGCTGATAAGGATCTTTTACTAACAATTTGCCGCAGGTGAAAAAAAAAAAAAACCCTCAAAACTTTAGGGTTCGGAAATTTGAGAGTATTTGTCGTTTAAGCGTCGCATGTAACAGGAGCAATGCAGATGGCTTCAGTCGTTCTAAGGAAGATAAAGGTATAAAAATAAAAGTTGTAAATAATTGATCGTGGCAAGGGTGCACATGATATTGCCTGTTATTATCCACATGCTAATCTGATTGGGCAAAACAGGGGGCGGGAATGCAAAAAAAAAAAAAAAAAAAAAAAAAAGACAGGTACTGAGAGCGCGTAGTCGTTAATAATTTGTTAGCTTTTCCAGTGAAATATTTTTGCAAGCGTGAAAGCACTCCGGAATATTATATGGAAGTAAAAAACTAAACAATAAAATTATGTAAATATTAATGCGTGTGTGTGTGTGAGAGAGAGAGACAGAGAGAGAGAGAGCGCACGGGAGCATGTTGGCGTGCGTCCGCTGGTTTGTAAGTGCGTGCCTGGGCACCTAGAGTGTAGTGTGTGTGTGTGTGTGTGTGTGTGTGTGTGGGCACCCGGTGCGTACTGGCGGGCGCGTGAGCGTGTGTGTGTGTCTCTGGAGTCAGGTCCTGAGGGACACGGCAGCTCGCGGTGTGTAAGGACGTGGCGCGCTCACCAGCTGACAGCGCGTGCTACTCTAAAGACATTCAACACCGCGCGCACGGGCCTGCCAACAGAGCGCGCGCCAATTAATATACACCACTACAGCAGCCATGCGCGCGACTCGTTCTGTTCAAAACACATAACGCGGCTCTGAGGCTGACTTTCAGGTTAGACTGAGGATTTGTCGGCCACTTCTAAGCCAAGTAACTGCAGAGATAAATAGGTTGGTAAGGGGCTGCCTGTGAATATTTATTGTGCTGTAACATACAGTAGCACCATATGGACAGCGAGGACTCCAGTAATATACGAGCGAAGCAATTCATTTGAGAACTGTTGCCTAAGAAACTTGTAGCAAATAATTTAGTGCCGTTTCGTACATCGTTTTCCTTTGTTGGAAATCAAATATCAAGTTATGCAAGTTACAAAACCTGGATACATGTTTGCAATCAGCGAAATGATCAACATAACGAATGCAAACGTGCATATTTCGGGTATTAATCACATTTATTTTTAAAGTGTGTTCGTGTGTTATTTATTATTATTATTATTATTATTATTATTATTATTATTATTATTATTATTATTAGCAGTAGTAGTAGTAGTAGTATTAACAACAATAATAACAACAACAACAATAATAATAATAACAATAATAATAATAATTATTATTATTACTATTATTATTAATGTTTTTACAATTTATAACACTTGTTAACAGGTGCATGTTCTTTCTTTCTGAAAGTAAATAATAGTAACTGCTTCAAGAGTAAATGATTTCTCCTGTTACCAAACCTTCCTCTACCGATTTGGTAGTTTATTGTAGTCAGTTTTAGGATTTCCGCTCACTTTTTGTATGTTTTCTGTTATATTTCGTTTATATTCTAAAGACAGATATCAGGCCTCTTTATATCCAACACCAAGGCACAATGTATTTCATAATAATGTTTTAGTTATTTGAAGAAGACCAGCTGATCCAAAGGTAGCAATCCACCCTGCAAGAGACGCCAAGTCTGTCAGACACTGTTTAAACCGAATTATAACGCTTCCACATTCACACTGCACGTTTAATCTGCGGTTATTTTATAATCGCTACATTAATCAGTAATTCAGCAGGTCTAACACCTGAAGCATCAAAGCTCTTCAGAGAGTAACACTGCTCGTCCTATTTTGTGACATTTATGAGAAAATACAGATCAATCCAAACTTTTTTCACCGTGAGAATGCATCATCATCATCATCATCATCATCATCATAATCATCATCATCAGCAGCAGCATCATAATATTAATACTAATAATAATCATCATCATCATAACCAGAGACATCAGTAAATAATACAGTAAGCGTTTTCTGTTTCTAGTTATTTTTTATTCCAAAACCAAATAAAACATAAAGCATGTGGCAAATTTGCTATTTTTCAACATTAAAAAAGATAAGGCAAACGGAAATAAATTAATAAAAGACACTTTAATAAACACCGTCTCCAAGCAGAAGTTGAATACAAATAATAACCTCGCGTCGAAATCGAATATTCAAACTTAAGAAATGTACAAAACATCTAATGGCTATATTAAATATCATTGACAAATTGGCATTACTAGACTACATAAAAACAACAGAAAAAACTCGTCTGTTACAAAGCGTGTTTCTCAAGCCTATGGCCCGTGTTTAAAGTGCAAGTGGAGTTTAGAAGTTGCAAATCCTTCGAGTTAAAAACAAAAAAACAACAACAAAAAACAAACAAACAAACAAAAACAACAATCGTATTCTATGAAATGATCGTAGATGCATAAACTGGGTCACTTTTTTCGGAAGACAGTTTCTGCATGACATCCGGGCCCATGGCACTGCTGCGCGCGGCAGTTGACGTGGCGTGGGGAATCTCGCCAATGTCACGACAAGGCAAACAGATTCTATTGGCGTCAAAGATACTGAAAACAACAACAACAACAACAACAATAGCAACAACAATAACAGCAACAACAGCGTACATTTCAAATGGTCATGAAATCGAAGTCAGGACAACCAATGCAAACGGTAACCTATCGCAAAAGAATAGGGCGAATACGATTGACACGAAGAATCATGACGGACACGTCGGTCTCTTTCAGCGTCTCTAAAAGGCGCGCTGGCGGCTCAGCTTCAGTTCACACAGCTCGTCCTCGCTGTGCAGCTCCGCGTGTGGCTCGTCCGAGTCGCTGAAGTGCGAATGTGGCGAGAACTCTCCATCGCTCCGACTCGACCGCGGGGAGTCTTTGCTGCACTCAGAGGCAGACTTGCTCGCTCCGAGCGACACAAACGCGTCCTCCTCGTACGGGAACGACACACCGGCGAGCTGAACCGGAAATGAGGTTGGTGATCTCTCGCCTCCGTAGACGGGCGGCAGCACATCACCATTATGCGCGTCATCTTCAGCGCCGGGAGCACGCAGCAGGTCGGACAGCGCGTTGATGTAGATCTGTGCCATCTGGAGTGTCTCGTACTTGGACAGCTTCTTTTCGTTGTCGAAGGAGGGGATGACGCTGCGCAGCTCGTCGAAGGCGTGGTTCAGGCCGTGCATGCGCCGGCGCTCTCGTGCGTTCGCCGCTATACGTCTCTGCTTCTGCACCACGTTGGCGGGCTTGCTGGTCGGGGCGCGCTGCCTGCCCTCATCCGCCCGCGCCGCTCCCTTGAGGCGGCACAGCTCGCGCACACGTACGGCGCCCCCCACCCTTGCGCCCTTGTGCGCACCGGACACGCCCTCCGCGCTCGAGGAGCCCGAGCTGTGCGGCAGGTATTCCGCGTGTGCAGGAGCGAGCCAGGCGCGTGCGTCGCCGCCTTCCATCAGCGCCAAAGTGAGCGGAAAGCGCTCCGCACGCGCCGCGTCCGACTCCACCGCCGTCCTCGCGTCTTCGCAAGAGCTGCCCATGACGTCCATTTCCGTGTGGCTGCACGTCACGTCGGGACGGAGTTTTCCAAAAAGGTATGAAGTAAAGGTGAGTGCGTGTGAGGTGACGGGGGCTCTGGTCTCCTTCCTGCACCTGTTGCGCGTACTCCTTCCACAGGAGGATTTCTTTACTGGGTGTCTCTATGCGACGCGCCGGTTTTAAAAGCGGCACGCGCCTGGGAGCCCCCCTTCTCAAGCCGGTCGCGTGGCGCTTTGACCAATAAGAGCACTCGGGGCAGGCGCGTGTGGCCGACCAATGAGAAAGCCGCAGAGAACTCGAGACAGGTTATTATGTCCAAACTTTTTTTTTTATAGTACCGCTGCCTGTTTAACTGGAGTGTTATTATCACAATGGCTCGTCCCACAGGACGCGCGCAGAAAGGTGCAGGAATGTGGAGAGCGCGAGCAGGGTGCAAAACACACACACACAGGCGTGTGTTCCACAGTGCAGCTGGCATGGGCATGCAAATGCACTCAGAGCGAAGAAAGGGCTGATGGGACATGCTGTACAAAATTTACCATATCCACTTCTTAATATTTGCAAATATGCCTTCAAACCCTCACACTCGTTTTCTTTAACAGATCACTCCATCCTGAATGATTGCTTTACAGCTCACTTCCCCGTTTAAGCAGATCATAGAGGTTACAGAATGTAATAAGCGAATTAAGCATTTCAGCAATGCCTAGGTTATAAACTTAACCATGGCTTAATCAAACACAACGCCATGAAATCATTGAATATGTCCCATATTTATTTATTTATTTAAAATGTATATCGCCCATTTTAACACCTTATTGAGCTTCTTTTTGTATGCGGACAATCCAACACTTCCCTTATGAGCGATGAATGTTGAAACCATCTCAAGTTTCATTTTCTTTAGAACAAGTTCTTTTGATTAGACTTAAGAAACGCCCTGTCAGGCAAAAGGCGTCTAAGGGATGAAACCTAAAGCGCAGCACGAAACAGTGAAACAAAAAGTAACAGCAGCAGCAGCAGCAGTAATAATAATAATAATAACAACAATAATAATAGACTTGTACAGTGCGCAAGAAACAAATGTAATGTAGGTTACCATCGGATGATGATAAATAATAATAATGATAATAATAATAATAATAATAATAACAATAATAATAGACTTGTACAATGCGCAAGAAATAAAGGTAATGTAGGTTACCTTCGGATGACGACGATGATGATGATAAATAATAATAATAATGATAATAATAATAATAATAATAATAATAATAATAATAATAATAATAATAATAAATAGTGGTGATGATAATAATAATAAATAGTGATGATGATGATGATGATGATTATTATTATTATTACCAATAGCCTTAAATCCTCAAATACTGTAAACTTTTTAAGTTTTAAAAAAGAACATAAAGGCACAGAATTCTAACGTTTATTCTGCTATACACACAAGAACAAGAAGCAGAAGATGACTTTGTGATTTAAAAACAAACAAAAAAAAAAGACCGCATCTATTGGGTTATTTTGTCAGCAGAAACATCTGCCCACATTTCTTGCTTCTCTGGTGACTACTAACACACTCTGAACACAACTCTTGAAAGCTGTATCGGTTTCTGTCTGCACTGCTCAAGCAGAAGCGCGTTTGAAGGGATGCAATAAGAGGCGCGAGAAATGGCGCATTTCCGACGCTGCACCTTTGTGTTGTGGATGTATTCATGAAGCCGTGGCGCCTGAGCGCACTGAGCCGGAGCCGCGTCCAGTCAGCCTGCGTGGCTTGGAAGAGTTCCTAAAGCAAACAACAGGTTGGATATGGTTGCTGCCGATTATTAAAGTGTCTCGGGGACAAAGAGGACTCTATGTTCCATTGGACACGCCAGGGGGACTCTTTGGACAGAAGACACACACTGGGGCTTCAGCGCGAGCGAGTCTGCGTGCTGCATTCTTTATTCCTGTCGCCCAGGAAACGCCCACATATCGCTTAGCTGATAAAAAAAAAAAAAAAAAAAAAAAAGACACACAACAACAATAACAACAAGTACAAAAAGCCCCTACTGTTAAACTCTACTTTATAAAAGTAAATTACAGTCTTTCAATTTATACAGAAAATATATCATTTCCCCCTTACTGCCACTGAGTGAATCTAAAATGATAATATATTAATCTGTTGTAGTAATAATCTAAAACATTGTATGACATCTGTAACAATTTGCGTGTAATCTAGGCTCTATGATACCAGACCTCGATTCAAGGACATTTATCGGGGCCCCTCCTCTCACCTCATCTGCTGAAGCTGCTGTAAAAGTTCAAACTGGACTCAGTTTTGCTTTACTGTTGCTCGCATGTGAGTAATGTAAAGCCCTGCGCATGGCAGGTAGGATAGACTGACTAGTACATTTCACTGCCTGTCAACGCACCTCAGGCTTACATGCGCCCTCCAGTGGACACCGAGCGTGCTGCAACATAACGTGCAATAAAGTTGCAATAAAGGGCCAGAGACTACCAGAAACATCTACTTAAACCATGGCAAGTCATTTTCACTGTCTAATATGGCACATATTACTTAGCAGTAATATAAACGCCAATATAATTATGGATAATATTCTTATAATGTTCTTATAATGTTAGGCAGTTGAACCTGAAGGTCGTGGGTTCGAGTCTCAGGTCCGGCAGGGATTGTAGGTGGGGTTAATGAATGACCAGCGCTCTCCTCCACCCTCAGTACCACGGCTGAGGTGAGACCCTTGAGCAAGGCACCGAACCTCCGACTGCTCCCCGGGCGCCGCAGCAACAAAAAAAAAAGTCTGTTCATGGTGTGTGTGTGTTCACTACTGTGTGTGTGCACTTGGATGGGTTAAATGCAGAGCACAAATTCTAAGTATGGGTCAAAATACTTGGCCACACTTCACTTCACTTCACTTTTCTGAACCCAAAAGGTGCTGTATTACTATTACATCACTCTTGATTTACTTTCACTAGACAGCCTCAAATGAAGTGTAAAAGTTTAAAGAAAAAACTGTAATTGGCATAAAGGGCCTTTTAACTGTGGTGATTCTAGAGACTATGGGAGCCCTAAAAAAAATAATAAAAATACACGAAGCCCTTCTAACCCTTCTGTTTCTTACTGATTGTGCATACTGGAGTTTTTAGGGGGGGCTTCTCATGTTTCCCACAATGCATTCCTGCTTGTTGTGGTTATTTACATAATTAATTATATTTGTCTAATTTTATAGTACAATATAAAAATACAATATGAATTGTATTTTAATTTCACTGTAGGCTAATCTAGACCCATGATTTTTCTTTTTTTTTTTTTTTGGTAAAACTTACTCCATACTAAAGGCCTGTATGTTATAGGTAGAAAAACAATGACCTGACTAGCCATGTAGCATAGCTTCTTGGAATAAAAGGTATTGTTCAGGTACCAGTGATCATTTGACATCTGACATTTCTGTGGATTTGTCAGTTGTCAAATGTAATCAGCTTTTAGGGGCCCCCTACTGGGCTACAGGCAATTTGCTCCTTTGCCTACACTGTAGATATGACTTTTACATCTGACTGTTAGAGCTCTCCTGCTTAGCATTGGGGATTATTTAGAAAAAATTATTTAATGTCCGAAGTGCAGTTGACTACTTATGGGGCTTTCCCAGATCCTACTGAGGTACTAGTGAGCCAAGTTGCGACATATGTCCATTTGTCAGATGACTGTCAAGAAAAAAGCCTACCAACTGATTCTCATGACGTCTATCTGTCATACATCTTTATTTCATATTAACTAAGTAAGCAACTCATTTTTTATTTTTTTTTTTTGCTTGTAGATTTTGGGTATGTACCAGTGTAATTATTCTGAGGCGCATTTTCTAATGCTGAGTTCTTCATTAAATAAGAATGTTGTTTAATGAATGAGTATTTCCGAAAACGTCTTAGCTAAAGTAGTAAGTAAATCCATTTGTAAAATAATGAATAACCTCGTCAATTCCTTATTAGGTATTTCTTTATTTGGATTAGGTGTGTAGTAATTATTATTATTATTATTATTATTGTTGTTGTTTTGTACTCACTTTGTGGCTTGATCACTGTTATGCGTTTTCACTCTTCACATAACAAAAATTATTAAGTTTAATTATTTGGCCAGTCTGTAGTCATGAATTATAATGATCAACCACATGTTTAAAAAAAAAAAAGAGATACAGAGGATGATGATTACACACCAGCCATAGGGTCTGTGGTGTCCACCAAGTGAAGCTGTTTTTCCTAATGCTGCGGTGTGATCTAATATAAACCCTGTGAAAAGAGTCAAGAATGAGGAATCAGAAGTGGTTGGCTATTGAGTGATAGAGATTTCCCTCTCCATGTCTGTTTGCTACTATGAGCTGCACATCTACAGCACATAGATGAGAAATATTTCTTGTAGCATGGTGGAGAGAGCAATTTACATATGGAAAATGAGATTTGATTTGAGAGTTGACAAATCAGAAGGCCTCAGTAGAATACTAGAAAGGGGAAAACTAACACGCGCCCTCACTGTGGAAGGCCAGGGGGATGGGGAGTCAGAAATGGAAGAGCAGAACATTGCATTACCTGATCAGGAGATAGAGGGAATCTGGAGATAGAGGGGCAATGCCAGGCTAGAGTGGGAATGCAGTTGAGAGTTAAGAGACGTTCTCATGAAATGACTAGTCCTTATGTTTAATAATGATTTTTTTCATATATGTTTGTTATTAAACAGCCTAAATACTATTGCAAAGCACTCTGACTGGGTCAAAGCATTTCCAAAACAGCAGGTCATGTGGTGTGTTTCTGGTATGCAGTGGTTAGTACCTTCCAGAAGTGGTCCAGGGAAGAACAACCGGTGAACCGGCAACAGGTTCATGGGCGCCCAAGGCTCACTGATGCACGTGGGGAGTGAAGGCTAGCCCGTCTGGTCTGATCCCACAGAAGACCTACTGTAGCACAAATTGCTGAAAAACTTAATGCTGGCCATGATAGAAGAGTGTCAGAACACACAGTGCATCGCAGCTTGCTACGTAGCCACAGACCAGTCAGAGTGTCCATGCTGACCCCAGTCCACCGTCGAAAGCGCCTACAATGGAAAAGTGAGCATCAGAACTGGACTGTGGAGCATTGGAAGGAGGTGGCATGGTCTGATGAATCACATTTTCTTTTACATCATGTGGATGGCCAGGTGCATTTGCGTCCCTTACCTGGGGAAGAGATGGCACAAGGATGCACTATGGGAAGAAAGCAAGCCGGTAGAGGCAGTTTAAAGCTCTGGGCAATGTTCTAATGGGAAACCTTAGGTCCTGGCATTCATATGGATGTTACTTTGCTACAGACCAAGTACACCCCTTCATGGCAATGGTATTCCCTAATGGAATTCTCTAACGGTATTCCCTAATTCCCTAATCTCCTCTTTCAGCAGGGTAATGCGCCCTGCCTCGCTGCAAAAATTGTTCAGGAATGGTTTGAGGGACATGAAAAAGACTGCAAGGTGTTTGGAGACTTGGCCTCCAAATTCCCGATCGAGCATCTGTGGGATGTGCTGGACAAACAAGTCCGATCCATGGAGGCCCCACCTCACAAATTACAGGACTTAAAGGATCTGCTGCTAACATCTTGGTGCCAGATACCACAGCACACCTTCAGAGGTCTTGTGGAGTCCATGCCTCAATGCATCAGAGCTCTTTTGACAGCACAAGGTGACCTACACAATATAAGGCAAGTGATTTTAGGGTTATGGCTGATTGCTATTTATATATTCATGTTTATTTATACTGTATGTGCATGTTATCCATCAGTAGAATTTACCTCCGCGCTGTGAATCGACTTGCTGCTTTTTGACAGACTTGGTTTGAGTGGAGTCAATGCATTCATTAAGTTTCTCTTAACTAAGGTGTTTGGGAAACTGTAGCTAAACATTGTTGATTTATATTTATGCATGTAGCATCACTTTGTACCGTCAATCAACCTTCAGTAGACATTTAACAAAATATCAACTGACTGACAGATCAGTGACATTTGACTGACAATTACTAGATAGTTGATAATAAAAAAGTGTTACCAGGTTACCTGATAGATTAACTAAAATAACCAAAGTAATGCAATATATATAGCCTACATTGTTACTCATCAGTGAAGCGGTATTTCAAGAAACTCGAGCTGGAAAGCCTATGAGAATAACCCTTTACATTAATATTTGGTCATGTCGGTATTAACCAAGCAACGTCAAACGACTAGAACTAGCAATGAGCGCTTCAAACATATACAGTCAACCCAGTAGCCATGATCATAAATGTAGGATCAGAAAAACCCTTCAGCTGTGAGCAATATGACTGTAAATTGAGGTATTTTTAAAGTACGGCCCGTATATTCACATGATCAAGAGTGATGAGCCAAGAACTTGGCCTTTTGAAGTGTCGCGAGGAGTGAGACTGGAGGGGGTTGTACATGCACTAAGTAGCCGTGGCTCTTCTCTAGTCACTCAAGCATGATACGATGGGCTGCTGTGCTATTCACTGTGTGCCAGAGGGCATGACGCCTGGCGCACACGCTCAGTGATCATCCAAAACCAGCCCGGACCTTCGACCATACTACCTGGGGTGTGGTGTAGAAACCATTGCAACTGAAATCGAGCATCTCATCTTTTGCATTAATCAAATATCTATGAAATAGCTACCATGAACCAAGAGGGAAAAACACAGAGGACCTCAGTTACTGATGGAACTCTCCATTGCAATAAAAAGCCAATACAGTGGCTAAAGTGAGTCCTCTGATACAGCAAAGACAATTAAACCCACTGTAGAAAACATGTTTATTAGACAAATTATACACAGAAAGCTTTGCCACTTGTAACAGAGGCCTCAGTTTGTTCCATTAGAATAATATGCAACACATACAACAAAATAGGCCTATATTAAATACTGTACATTATAATCAGTTGAAAATGATCAAGGAACTCCTGTACATACTATGTAAGAAATTAAAAATGTTACAGGCTTAGCAAGTCTTACATGTTTTTTTTTTTTCTTTTGGAAAAGGATTTTCATTCTTACTCATGAATCCATAACTCAAAAAAAGAAATGAAGTTAAAATATGACTAAATCTGAAAGCTTAAAGGCTGTCTTATCAGAGGGATTCTGGGTAATTGGGTTAGTGTAATGGTGGCTAATGCAATGCAAGGCTTTAATGTTAAACTCTATATCTTCTTTAATTCAACAAAAAATTATCTCCATGTAAAATATACATTTTAATGTCTCTTCATTTTATACTAAATAAAAATCTTTAATTTGATACTAAATAAAAACGTTTCCTATTGTCATTCATAGCTTAAGAAAAGTACATCTAGAATGCTGTCATCAAAACACTGTTGCTTTTCTCTACACACAACATTTGCGAATTAGTCTGAGGATAACAAACTGAAAGCTCATTCTAAACAACTAACATTAGTCATATTAATACAATGTTAGTGAAAACTGTTTGAATGTTTTTCATGTTTTTGTTTTTTTTTCTGTTGTATTTTTAACTTCTCAAAATGTGTCTTTTTTTTTTAACCTGTCATCACACTTTGATGGCCTTGTTTGAACAATTAGCACTTTTAAAAAAGTTAGATAAATATTACCCCTTACTGTTTATGAAAGGAAATAGAAAGTTATTTCAAATAATTCCCCAAAATGGGCTGTCTTGTCTGTACCTTCAGATGGCCTGGTGTCAGTTTGAGGACACATGAAGAATTAAAAAGACTTCAGAAACCTATAACACCTAACAGTAAGATGATGGCACTGAAGCAATCTCAAGATGTATATATAAAAAAAAGAAAAGAAACAAATATATAACCTGCACTAATCTTTTTTTTTTCTTCCATGTTTAAACTTTCTGATCAAACACATTCCACACAAAAATGAATTGTTCTATTTCAAACAAAGTAAAAAAAAAAAAAACCACACATTTAGAGGCCCCATTTGAATTTGTCCTTCTATCCTTTAACTTGGTTTATGTATATTTTTTCATTACTCCTTTCTCTTATACATTGTCCAGTGTGTAAGTGAAAAAGTCTCAGAGAGACAGCACAGCCAGACGTAAGGATGTCAGAAGATCAGTCTATATGTCTCGATCTCAGGTGCAGTGTAGAGCAGCAGAAGGACTTTATTGTCTAGCTATTGACACCCAACTCACCACACCACATGGCCTAACTCAGTACCGAGCATTGACCAGCATAAACTGAGAAGCAGACAAGATTTCTCAAATAAGCCTCAAGTTATTGCAGGTCTGTAGGTCAGTCTGCAAAGTGCAGTGTTTTGTTTTTTTTTTCCCTTTTTGTCCGGAAACCGAAAGAAAACAAAAGAAATGTAAACATCCCATGATTTTTATATTCATACAGTCTTTTAAATCTCTCCCCACAGAGCTAATTCCCAAAATTCCATGTGAAAAAATGAAGGCAAAGTCATGTTTACACAAGAGATCTTCCAACAATCACGACGACAATAATGAAATTTATCATCATCCTCAACAGGTAGGTGAGTTCAGGCAGGACGAGCACCCCCAACAGCGAAACTAAAAAGCGAAGCTTTTCAAAAGCAAAGAAGGACAAAAACCAAAAAAAAAAAGAAGACGGGTATTTACATTTGGATCTTGTTTTGTGTGTGCCTCCTCATATGGAGGTGCCCCGGTCTGGATCGTTGCCGTAGCTAAAGCTTGGGGCTGGTGTGGGCTGGTAAGGGATGCTGGACATGGTCTTGATGGGGCTGCGGAAGAAGCCTCCATTGGGCGCACGCTGCCTGAAGGGCCCGGCGCCAGTCCGCGGGTCGGGCATGGCGCCGAAAGCGAAGCCGGATGCTGCCTTGGCAGAAAGGCTGCGGCTCAGTGTCTGGATCTGTTCGGGGATGAAGGTGGTGGTGGTGATGTGTGTGTTACGGAAATCACTGATCTGCTCCAGGGCCTGGCGTGCTGCTGGCAGTGAGTCCATGTCCAGTGGCGTCAGATCCATTGAAGAGGTGGAGAACTGTTTGTGCGGGCTCTCGTCCTCTGTGCACAGGCTGTTCACACGCCGGTGGAGGTGCTCCAGGTCGATCTCCTTGTCATCCTGAGACGAGGGGTTGAGAAAGGTAGGAGAGGTGGAGTGGGGAAGGGGTGGGGGAAAAGAGAGAGAGAGAGAGAGAGAGAGAGAGAGAGACAGAGAGACAGAGAGAAAGAAAGAAGGAGGAGGGGTGAGGGTTGTTACAGGAGCAGCAGGAGCAGAGGACAGAAGAAGTAAGGGGTATAAAAGTGAGGAAAGTGGGTGTACGGTCGGAGGAGTAGAAGTATAGGCGAATGTGTTAGTGTGAAACAAAGCAGTGTGGTAAAAAGAGATGATGGTTAGCAGACAAGGAAGACGTGAACGAGTGTTGTAGAGGTGAGTAATGAATAAGGCAAAATAAGTCATAGAGATTTAAACGGGAACAGGATTGGAAAGACAGGTTGTGAAATGTAGTGCAAGTTTTGGATTGCAATGTGAGCAGCATGAGTGAACAGGTATGGGGAAGAGAAGGCACAAAAAGGACAAATGAACTATAGTAACAAAGGCAAATGGATATTTTTGCCATGGGATCAAGCATTGTGTAAACAGTAATGCTATTCTTAATTGGACAACTGGCGACTAAAACTGCAGTTTTAAAATACTACACTACTATGCAATTATTATGTCATCAACGTTACCCTTTATAGTATTCAAGTGGCTAAAAATGTATGTGTGTGTCCAGATGATTACATCGCACACACCAGTTTGAGGCTATTTTAACAGAAAGAGATATTAAACAGTAATGCTGATGGACCTGCTTTCAGGGTTCCATCCACAGCCACACCCTTAAAACACATATGTACACCCTTGGAAGCTTTCCAATTTGATAAGCAACATGATTGCCAATCAAATACAGACCCTTCTTGTCCTGATTGGTTGTATGTTGGTGGTTTGCTTGTTCTCTTGTTCTTAGAGATTGGGGCATGTTGGACCAGAGTTTTTAATCTCTGAGCTGATGGTAGAGCTGCCAGATGGTAAGGAGACCCTATCTTTAATATTAATGCCAATAAGGTCATTAAAGTTGCTTATTAATATTCCCCAAATAAATTGATTTTTGTCAGATTTGTTTGATTTTTTAACTGACCACTATCTTAATCACCTCAGAATTATATATATATTTTTCCTGAATCATGCTCTACATTCACACATACACACGAGAAGTCATAGTGTCTGCAGTGAGCCTTTTGGACAAAACAGCAGCCCAGCTGGCAGCAGAAGCCTGAAGGGAAGCCTAAACTCTCAAAGAGGTGTAGGGACAAATGTAGAGGGTGCCCATGGGTACTTGACCATATAGATCAGCAGTGGAGAGATTGTAAAGGAAAGGGGCATATGAGAGAGTGAAAGAGCTGATTCGAGCATATAAGAGGCAGCGTGGGGATCTGTATATAGTTTAGTGTGCATGTTGTTTGTACCTGTGCAAGTGCATGTGTGTATTTTTTTGGTATGAGGAGGGTTGTTAAGAGATGAGGCAACTTTGCTAGCATGCAGAGTCTTTGCCTATGAGGTTACAAATTATTTCCAGAAATTATTTTTCTGGCAGCAAGACACCGATGACCCTCATGAATCTAAGTTGCAGTTTTTAAAAAAATTTATTACAGTGATGTGGTTACTCTGGCGTGCTCTAATGTATCTACTGTCCGCTATTTAAAAGTAACATTCACATCAATTCCAGCACCATGCTTTTCTACTTTCTATTTAGTACCAGTCTAAATGTTTTCGAAAAAACAGTATTATTAACTGAAAATCAAAGCTACTGTATATTATATCAGAATTACTGACCTCCAGCAGGTTTCCTTTCAAGCCTGTCTGGCACTTCTCCTGCAGGTACTTCTTTTCAAAAAATTCTAGTATAATAAGATTCCAATCTATAGACTTGAAATGTCAAATAACATTGCACATTAGTCACCATTAGATATAATCTAATTGCTGAAGTTTCTAGAACATCTATACAGCAATGGCATGTCTAAGACTCTGGAAAGCCTCTCTCAGCAGGCAAGATGTATTTATTTGTGCTTTACCTATGGCAGAGCCAATTCAAAAGGCAAATTGTGCACTTTGTGGATTGGTGGGGGTTTATTCCACTTTTTCCACCACCTACATGGGCTTGAAGCTTGGTGCATGCGGAGAGAGAGAGGGCGACTCAGTGTTGGCAGAAGACGGTTCGTGATGGAATAGCAAACGTGTGGCGCAGGCTGGCGTCCAGAGGCGGGGCACAGCATGCAGGCGACAGGTGATTGGATGTGGGCCTAAGCGTGAGTGTGATGTCACTCCGAGGCTCATGACAAGGCTCGTCTTGCCTGGCAGACGGCCCATCAACTCGTGTCTGTTCAGGCCAGCAGGCCACGAGCCAACAGAAGGACGGTGGGATGGACAGATGGATGGATCAGGCAAATGGGACGAGGGAGAGGTCGTTTAAGAGAGGTGGGAGATGAGTAGAAAAAGACAACAAACAAAACAGTCAGAATATAGACTTTGTTTTGGTTCTTTTCTATTTCCAAGGAGCCAGATACCTGGAAAGGTGAGATGGTAAAAATGGCATATTGCATTTCTCTCCCTCGCCCGCTTTAACCCCCTCAACACAGAGTACTTATCTACAAAACAAAACAAAAATAAAAAAAACCCAAATAAATGGAATGCTGTCATCTCAGATGAAGACAGTAAAACTTTTATGACTTGTTTTTTTTTTTTTTTTTGCTGCTTTTGGCAGAAAATCAGACAGTTCCTTAGGTCAGAGTTATGATCAACACAGAAGATTGTGTGGCGCTCAGCAAAGTCAGTTGACTTTGGTCCATCAGCCATCATTCCACATGAATATAATTTAGTTGACAAAAACTCTTGTTCGTCAATACTACATTTTCATTCTTCAGCAAAGAGCTTTGAAAAGCAATAGTGGCATATCTTTTTTTTTTTTTTTTTTTTAAATATGGAACGATTATCTCATCATCGTTCAAAGATGTTTAAATAGGACACGCTGAACTCCACATAATCACAACAACAATGACACAGCAGACATCTGAAGTCACTTTTCTCCGGTAAAGGACACAATTTGGCCAGTGGCATGGCTTGCTCATCACACTGTGCATTCTCTGTTTCTCCTGACCCCAGTGGCTGTCTATCTCCTCACTATTGGCATGTGTTAAGAAAACATGGCACATTTAGAAGGAAAAAAAGATTTGTTTTGATGACTTGTCATCTCACACCAATTCTTGACACTGCAGTAAGAGGGCTGACTCGGAGATCACAGAGAAGCAGAGAGTGGAAACAGGGTCAAGCTTACACCATGACTTATGCAGAATGTGACAGTATGTGTTAAGAGACAGAGACACAAGCACAAACTCTTATTCTACTATTTTGGTGTTTCAGTGCACTTGATGTTAGCAAAGAGATATTACATGGAAGGCAGTCAGGACAGGTTAGAAATGTGTTAAGATGCAAGGACACATTGTTTGGAAACTATGTTGCTGAATGAAATAAAATGCAGACAATGGAAATAGAGAGGTTAAAAAACAATGATTTAAGTTTAGGCCAGTATGTGACAGATTACTGATATCCCCATACTATGGTGGTAACTACAACAACATGGTAATGTGGTATAAGTGGACATCTTAGCTTCTATCTTTTGTTTTCTGGCAATCAGTTTGCTCCAACCATTAAACTGATTGATCGCTGGACTGTGAGTAGTGTGCTCACTGATGTGTGCCTGTGTGTGTGTAAGCTCTGCCAAGCTTCAAGTCTGATGGAACCTTCTGGAAGAGTGCTCTGAAGACCCGCCTCAGCGTGATTGCACCACAGGACCTGGGAGGAGGTTCAAGTGTGACGGCCAGCCTTCTGGAAGCCACTTTAGAAATCCTCACAAGAAATCAACTTTGCATTTCACCTTACATTGCTAATCAAATCAAGCACTACCATTAATTACTCAGTACATACTGTGTGCTTATGCGTACTCACAGCATAGGTATGCATAGCCAGAGCAATAATTAGAGCATGCACATTTGTTTTTGGCTTAAATTGAATCTACATCTGTTAGCTATAAACATTCAATTTATACAACAGCCTGTATATGAGCTGTAAACATAAGGCAGTGATCTGAGTATGAATAATTTCAGAATGATGTTAAATTCATGCGGGCCTACAGTTTTGTTCACCAGCTGTCCAGCATGGTTTAAGATGTTTATTTTATAGAGGAAAACTTTTCCAGCAATCTATCAAACTGTATAGTGCAATTCATGTTTTAACTATAAGTCTAACTGTATACATGGAGAGACTCTAAAGTCAGCTTGCGTAAAATTGATTTTCCCCTGCTTGTGATTTACCATTAAAAAATGGAGATAAACTATTTAATTATCCAGAATCAGCCTTAAAAAATGACAGGAAAATGAGAACTTCAACTATTTCAGGTTCAAGAAGCATATGGGAGGGCCTAATAATATTATCAGCTATGCATTCAGGATCTGTTTGATGGCAGTGGTATCAAGTGATTCCACAGTAATACGCAGTAAACAGTAAAAAAAAAAAAAAAAAAAACAGTACATTTTCAATCTAATCCTTTTACAAAATGGTCGTCTAATGTCCACATGGCCAACATTTGGAGGGGGTGGGACTTGCAGGTAGTGCCAGTTATTATCAGAGTTCAAACCCCCTGCACAAAACATTCCAGATTCATATGTCGATTGGCTAATCTCCTGTTTTTGGAGAGAAAAGATTGCACTTTTGGCCTATTTTTGAGTGACTTGCACTCTAATATTAAACTGCGGAGCTTCTGAGGAAAATGTGTAATGGTTGGCAGGTCTGGTAATATAATCAGAGTAAATGTCACTAGATGTCATGGCTTTGTAATACAGTGTAGAGATGATTTAACTGTAATATCAGACAAGCCTGCTCCAAAGAATTTGCACCTGAAAATTCTTGATCAAAATTATTTCTTGTCTGTGAAGGCAAGACATCAGTGGCCAGGACCATAACAGCTTTTTTTTTTTTCCTGGCATGCTATGTGGCGATGTGTGACCTTTCTCTCTCATTACCAGATGAAAGCTGTTAGAAAGACTTGAGGGGAAAAAAGTGGCTCAATGCAGGGCCAAAGCTAACTCTAGCAGCAGCTACTGTATATTCTTTTTGTTTTTGTCTTTCAGATATAGCACTCATTTTGAATTGTTTCTAAGAAGGGATTGGGACTTGATGGATTCGAGCAGGTTCAGGCATTACCAGACAACAGGAACGGGGGTGCTGTTCACTAAAGTATGTGTAATTTGACATTTGAAAAGATGACATGAAGCAATTAGGGTTAAATCATTCCTTCACTCAGAATCTGTTCAGGTGATGTGGGATTTCAAAAAACAGAAGCCTTTTGTACCTCTTACGTTACTTCAATTTACACTTATTGACATGTATCTGATTCTATAAGTGGGCAATGAAGCAAAACAGAATGACCGTTGAGAAGGTTCAAGTGCATTTAGTATGCTACGATTACAGCTTAATTGTTAAACCTGAGCTACCAAAAAGCAGAAATATGCTTTGTTTGATTTTGCCGTTATTTTTTAACATTAACAAAAATCAAAAAGGCATTAGGAATTTTAGTGCGTTGAGAAAGTACCAATAAAACCAGACTGAATCTTTGAGATATTAAACCCAGTCTTCCAGCTGCTGCTTTATAGTATTTCTTCGATTTTAATTTATTTTTGGTAGACCTTGCAGGAATTTCAACATTGTATTATTACGAGAATGCACTTGCGAGAACATCGATTTTATAACCCCTGTTTGATCTATTTTAAGACCAGATCTCCTCCATGGCAAGTCCCTGAAAAAACATTTAGTTCTTTTCTTTGGAGAGTCTGTATTTATGTCTTTGTCTCAAAAAACATATCATTCTGCTTGTCAGCAGGGCTCTATTTTAAGAGCTTTGTATTTAATGATACACTGCATGGCCAAAAGTTTATGGGCACCTGACCATCACACCTACATGAGCTTTCATTCCAGATTTAGTCCCCATTTTGCTGTTATAATAACCTCCACTCTTCTGGGAAGATTTTCAACTAGATTTTGGAGCATGGCTGTGGGGATTTGTGCTCATTCAGCAGAGCATTAGTGAGGCCGGGCACTGATGTTGGGTGAGGAGGCCTGGGGCGCAATTGGCATTCAGTTCATCCCAAAGGTGGTTAGTGGAGTTGAGGTCAGGGCTCTGTTCAGGCCACTCGAGTTGGGCTCTATTCCAACCTTGGCAGACCATGTCTTCATCGGTCTTGCTTTGTGCACAGGGGCATTTTTATACTGGAACATATTTGGGCCCCTTAGTTCCAGTGAAGAGAAATTGTAATGCTACAGCATACAAAGACAACAGATACAACTGTGTGCTTCCAACTTTGTGGCAACAGTTTGGGGAAGGTTCACATATGAATGTGATGGTCAGCTGTCCACAAACCCTTCGCCATACAGTGTAAACAATCTAGTCTCCTTACAAGATATTATTCTAGAAAAACAACAGTATGCATGATTTCATGCTGACTCTGGGGCAACTAAAACTGAATTTAATCTAGTTAATGACTGCAATTGACAGACTTTTGAATCCTACTTTAAAAACAGTAGATTTGAGATTTGACAACTGACATCAGCATTACACTTTTTTTACATGTTATTTGTGCCCACCCCCTAACCATTCTTATGAAGCTCCCATGTGATTCTCACCTCCTTAGAGGGCACTCTGGATCCCTTCCTCCGTGTCCACCAGGTCTCGACAGTGGCAATAAGACAGGACAGCACCACACCGGCTGCAAGCACAAAGAACACGCCAGCAAAACTGTGGATGTCCAGGGCACTGGCACTTTTCTTCGTGCCCACTGCAGAGTACAGGTCACATGGGCTTTCTCTGGGCCACCACTTGAGCTTCAGGATATCCATGTCCCCATTCTGCTGCAGCTCCAAGATCCTAAGCACAGCATGGAATAGTCATGTGATCACAGATACTGTACTGGTGCTGAGCCCAAAACTGTGAGCAATAAAGAGCTGATTTAACCCATTACATGATTTGTATCAAAGTTCTGACCTGATCAGAGGTACACGTCTGGGACAAAAAAAAAATGCAGACTTAATGGTTTCCAGTATTTTTCAAACTAATCTCTAACTTCCACATATGTCATGTATGTCTGATTACCAGGGACCAGAATTTTGACACGTTCCTGTACTGACAAAACAACAGAAAATCTGTTTATTTAAAACTCATTTATGATGGATGTTAATAAAAAGCATGTATTTTTGTTTAAGGCTTTCTTTTGTCAAAGGTATTTGTAAAATAAGCTCTAAATCCGTGTTCTTCATCTTTATGTTGTTATGTAGATGTGACTACTTTATCAATTTGTGTTTAATTGTTACCAACATAGTTGTGTATGTCTGGTCACATGTGAATGCCACAAAAACCTAGAGAAAGTCTAAGTAATCAGAGTGACCTTTTATTAAATTGCTCCAGTGTTGGATTGTTGGATAAACTTTAATTACAAAAGAACAGTTTTGGCATGACTTACTGTTATCTATGTCTCATACTAAGGTCTTTGGAGCGTTGGGATAATTATAGTGTAATGACTGTAGTTTTCAATGCATGTTATATAGTTCTGTATTTTGTAAGGAATAAAATACAACAGAAAAAAAAAAATCAATGACAGGGTGGTATGATGTGTCCCTGTGTGAAGTGGAGTTACTGTTACCATCCCTCTTATACCACTTATACAACAGCAGTTACAATTATTAATTTATTCATGAAAGACACATCAAGGATTTTAACCATTTACTAGTACATTTAATGCAATGGAGCGCCTGTGAGACAAGTTATTTTCTGTTATCACTTACATTATAGCAATTATAAAAAGTCATTCCTTCACCAGCCTTCTTCCATAAACGTTAATTAAACACTTCCTCAAGGAAATGTTACCTTATCAAAGATTATATATGTTTAGTTGTTGAATAACTGCGTATTTTACAATTTAGCTTATTGTTTGCCTTAAATTATGTAGCATGATCTGAATGAATCATTTTTTTATAATAACGTTCTGCATTCTTTTGTACAGGGAAATACATACAAATTCTTATCTGTGTCTTATTAGTGGTGCTTCCGAAGGAAGCTCACTATCGTAATCTTGCATACTTATTATTTTTCTTCTTCCACACAAAACTTCGGTGCGTAACTCGTCCCGCACCGTTTGACGTAGACCCACGGGAGAGGTGTCCAATCGTGCGGGTTGTTGAGGAGAGGTGTGCTATGACTTTTATAAGCAATCGGCCGGACGGTGGTCGCACAATCGCACAACAACCGGTCAAAAAAGTCCCATAGGATAACATTGGGTCAGATTTTGACGAGCCGTGGCTCGGAGACGGAACGTCACAGAGACGTGAGAATCGCCAGGGTCGAAGAGACTGGGAGCCTGTGTGAGAACATGCCCCACAGCGGGGTTTACAACATACCCCTGGGGCAATAGAGTGCCCTAAATTTGCCCATAGAAAATGAATGAGGATTTGCCCCATAGAAAATGAATGGGGATTTGGCCCATAGGGATGACATGGGGATTTGGCCCATAGGGATAACATGGGGACTTTGCAGTGAACAAAACTCTGCATCACAAAGTCATACACACATGAGACTCACCACACTAGTAGAGGCTGGCAGCCTGTGTGAGAACTTGCCCCGCAGTGGGGCACATGTCATACCCCTGGGGCAACAGGGCCCCGCACTTACCCCATAGAGATAACATAGGGATTTTGAATAGCACATAACTCTGTATCACAAAGTCATAGAGACATGGGGGCGGGCTCGTGTTGCTCAGGACACATGACATGACTTGCAGACACATGACAGACGGCTCGGGTGGCGAATGGCGGCCCGGGAAGCACCACTCACATTTTCTTCAGGAAATGTACATTCTAGTCTTATCTCTCATATACTGCAGAGATTAGGCTGCAAAACACTGCAGAATACCTTTAAGTACCAATTTACCCAATAAAGAAATAATACATATCTGGCATTCCATTGTAACTCAGTAACTGTTAGCCAGATTTAATCTTATACAGGATTACTATATCATTTAAACCACACAGTAGAGGTCTGTGCACTACACCATTATCCACTTTTTATGTTCTGCCCAGTGGCATCTGTTGCTGCAGTGCTCAAATTTCTACTCCATTAGCCCACACTAGGGGGCAGTGTCTCCACAAAAATGCAGGCAGATGACAGTCTAATTCCCTGTCCACCAGTCATGAGAAATGAGCATGTTTTAATGTAGAGGAGCAGTTTGCACTAATGCCACCGCATTGACAAGCGTGATGATGAATACAGAACGCAGAGCTTTATCACAGTCTTTCTCACTGATGGATTGTTCTCATCGCTATCTCTTGGACCTACTGCAGGGAGCACCACTACACACGTTCTCTGAAGGGGACGAATAGTGACCTGCCAAGCATGTGCACACACACTCACTCGCAGATACACACATACGCAAATGTACACATGCAGGGAGGTGCAAAATCTTACAAAATCTGTGCACATACAAATGCTAACAGAATGTGTGAATTGTGTGTGTAATGTGTATTATAATGGCATACACTGGTTGAAAAGAAAAAAAAAAAAAACTCACTAAAAAAGATAATAGTAGCCTTAGAATTATAGTAACATTTTTGAAAAGGGAACCTTGACCACACTGACAATTATAACACCTAACAGCAAGTCTCTCAGCAAATAGCAACATTTTAACTTCATACGAATCCAAGCGAATGGAAATAATGGTTCTACTCATCGCGGTAGTCCTAGCAACCGATAAAACAGGATTTCAGTCAGATGAGTATTTATACTGAACACTGTTAAAAAAAAAAAAAAAAAAAAAAAAAAAAAAAAAAA
>CM040982.1:13494157-13504648 GCA_022985145.1 Pangasius djambal
ACACATTTTAAAAGGCAAAAATAAATAGCACAAAAACACAGGAGAAAAGGCTGTCAGATTTTTTACATGTGTGGCCCTTCATGGATCTGCTTTGTAACTCACTAACTGGTAATATTTAGCAAGCTGAAGATTGTGCACAGAGAGTGTTATTAGTACACAATTAGCCTTTGTTTGTGCGCATCATCGTATGGGAGAAAACTGGCATGAACCCAAAGCAGCAGAATCTAATGAACACAATCTATAAATATTACCATGTAGATGACCAGGGGCAAAGCACTGAGGGTGCATGGAAGTGCATTCATATAAATGTTATCATGTGTTACTGAATGCTGAAGCAAGCTTTAGGGTGCTTTCATTTGTGCAGCACTTAGTCTGTGTGAATCAAACCTGGTGCAATTTCCCCACTGGTGTGGTTCATTTCAGCAGTGAGAACACAGGACTCTCCCTGGGGTGCAGACCAAAACAACCGGTCCAAGAGCAACTGAATGAGCTTGTCTCGGTCTGGTTCCAAGTGAACTTAAGCATGGTTTGATTGCACAGAGAAAGCAATTTGACCCTGAATTGATCCAGCTTCAGGAAGTGAACCAGACATGTTGTGTATTTTTGGATGCGGCATTTTTTTTTTTTTTTGTAGATGCAAGCTGCTAAACTGACCCATGAGGAGCTAACTGAGCCATAGAACGGAGCTGTAGCACTGAAGAAATGCCATTGCAACTGATGAACAGAAAGAGAAAAAGAAATGTTGGATGCACTACACAAAACATTTTAAACTAGTTATTTATATAAACAAATATAACTGAATCATTAATTTAGTGATAGCTCTGTGTTTTCTGTGCTTGGGTGATTTCTATGCACACTTGGCAAAGATTTGTTTACCTCTGTCCATTGCTGTATTTCTGACCAATGAATGAAAGAGGTTCACAAATACATTTTCAGCCCAACATGCCCCTTTTTCACTTTTTGCTTCATTAAATTATGTTTAGTGTGAAACCAGAGCAAACTAAACAGCAAACGAACCAAAACTATCCACTTTGCGGTGACACAAAGTTTCAAAGTTAACAAACATTATTATACCCTTCCACCAAGTGCGACACATGAGATGTTATATGGTGATGTGGTATTATATTGTTCTACTTCATATTGTATTCTACACATAAATATAATAGTTTAAGTTAACCATAGAGCTGTAAGTATAAGCTGCTTTTCCTTCATGTTATGAATCACAGAGGCAGTAGAAAACACACTTCTTGAACAAATTATATATCTCTATACATTCTCTCACCATCAGCGACTTCTTTTCAAGTGAAAATCCATTGGATGCACTGGGGATGCCATTTAATTAATCAAAGGATACATTACTACTTGGAAGAATGGCAAGCCATGAAAAGGCAAATCACAGGTCATTGTTAGCTTCATATCATAGAGAGAGATAGGATGCATAGGGATTAAAGCTGGGTTATACTTAGAAGAATCAAAAGTCTAGTTTTGCTCATTTGGATTCACTACACTACCAAAGACATGATCTGTCATATATAATTATTTTTCAGAGGCCCCAGTTTGAAGCAAAATTAACATATAGTTTATTTAAAACTCAGTAAACCATACTATATGGCTTAAGCTCATGTGGATAAATGAATTTGCTCTCCAGTAGCTTTACTGGGTTTCTTCACCATTTCTTCTGAGCGCCCAGCTGTTTTGTTAAATCATTAACTTCACAGACCCTCTGTGTCTCTTTCTCCCTCCCCTCGTATCTTCGCCTAAAGATCCAGCAGAGAAACAACACGCTACCAATTTGCAGCAGTGGGCCTTTAATATATTTATTAATTTTTCCACATTTACAGATGGACTGACTCTTGAGCTGAGCTTCTGCTCGCGTGTGGTGCACAGAGACTACATCTGCTTGACTAATGTGTGGAATATGTTATCTTATGTTATGTTATGATATCTTACAAATGCAAAGCTTTGGGAAAGAAAGTAAAAGTAAGAGAGAAACATCAAGAAAGAACAGGAGCTAGGCTTATTAAGCAGGCTGTGGACCTGGAGTTTTTGCACTGACACTGCTGGTGTCCCGTCAGTGATGACTGCGCATGTTTAATCAGCATCAGGGGCCAATAGGAGTGTAACGGTTCTCTGGCTGGGTGCTCAATGGAGTGTAAACAGTAGCTTCATTTTTTTGGTACATCCCAAACCACAAAAGCCTGATTTACTAAATTCCAAATAAAGCGTGCTAATTTGCATGTTTTGCATTGGATTATTGATTTGTGCATTAAGTCGGTGGCTGACTAGCAGGTACTTTACAAAAATAAATGATATCATAGCAGATCATGCCAGATAAAGATAAATGATGTCATATGGAAACAATTCTGAATTAAGTTTTAATGAGGTTTAGGTGCTAATTCTTTCTATATCCATGGTGACGTCAGATCGTTACATTAGTATACCATCAATTAAAAGCACTTTGACATGCTGGAATATAGACATGAGTGTGCATCCTATTCATAATGGAAATGGAAAGGAAATATTTTCACAGTCTCTTTCTGATTGCTATTGGCTTCAGAAGTGCAAACGTTTGGAAAATACTGAATGTAAACCTAACTTTGAGTAGAAACACCCCAAACCCCCCAAATTTCTAATTCTCTGTAGACCATGCCAGTTGTCAGCTGTAGTCTGCTCAAGTACAACTTTTTACAGAAGATTTAGGGTGATGTCAGGCAATCTTCAGTTAATCTCAGCTGGCTGTAGTTCTTCAGCATCGTCTTGATGTGTCACAGCCCTAAGAGCTGGAAAATTCCCTCTGAACCTCCTCTCACAAATTGGTAAAACACTTATAAAACAGTGGCTGTTGGCTCAGAACCATATCTAATTGTTGAGTTAAACGTCAATTAGCTTGAGTTAAACATGTCAGCGTTGTCATTATCCACCACAATGATCTGTGTTTCTCACTTTGAAAGCAAAAACTATAAGTTTTTCAGTATACCATTTGGATGTACATCTGCCCTAAACTCAGAAGAACTTCCGTTCTTCTTTACGGGCATAGGGCAGGCATTTGGGTCTCTCTTCTTAAGGTCTATCTGTCATGCAGTCTCCGCACTTGGCTATCCTCCCTCCTGGGCCCTCGTGCTCCGATTAGACTGTGGACTGCCCTAGCTGTTGCCATGGCAACCAGCTGCAGCAGAAATGATCACATGTTATTAGATGACTCTGACTGCAGGCGGACAAACTGCTTGATATGAGTGAGAAACAGAGGGAGAGGGACACAGAAAGAAGAAGAAGAAGAAGAAGAAGAAGAAGACGAAAAACCACAAGGCAGATATTTTTCGCAGGTGACAAAATGAATTAGAACACTGCAGAGGTGCCAGAGCTGTCCCTCCTACTACTGAGAGACAGCTGGATCTTAATGTAATGCTCCCCTCCAAACACACACACCCACCCACACACACAGGTTGGCCAGATAACCAAAACACTCCCATGTATAAGGAGCATGCGGTGTTAACACAGTGTATTTGCCAAACAACAGCACTGCTAGCTGCAAGGTGATAGGAAAGGAACAATGCTAGCACTCTGGAACAGCATGACAATGGACTTGAAATGTCATGTGTTCACATGCACAATTTGTTCAGAGGCTTTCACGCTGAGTGGTTAAAACCTGCTTGTGTGGGTGTCTGCCAAAGGCGTATAAGCAGCTCCACATCTGTCCTGTTAATGGAACTGCCAGTATGCAGTGCCAAACATCAGTGATTAGCAACCTGAAGTAGCTCTAATGACTATACTTCAGCATTTAGGTCACTATTATTAAATAGAAATTTCCTGAAGGTGCGGTATGGATCCATGGCCAAGAAGACAAAAACAGATCTGTTAATATATTTCCAAACACAGCGCACCACGAAGAACGAACAGATTCAATAAAATATCCGTTGCCATATTAGTAGTGAACAATAAGATACAGTCATCATTAATATAATTAAACAAATTGATACATGGCAAGCAAGCCAAGCAAATCTTTTTATGGTATACATCTTTTAGTTATGTAGCTTGAAAGACACCTGCAATAAGTTACCCAACAGATTGGAGAAGTGCTCTTTTATGCTCTACTCATTCTGTTGGTGGAGTTTATTTAAAAAGGAGTGACTGGCTAACCTTAACAAGCTACTTTGAGTGTTAGCTAAGGTCATACAGTCAATAGGATATTGTTATGAAATTTAGCAAGTGTTAGCTGCCTTGGTTTATACCATCACTTTGTTTACTCATATTGATTTGCTAGTTATAATATCAGTACAATGAGCCATCTTAGACATCAAAATGAGCAACATACCAGAAAAACGGCAAAGAACTCCCTGCTGAGGGTCTGTTAGAAAAGTTTACAGCACAACATGACATTGTTTTGCTATTGAACTGTCAAGAGTTTCGGGTGTGGGTTGGAAAGTGTGTGCACATTCATGAAACTCAACTGTCATGTCCAAAAACTGTTTTATTTCCATCAAATAACTCCTACAAAAAGCATTTATCATAAGGAAACATATTGGGGGAGATGTTAGGTTCAACTGAAATTGTAAAAATGACAGAACACTATTCTCGAAAATAATTACTGGAGATAAAACTTAAAATGCAAGTTTGAGTCCTTTCCCACTGACTAACAGAGTCATTTTGGCTTCAACTTTGAATCCCTGTTACAAAGTCTTCCCACATATACAGTCATTGGGTGTAGCACATTGACCTTATCTGTCTAGAGGGTATGACATAAACTGAAAGGGGTTTTCTTTAATTAAATATGAACACAACCACTATACCCCTGGTTATACTATATGTATCATATTCAGCAACATATCATAATAGTTCATAATTGGTCTCAAATAGAGATATTCATGGGAATCTTTTTTAAATCCTGCTTTTTATTTCTGTCTGTACCTGACTATGATATTTTCTAAAACCGTAGTTGGTTCTATTTCCAAAATTTAAGCAAACTACCAGGTACTAGGGGTGAACGAATGAACAGAGCAAATGTATCCCACAACACCACACATTCATGTTAATGGCCATGTGGTCTTCTTATGTGAGCTTCATTTCTGACAGCTTGCATGTTCCTGCATAAAAGTAAAAACCTTTTGCTCCTGCAGGATTTTTGGTTGCAAAAAGGATTAGTGCACCTCTTATGTATTCGTTTAGAACACATTATCTGTTCATTCTGAATAATGTATTTGTTCAGTTACATCCCTATTCACTGTGGTCTGCTCAGTGCCTCCATGCCATCGTCTTCATCTATAATACATTCTGTATTTGTAAGCTATAAAGAATTTACCATTGGGACTAAGAAAAGACACAGGGCTGTGTTCCAGTTTTGGGATTTTTTTGCCTCGTAGTTAATCTTCACCTTAACTGGTAAAATTCTTAACTGGTAAAACAAAAGTATAAAAGTCGATGAAGTCAGTGAGCTGGACAAATGACCGAATACACAGTTAATCTTTATGGGTGGTGATTAACAATTGACAAATGCTTCATGAAAATACTCCTTCCCCTCCTTTACAGTGTAACAGCTATAAACGCACTTGATTTCACCAAGTTACTGGTCATGACCTGGAAATAAATATATTTGAACCACATTCAACTCCTTGTTGAAAACCAATATTCTTACTCTCTTCCTCTAGAGTCTTATAAACCTCAATCAATACTGGTCCACCATCTAAATTAAGAAATAGAAATATAGTGATAAAGAAAATGTCACACTCAGTGTCAGACTGGAATTCTAACCTTGAGTGTATAAATAACAATAAAGAAAAACAATAACCAGAATTCGTACAATTTTAAATGTGAAATGCAATTATTTTTCAGTACTTTCAAAGTAAATAGTCCCTCTCCAGTATTTTGCAGATTATGCACATACATGTCACATGTCTTTGGTAAAAATGAATTTAACATCACTCTCTCTTGAATGTGTGTATGCACTTTAGTGACAGTGTGTGAGGTTGTGCAACCTTCTTCTGTGTTTTGCTATGTGAGAGACAGGGAGATGTTCCCAGTTTATACATTCTGACAATGTATGAACATCTACAATTTGACTTACCTGGTTCCAAAAATTTGTCACATACACTCACTGAGCACTTTATTTATTAACATGCAATTATCTAATCAGCCAATCATGTGGCAGCTGTACAATGCATAAAATCGTGCTGACACGGGCCAGCATAAGAAAGGGGGAAAAAATGTGATCTCAGTGATTTTGACCGTGGCATGGTTGTTGGTGCCAGACGGGCTGGTTTGAGTATTTCTATAACTGCTGATCTGGGATTTTCATGCACAACAGTCTCTAGAGTTTACCCAGAATGATCCAATAAAGAAAAAACATCCAGTGAGTGGCAGTTATGCAGACAGAAATGCCTTGTTAATGAGAGAGGTCAATGGAGAATGGCCAGGCTGATTTGAGCTGACAGAAAGGCTACAGTAACTCAGATAACCACTCTGTATAACTGTGGTGAGCAGAAAAGCATCTCAGAATGCATAACATGTTGAACTTGAGGCAGATGGGCTACAAGAGCAGAAGACCATGTCGGGTTCCACTTGTGTCAGCCAAGAACAGAAAGCTGAGGCTGCAGTGGGCACAGGCTCAGCAAAACTGGACAGTTGAAGATTGGAAAGACATATCCTGGTCTGATGAATCTCTGAGGCACACAGATAGTAGGGTCAGAATTTGGTTCCAACAGCATGAATCCATGGACCCAACCTGGTGGACAAGGTGTAATGGTGTGGGGAATGTTTTCTTGGCACACTTTGGGCCCATTAATAAAAATCAATCATCACTTGAATGCCACAGGCTATCTGAGTATTGTTACTGACCATGTGCATCCCTTCATGGCCACAATTGAGCCATCTTCTAATGGTTACTTCCAGCATGATAGTGCACCATGTCACAAATCAAAAGTAATCTCAAACTGGTTTCATGAACATGACAGTGAGTTCAGTGTTCTTCAGTGGCTTTCCCAGTCACTGAATCCAGATAGAACACCTTTGGGATGTGGGAGAATGGGAGATTCACAGCATGAAAGTGTACCTGGGAAATCTGCAGGAATTGTGTGATGCAATCATGTCAACATGGACCAGAATCTCAAAGGAATGTTTCCAACATCTTGTGGAATCCATGCCATGAAGTATTGAGGCTGTAAATTGAGGCTCTACCCAGTATTAGTATAGTGTTCCTAATAAAGTGCTCTGTGAGTGTAGATACATACTTTTTTCTCATTCCAAATATGATACTGAAGTTTTCTAATGACAGCAAAATAATTTATAACATTTTTGTTCCAAATATCAAGACAAAAAATGTCAAGACATTATTGATAACCTTCTCATAGAACTTGCAGTATTTTTCATTAAGCGTGTGTGTTTTTTTTTTTTTTTTTTTACAGTGACTGATTAGGCAAAAAGACCATTTTTGTGTGATTGCCAAGATAACTTTAGTTTTTCCATCTAGAAAATGTCTTTTCCTTATTCCATCAGCATAAGTAATCAAAAATGGGCAAACAAAACACCGGCATTATCAGACACAGTGATTTCTATATTAGGTGCAGAATATGGAGCCCACACATTAATGTATTACTGCAGAAAGATCAAGAAAATAACACACGGACCTACATAGATGCTCTTCTGATTATAGGCCAGATTACCCAGTCCTCTTGCTGTCTTATAACCCTTTATGTTTAACTTTACATTTACAGATCTCAAACCTTTCATCACAGTTTACAAAATTATTGCAATTTTGCATTAAGACTTTTTTTGTTTTTATTACATTGCTGAAAATATCCCTTAGTCAGAGCAACAATTTCCAGCTTTCATGGGGCAGAGCTATGGGACTGCCTAGTCCAAGGAAGTCACATATGACGCACCTTCAAATTTGCTCAAAATAAGGGATTTTCGAAGACACACAGTCCTTATGATGGCATAAACAATGCCCCAAAATGCTGCTTACCTAGCAGCCTCCTTCTAAACGAAAAATGATAGCAATCTTGTGTGTGCCAAATATTTTAGGATAATGTACAGCTGATTCTATGGCTGTCACAGCTGCTACATGGGTAACAGCATGACTGCATCGCGCTGTGAATTTCTTCACAAGCTAACACAACACTGACCTTTCTGGAGGAACTTTGCTAGAGTGGGAAACTTAGCCCAACATGCTCCACAGGGCTACAGAGAATTTAGTCTTGCAGTGATATGAAAAGCCAAACAGCAGCTTTAACCTAAAGAAATGGTACTGCTACAGTATTGTCTCCTAAATACCTTAAAAAAAAGCCACTGACCCTTGGTAGGTGTAGCAGTAAATTCTGAGCTTAACATAAATTTCAAACAGACAATCTCATAACATCTACTCCCTCACCAGTGCCTCAGGAACTCCAGAGGACACACATTACACTATATTAAAATCAGAGCTGACACCTCTCCATGCGGCCAACAATGCACTAATAGCAATGTCAAGAAATTAAACATGACTGTCAATTAATAGCTTATATATTTTCATTAGCTCAAATTACAGACAACACAGGGCACCACAAACCAACATAAACAAATTAAAAAAAAAAAGCCAACTTATTGGGAGGAACTTACGATATTAACAACTCTTTTCAAGAATTCAAAGCACTGAACAAATGGAAATAACAGATAATGGAAACCAGTATTTCTGCAAGCATCAGCAAACTGAATTGAATAATTCTTAAGACAGTTTGAATCTAGCTGGAGAGACTTGTACCACCATTAGTGCAGAACAAAAGCTAAATATTAAAGCACTGAATGTGAATGCAAACTAAACAGTCTTGATTACAGTCTAGAAAGTCCAAATATCCCCAGTGGAGAGGGCCATGAGAGCAAAAATTAACAGAGGACAAAACACAGTGAGACAGAATAAAATGTATGTCTGTATTAGCATAAATGTAAATTAGAAGGCAGTATAAAAGCCTAAAGAAATGAGGACCTTTTTAAAAATTTAGCAAAAACCCTTCAAATCAGTGTATTAACATCCTTTGTGCACATCTTAGATTACTTCTCAACAGGCTGCAACTCGCTTTGCGCAGTTTTGAAGCCTAAATCTGGTCGAATTGAACATCGCCATCTTGACTGAGTTTGCACAGGAAGTCAAAATTGGAGCCAGAGCATGGGCAGTAGACACTGCTGGTTGGACATTGGGTTTGCCTTTTGCTTGCCCGTATTGGCCATGGACACTTTCCTTCATGCTGGGAGTGCATATTCAGAGTACCTGAAGTGCAACTTAAGATGACAACTTAAAATGCAGGCATATAATTAGTGCAAGTATATTGATTTTACTGTTGTCACGACACAATTTTAGAACGTTGAGTCATGCCTGACTGAGCTGCCATTTACTGGCTAGCTCTAACATGTTATGTAAATCCGCTAATGCTAATGCACCAACTGAAAATATAATGGAAAACAGGAGTCAACATTTACACTCAACACAACACAATTTATGAGGGAAAAAAATCTCTGCTCCCCATGATTTTCATCTATCTGACACCTGCAATAAGTTAGCCATCTGAATGGAGAAGTGCTCTTTTACGCTCCGCTCATTCTGTCGATGGAGTTTGTTCAAAAAGGAGTGACTGGCTAACCTTAACAATCTACTTCGAGTGTTAGCTAAGGTCATACAGTCAATAAGATACTGTTATGAAATTTATCTAGTGTTAGCTGCCTTGTTTTATGCCAGCACTTTGTTCACTCGCGTTGATTTGCTAGTTATAATATCAGCACAACAAGCGAGCTTAGACATACTGGAAAAACTGCAAAGAACTCCCTGCTGAGGGTCTGTTAGAACAGTTTACAGCACAACAAGACATGGCTTTGCTACTGAAATGTCAAGAGGTTCAGATGTGTGATGGAAAGTGGGTGCGTGTTCATAAGACTCGACTGGCAGCCAGCCACTAGAGGGCCTCAGAGACATTTTGGTTTCATTTTTCACATCTGCTTTGACATCTACACATATATACAGTTATTGACACGAGCATACCAGAATTTGCATTTTCTTATGAACACCTAGTCATGCAGTAGAGCACTTGCAGCTCCAGACTGATCCAGCCATGTGCAGCAAAGAGAGGTACAGGAGGTACTTTTCACTCACTGCTAACTCTGCAACAGTTAACACTGCTATCTCTTACCCAACAGTTCCTTTCAGTTAATGCTTATATAACTGGAAAAGATTGCACAAGAGGCAATCCATAACTACTGAAATCATGTATAACAGCCCTGGGACACTGCACTACTTATATTCTCTATTAAATATTTTCATCTTCCTCTAACATTATTGCCAAATTTCAAACTTTCTTTCGAGTGAAATAGACAATAAAACTATTATCAGTGACTAAACTCTTCAGAAAAAAAAACATTTTAGAAATGTTGCAAATACATATGAATGTTGAAAACTACTAGCAGAAAGGTAATGGTAAAAAAAAAAGTATGCATCTATGTATGTACTGTATGTGTGCATGTATGTATTTAAAAAAA
>CM040982.1:13504748-13570362 GCA_022985145.1 Pangasius djambal
TTGTCTCTTCAGGGTTAATAAACATTATGATACTGATAAATTATCAGTGGTTGTCAGTTTAAGGATGAGAGAGGACAGGATACCAACCTTGCTTCTGCAAATAAGCAAGAGTGTGCTTGGGAAACAGTTGATGTGTTGCACTATTCTGGCTAAAGGAACCACAACCACACAATTCTGGCTAAAGCAATGATAATTGAACTATCACAGATTATGGCAGTGTATGGTCTCATCAGAATCAATTAAATAAAACATGACAGGGCATGCTGTTAAAGGAAAATAATCAGCAGAGTAGGTGGTGTTATATGTTATATGTCAACCGAAGCTGAGAATTTTCCAGTTTTTTCTTTTACCACAGCTTGGTAATTATTCTTGGTATTATTTTGAAAATGAATATATATATATATTCATATAATCTGTTTATAATTACATGTAATGTTGTGGACCATCATGAAAACATATTAGCTCCTGTTATCACTTAAATTACAGCAGCATAAACAGTAGTTCCCTCACTATATCTTGAAGTTAAGAAAACAGAAAAATGCAACTTATTTCCGAGAAACTATAAAGCTCAACGGCCTCTGTGCTTAGACTTTCCCATGGCAGAAAACGTAAATGAACAGCTCTTCCTCTGGCTTTTACAAAGTACTGGACACTGGAGACACATTCAAAAATGTAAAATAAAAGTCTCCTTATAGGAGGCTTTGCCATATCTTGTTAAATAACATGCTTGTTAAAATCTGTTTATCATTAGACTTTGTTTATGTGGAGTGATGCCACTGAAGTCCTTGTGAATACGTTATTACTATACAAATGAATATAAACCTGTGATTTGAATTGCAGCCCACGCTACTGTCAGAGCCATGCTGTTATAGTAAATGAATCAACACTTTCAAAATCAGTCTCTGATCAGAAATCAACAGTGCTGTGGTATAATGAAAATTAGAGTAAACAAATCTTGCTCTGTAGTCCAAACAAATACTTTAGTTAAATTACTAAAATGAAAATAAAAAATATTTTAGACTTTTTAAAACAATTTAAGGCCTAGATTTTTGCCAAATGTTATGCTTTTTTTTTAATGAGACCTAATAAGAGATAAACTGCATGCAACACCATTTGTTACTAAATTTTCTATTCAATAACAAATGGTGTTGGATTAAAAACTGATGTAGAATAGACTTGAAGTTAATAAAGTCTTGCGTATATAGTTTGTGCTTCCATTTGTGGACATCATATCTTCTGCTAATCTGCAGGTCAGCATTACGATACAATAGAGCAAACTGGCACCATTTCTCAAACCATTAGAAGTGTTCGAAGCAGGGAGCAACCCTCTGGCCTTACTTAAAAGTTGCTCACTGCTGATAAAGCACCATATATTCTGTGCATTGCATGTATGTCGCTGAAAATCAGTATTCACCCCATGCTTAAAGATTTTAGGTGGCAGATTCTATAGGGAGCAGTGTGGGTGCTTGTGTATGGTACCTCTGAGAAAAGATGTCTCTGTAAGGGCTGCCGTGCTGCATGGCAATGCCATAGCCTCTGTCTGGTGCATTGTTGCTCACAGTGTAGAAGGAGCAGTCCTCATCATTAATGGCCACATACTCCAGCACAGCTGCATCCCACACAAATGCAAAGCGGCCGTACTTTACCTGAGAGAAAAAAAAAGGGGGTGGGGGGGGGGGGGGGGGGGGGGGGGGCAACACAGTTGAATGAGAAACTTTCAGGAAAATAATAATTATTCTCAAAGACATGCTGTCTGGTAAATATGCATGGAGATAGACGAATTATAAAACCAAATGGGAAGACTGAAAGACTCATTTCTAATAATGCAAACAGGTGCTGACTGTATTGGTAAGAATACTGCAGAGGGAAAAGTGTGCTACTGAAAAGGAAAACATCTGCTTTCAATATGAACACAATGTGGTCCTCCATCTCCTTTAACTGAATGCAGATGACTTATAATAAGGTTACGATGAATTATGAATACGCAGTGAAACAAACAAAACTTAATTGGACTAATTTTATCAGTTAAGGAAAATGACACTCTTTCCTAGGATGGTAGTAGAGATAAAAAAATAATAATAACATGGCCATATCAGTAATCACGCATAAACCCTGTTGCTGATTTCATTCTGTCTCTTATATTATTAAATAACATCAAATCCTAAATTCAACTTAAAGCTTAAACGGTTAAAAGGTTAAAGCAGAAAAAGAAAAGAACATGAATGATCCATTTCATGCGACTTCAGTCTGGTTTCATCAGCGTCTTTCATCAGTATGTTAGGTACTGTCTTAAGCCATTCATGTAAAAGAAGTCCTCTCTCCTCAAAGAGAACATTTCAAGGTTAGGCTTTATGCAAAAATCAATGGGCCCTGACACTATGGCTTCTTTTATAGCATATCTGGATCTCAGGTGAAGTTACTTTGAACGCTTCATGACCTGGGATTTTCAAATGATCTGATACTAATATAAGATTAATGATTATTGCTTCACTTAAGTAAAATTTAAGCAGAAAAAGAAAGAAAAACGCCCTCATTTCATTTCCCAGGCATGCATCTGACATTTAAACATTTTCATGGTCCACTCATAAAATTTGCACACGTCTGCAATCAAGCTGCTTTAAGAAATCAGAGAGAGAGAGAGAGAGAGAGAGAGAGAGAGAGAGAGAGAGAGAGAAAGTAGTTTTCAGAGAAACTGCCAAGTACAAACATGCATAAATGGCCAATGCATAAATGTGCAAGCATAAATATCTTACTTACTGCACACCATCTGACTAGCTCAAGCATGTAGCTACAGGTCATTATGTACTACTCTGTCAATTTGTTGATATGAAAATGTGATTTAAAAGCTTCTTCAAGCCGAGTTCCCAGCAGATTTAAATTCATTCAAATTTTCTCATGACAGAGGGAGCTGCAACACCTCTGCAACCACAGCAGTCACAACATCAGCAGTTTAGCAATTCAGATTAGGTCTACATCCACATTTGCTGTCTTATCTCTTTTCGTCTTTGCCGTAACTTCCAAGGTATGAGTGCATTAGCTCTTGCTATGATTAAACAACTTCTGACACTAGATCAGTGTTTCTCAACCAGGGGTCCACCGACCACAGTGGAATAATTACAGTGGGTCTTGGGATTGTTTCTAAAAAAAAAAAAACATGTATGAGTGGTATTTTTGTTAAATATTTCAAAATATAATTTAAATACATTTTTAGGCCCATTAAATTTCAGAAAAGCTGCAGGCTTACTGTTTTTTTTTTTTCAATTGCCCTGTATGCTTAGTCATGTGCATTCACAACTCGTGCACTAACGTAGCTCATTCTGGTGTGCCCTCCATCCGTGTTCACCATGCCATTATTAACCCAAGCATTATTTGCAAATGATCATTCAGAGTGATAATCAAATTAAGCGTAATGTTAGCAATAAAATGTCTGAATATTTTACTGTTCACTCCAGGCTGCAAAGATTTCAATTTCAAGTTTAACACCGGTGGTTAAAAAGAAATGTGTACATCAATGTGTAATTTTTAAATGTGTAATGTAAATTTTTAATGTCAATGTACAAAAATGACACTGTTAATGTTAAACCAATGGGAATCTAATATAGAATTGAAATTTAAATTAAATCTGTCACTTGCTGGTTTATGAAAATGTGTAATGGAGACTACTTATATATATTATTATACGTTATACATACATTATAATTATATATATATTTTAATATCTAAATATTATTGGGGGTATGTGGTTGGGGGTCCATGAGGATCAGGTAGAGAACCACTGTGCTAAACCATGTCTGATGTCATATGAGATGAACCCTTTTAACAACTAACAACTAAACCCATTTAAGAACCTGCTCTGGCAAGAAGGAGAACTATTTTATTTTAAGCCTAATTCCACATGTTCTAGCAACATAAAAATTGTAGGCATGCTTCCTTCCCTGCTCTCTAAGTGACTGTGTAAGAACACTAAATTGAAGACCTGAGGCCGAATTGAGTGCATCCAGGCATACCAGAGGCAGTTTCCATCGATTTCATTTCAATTGACCTCAGGAGGCCAGGGTGGAAAATATGCAGGTAGAACAAAAGCCACGGCTGCATTAGAGAGAGTCTGGGCCACAGAAAGGAAACATAACCAGAGGACCATGACACAGAGCAAAATACCTTGAGGTCTGGCAAAAAGAAAAAGAGTGAAAGAAAGAGAGAGAGTGGGGGGCTAGTTCTTGAGTCAGAGCACATTAAGAAGTGGGTGCTGAAGCAGGTCTCGGATTGACAATGGTGCAGCCTGCAGTCATGGCAATCAGGGCGGTTTGATTCTAATTGTGCCAAGGTAATTTAAAGCAATTTTCCCATGAACAAATGATGCTGTGCACATCCTAATCACATCAGTACTTTCCAGGGGAACACACACACACACACACACATTGAGTTTCATAATCACTACAGTAAAGCTGTTTAACACATGCACAAACATACAAACACATACATGCTACAGGCAACACTTTAAATACAACATTATTTTTTACCTGTGGCTATATATTAAACCAAAGATATGTATTATCTAGTGATTGAGCCTGGAAGAATTACTCAGCTAATTAGTGTCCTGAACACATAATGTACACATGAACACATAAGAAGTCAAAGCTTTTGAAACTAGCCATCTCCCGAGTGGCAACCTGGTGGATCTTTTTTTATTTATGTTGAGCCATGCAAAAAAACAGACACCATATTTAAAGCAGAAATATTTACAAGGAAAAGGTCAAAGTCAAATGTCAAAGAGCCATGTTCAAAGTTGAGCAATGCAAACGTAAACGAAAATTAATAACAAAATAGTGCACATCGGTATTCAGGTCTCCGAAATAACTACAGACTTCTGCACTACTTGCACAGATACACAGGAATTGCACGCGGGGAGGAGTTTAGCAAAGAACTCCACCCCGCGTGCAATTAAATGGGTTTAGTTGTTAGTTGTAAGTGCTTCATTTACGAAGGGTTAAACTGTGAGAAATTAATTTCAGTAGTCTGAATGAGCTTCCCAGAAAAACCTTCCCCATGTACATACTGACCTAACTATTCAACTTAGGTCTCTGAATACGGCCGAGTGTTACTAATCACGAGTGAATTTAATCAATTATTAAAGTAAAAGAAAGAGGTACTCTTAAATGAGAACGAAGTCTGTATTTCATCTTTGGCTTGACAAATCTAAGAATTAGTGGAAAACAATAACTATAGCAAGCTAAAGACAGCCATATCCCTAATTTCCCATGTTCTCTGACACAGTTGCTCCTTTGACGACAGAATCATTGGTTTAATTGTCATTAACGGTCCTGCATTTAAAAGTTGTCATCATTGTATTGAGGAGTTACCGAATGATACAGCTTATCTACTCACATTTCCTGTCCTTCTCCCTCCTTTTTTGTAAAAGATACTGTACTTATTTGCAGACAAACAAACAGGCAGTCTAAATAAATACAGTCACTGGACTTTTCTTGTATCATCTGTTTAGATGTGTTTAGATTTATTAGGAATTTTAAGCTATCCGAAAAAAGAAATATCCTAATTACTTCCTTTTGGCTCGCCAAATAAACGTGGATTATATAGTAACTACACTCTTACGAATTCTACTGAATAAAAATAAAAAATAAATTACTGTATTGAGTAAATGAGTAATTGAAAGAAAAGGTATAGCTCCGTGCCACAAGTAAGATATTCTGAGTTTAACAGGTTTAGTACAACAACAAAGTATTTGCACTTCATTAGTAACCATCTCTGATGATATGTATCACAATAACCTATGCATGCCTTTGTTTTAATACACTGACATTTGTGTTTACACCACCCATCATTAGGTGTACTCCTAAAAGGTCATCAGCAAAAATAAATTAGCTTCAGTGTCACCATATTAGCTGAACACAAGTGCACATTAGTTAACAAAGAAGGACATTTCTCCTAGAAGAATATCCAGCCACCCTGTGCTCCTGGTGGTCTTCTTTTAATTAGACTCAAGGCTTAAAGGTCTGATGCTAACACCTCAGGTCAACGTCAATCTTATCTTGTTTTTGCTAATCTGATTTTTCAAAAGCAGAATTGCTTTTGGGGTGCAGATGTGTACTACATGAATGGAAAAATGATGCATGGAACCAATTAGACACCACTGGTGGTATTCTAAAAAAAAAGTCTGTCTAAACCTTAGCTATATAAAGTTAGTTATATAAACCATAGAAAACTAGGTCTCATGCCCACCAATACTCTATTCGTGCATAATGAGGTATACAGTATTAAACACCAAAGTTGATTGCATAACTATGTGGGAGTTGAGAAATTAAAATTTAAGCATTACCCACGGTACTCCATTGAATGTGATCTTCTCAAAATTCAGTATTGTTAAATATATTATAAGAATATGCAGAAGTGCCAACATTATTAACAAGAAAAACCTAGCAGGCAAAGTAAGAGAGAAAACAGAATTTTGCCACCAAAATGTATATGGGTGGACTAGTAAGCTATGTTTTTCAGATGTGTGCCAAGCAACAGTAAGAAAACAGTAAGAAAACAGTAAGAAAAAAGTCTGGTGAGGCTCCTAATTAATAATAAGCAGCTCCTTTGACCAAAGAGACCAAAGTCCCACCCACTTGCACATGAGACTGAGACTTGTGAATTCACAGGTCAAACTGATACCAGAAGCAAATGCATCTTACACATCTCATGTCCAAAAATTGTACAGCTAAACTGTAGATGTTGCCACGTTTGGAATATACCAAGTAGTTTCATGGTTACAAGGTCCTTAGGGTAATATTTATGAGAAGACTGATTTGATCCAATTGATGAATGGAACTGGAATACTCTATAATTGGCTGATGACATGTTGACTTCTATAGAGGATGCCAGGGGGTTAGGGTTGCCAGATTTGCATGACAAACCAGCCAACTGGCATTCAAATATATCCCAAAATCAGGCCCAAAGGTCAAAATCTAGCCCTCTCCAATTCTGTATGAAAGTCCACAGTCAAGTCCACAGAAATTCAAGTTAAGTACCTGAGTATGACGACTTTAATATTTGACTTTTCAATTATTAAAGTAAAAGTAAGTACTCTTAAGTGAGAACAAAGTCTGTATTTCCCCTTTAGCTTGACAAATCTAAAAATTTGTGGAAAACAATAACTACAGCAAGCTAAAGACAGCCATATAGCTAATGTCCCATGTTCTGTGACACAGCTGCTCCTTTGACAACATTACCATTGAATTAAATCATGGCTATCATTGCCAAATAAATTTACAATTACAGAGATTTAAAATTACAAACATTTACAATTTGTTACATTTAAAAACAAGTAATATCCTATGGTGCATTTATTTTAATGAAGCAGTGTTAGAACCCACATGTAAAATAGTCAATGTAGGAAAAACTGTGTAGGGTTTGCATGTTTGTCTTGCTTTGTCCACGCAAGTTTCCTCCTGGTTCTCTGGTTTCTTCCCACCTTACCAAAACAGGCTGCTTTTCCAGGTGGCTTGGCTATTCTAAATTGCCCCTAGGTTTGAGGTTATGGATGCGTGTGTTCATGGGGATCCAGGGCATATTCCGGCCTTGCAGCTAGTGTTCCTGGTATACGCTCCGGATCCACCACCCTGACCACGATAGAAAGATGAATGAATGAATGAATGAATGAATGTGTGAAAAACCCCAAACATGCAGGGTACCCCCTCCAACAACTGCCCCAACGCCCACCCTCCCAACACCCAGGACATTTATCCAAAAATGTATTGTCCTTTGGTTATACTTTCGTATTGCAGCATCACTCTGCATATGTTTTCCGTTTCTTATTCACTCATGGCGGGAGAAATGAGAAGAGTGAATTAATAGTAGAATAGAGTAGAATAGAGTTACTTTAATTGGGTGTGTTTGGATGAGGATGGTTGAGCAGCAGTGTGTTTCTAAGGAAGGCTCACACACAAATGGCTGGTTCTCAAAACAGGCCCTCTGTGGAATAACACACAAAGAGAAGCAGAACTGTGAAGACTTCCTCTCCCGTACTGCTCCTCCTCCTCCCTAAGTGGCCTTGAGCTGTCATTAGTGTTTTATGTCTTTTAGAAAACTAAAGAAAAGCAATTAACAGTTTATCATATAACATATGCAGATTGGCAAACATCTCCTCAAAGACACAAGCTGGTATGGGAGAGGGAATAATTAAGGACAGATGTTTCATAAACAGTCCAGGACCATTCACTGTGCTAGAACCGAAACACCGTTACTAATATAAGACAACATAAATTGTTTTAAAAATGACACTTGAGTCCTGATGATGCAAAATATAAATTCCAAACTTTTTTTGATAACCATGTCTTGCAGTGGAACTGCCCTACTGTCACGCCTCACATTTGCTGCATGCCCTTTCTAAAAGAATAGTTAATTTGCTTAGCTAATAGCAAATAGTTAATAGCTAATTTTCTTAAAAGCTTTTGTTTGGAAAAGGATGAAACTGCTTTCTAAGACTCTTTTTTTAATCAAAAGACATTAAAATTTTCCATTTGTGCAGATGTTCCTTATGTTAGTAGAACTGAAAGAAAAAACCCTGGCATCTTACAATTCTTCTGCTATGTTTTGATAAACCTGTCAGCCATCTTACTGGCAGCGTGGGAAAAGAACACAGTTCTATAATTGTTAGTGGAAGCAGGAGCTGGAAACAGTATGCAACAGGTCTAGCAGAGTGTACAAAAAAAATTTCCTCTTGTATTTAGTTGAAAAAACTGGTGACTGTGGCAAACCCCTGAATATTCAGCTGTAAGTCTGCCTCAGGGCCCATGTTGCTTGCCCATGGTTTAGGCATAATCAGGCCACATTCTGTGCAAAAAAACTTGTTATGTATGACACTGGCATACTTCAACATGAAATTTAAGTACTGTGCATGTGGACAGTACTGTGCATCATGCAAAAAAGAACAAAAAGCCAGTACAAAATTGGGTGGAGAAATGGAAAGTGAGGCTGAATCTGGGCAATTACTGGCAGCCAGTTTTGTGCATGATTGCAGTATGTCCATCTCTCAAGATGTAAATCCGCACCTTGCTTGCTTTCTCAGAGCTTGGCTTTCCCACAGAAACAGGATACTATTGATTTGTTATTATTTTTTTTTTATTCTTTCTCATTTATATGCTTAATTATGACAAAAATAATTAGACCCACTTTAGGCCCTTTGTGAAATAACTATTAGAGAAGCTACATCCTTTAGTGCTGCTTGTCCCGGACATTGTCACAAAGCGGCTTTAGAGAAATACTTGAAAAAATTGAATACATTCAAGATATAAATTTTAAATGTATGAATTTATCGATTCATTAATGAGCAAGCCACACTAATGGTGGCAAGGAGAAAGTCCCTGAGACAATATGAGGAAGAAACCTTGAGAAGAACCAGACTCAGACGGGAACGCAACCTCATCCTCATTTAAACTACCACAAGAAAAATGTAATACAGTTATGACTTTGAGTATTAAGTAGTATTAAGTATTAAGAAGTAATAATTTCCTTTTTAGTTTTTGAATGCTCTGTGGCAGAATTTTTCCACCATTCCCGGCAGCTTTTAAACTGCAATTTGCTCCTCATGCAGAGTGCTTTTAATAGGTAGTCTCAGGAAAGGTATGCGTAATGAGTTACAGCCATAGTAACTGAATGTTAATTTCACATGCATTGTGAATGGATTTTGCATCAGACTGCATTATGTGCTGCACCTCCTTATATATGCACATCTGGCCCTCTGTCTTCTCAAGTGTTCTCTGTTAATAAATGAAAGACTACGAATAACTATAATGGCGAATTTGGCCTTGAAAATGAGTCTACACATAAGCCTCTGTATTTCTTTGATCTTTTCTGCTAACACACTGGAGTAATAAATAATCCTTCTCAACAGTGGGCGATTGGGAAGGAAGATGATCCGGGAGTGTTTCTCTTTCAAGCTACTACGCAAAGGACTTTTGCAAACACAACAAATATGGACATATTGCTGTAAGCTTAAACTAAGGGTGGAAAGCACTATGACCCCACTATGTCTTCTACTTTGTGTGATTTCTGCTGCTTTAAAGGGTTATTAAATATACAGTACTGCAGGATCTGTGCTGTAGGTTATGTCATTTGACATGGACAGCATTTTGCCAAGCCTCTGCTGCTTCCTCAATTTGTTTCAGGCTAGATGGCCTGGACCCTGGAGAAAAGCATATACAGGGCCCTTCACCCCAGTTCATCTCTAGAGGCTCAATTTTTCCTGCCCTTTTAATGTCAAACCATATCCATTTAACCTACAATGTGGGACAAGTCCGAGAGGAGTTACACAAATGTTTCACATCAAAAGATGTGTGAGTATAATGAGTATATTACTATGTAAAACTGTAACACACGATGGGCCATGTTTAGAGTTGAGTTACGAGAGCATAGTGAGGAGTTAATAACAAAATTGCACACACCAGTATTCAGAACTCAGATCTGGCTACAGACTTATGTGCGATAGACAGTGTTGGGTAGGAGTTTGCTGAAAACTGAGTCATTTCTCACATATGCACAATTCTGACCTTGGACTTTAGTCCATTTCTTGCACAGTATTGGCCTGAGTGAGGAGCATTATTAAGTCCAGCGCCACTGCATCACAATTTGATGTAACCACAATAGGGCACTCTGAAATGTGAGTTTTACATTATAAATGAATTTTTAAAAAAAATACAAAGTGTCAATCAAGGCCAATGTTCACTGCATAAATATGGCACAATTGATTAATTAATTGTATCATCCCTTTAAAGTGCACAAAAACTTTTTTTTGCACAAAGGAGATCAGATTCAGAGACATTAAGAAACAGTGTATCCCATCTCTGAATATGAGGAACTTTTCCTACATAAATATTGACATAACTTTTGGCCTTAACTCTTCAATTCTGAATATGACCCAAGGTGAACATACTTTCAAATAAATGAAAAACACAAACGACAAGGCAACTGATGGGGTGTGTATGCATGGGTGGCAAGATTCAGGCAAAGGATTTCAGCACTAGCTAAGATTGCAAGATCGCCAATGTGCTCATCTGCAGCCACTGTTTCAATTCAATTATGCAAATATTGAGTTTTGTGGCACCAGCACTCCTGCCCTCCACTGAGACGGCCAGTGAGAGCACTTCCAAATGGTCTGTACTTCAAAGTGGAAAAATTAACTGCCCACTAGTGCAAAGGATTTTGTTGACAGGTTCCAGGGACCCATTATAGCTTTAGACTCTTTATACAAGGGTTTCCTAGGAAATTTCCTAAAATATCAATACTAATTGCATCTGAGTGATTCCAGATTCATATGTGAGTTGGGAGTTCATGAGACCACAATTGGTTGTGCTTACAGAAGGGAAACATGGCTTGGTTTCTTTCTCTGTATAAATGTAGAGCAATGCCAGCCAATCAAGGAAATATGAAAGGTCAGATACGGATAATTGAGCAATTTTGCTCTCCTGAAAGCATGTTCAGATGTCTGATGAGGTTAAAAGAGCTGCAGCTTGAGAAGATGCAGTGACTGGTCTGATTTGTAAATCTTAGTATTGATATGTTGCAATGATTGACATTGCAAAAAACAAACAAACCAAAAAAAAAACAGAAAGCAAAAGCAAAATTCTATGACCCAGTTACTGCAGATTTCATGTGCATCAGTACTATATGGCTCATACTACTGAAGAGAGAATGTTGTGCTGCAGTGGGTCAAAGTCGTCCCCACTCTTCTCTCCTGTGTGTCAAAGTGATGACAGCAAAGCACAGATCACAGGTGTCGTCAGCCCTAAGGGAAAAAGCAGCCATGCTTCCCTCAGGAAACAACATACACAGGCTTCCAACTCACATAAATTCAAGGATTCTCAGACATGCTATCTAGTATTCACTACAACACACAAATCCGCCTTCACACAGATACACGCATAAACAATCACACTTCACAGGCATGTAATCCTGAGCCTCAACCTCACTGATCCCCTTACCTCACACTGACAAATACACACACACACACACACACACACACACACATGCACATACACTGCCAGTTGAATGTTTCTTATGTCTTACCACAGTTTAATCACTATTATTTCCATAGACAAAATGAAATGATACAGAATAGCAATGAACTAAAGAAACCGAAATCTTTGTGGAACTTATTAACTACTTGCTTTCAGATCCTAATCAGTGCTTTATTAAAGGCCGGCGCACTTTGAGGATAAAACCGTTAAGTCTATAGATACAGGCAGTGCTATATGTAAAGCATAAATATGTGATGTCTAATTAGAGTGATAAAGATTTTGGCCTTTACTGATTAGATTAGATTGTTCCAATAAAATAAAGCAATTTATGACATTTCTCAGTTCACTTATACCATGAGAAGATTTTTAAAATGTAGTCATTTAAACCAACATGCTGAAATATAATGTGTTCAAACACTTTTCACTGACATTGTACACACACACATGCGTGCACACACACACACACACACACACACACACACACACACTTCAGTATTCAGGGCCATTTGCAGAAGTGCTTTGTAGTGTATGTTGAAAATCATATCCTCATGCTAGTATAAATAGGCTAGGACCTATATTTACCATTAAGCTAAAACTCTGTTAGACAGGGTTTCGTATCAGAGTTTTGGCTGGCAGACATCTGTTATTTTCTCGTATCAGGATGCCTCTGATGTAGATCCAGTCAAAAAATTTGGTTACAACTCTAAATCAATGTCACCACATTAGAATGTAAGAATGATAAAGGGCTGTATTCAGAGTCGGCAATTTAAGTAAAAAGTAAAAAAAAAAAAAAAAAATCATCAGGGATAGAATAAAGAAGCAGATAGCATTGTTTTTCTTTGCTGTCAAATGTAATATGATGCAACATAAAAGCAAGACATAATTTAAAAATGAAAAATAAAAAAAGACTAATTGCCAACACTTGGGCTAATTTAACAATAAGATTTCCACCTCCGCAGCTTAAAAAAATAGCCCTTGATCCAGATCCTATTATTTAGCATTTTATATTTTTATATTGTGCACAACAATATAAACAGTTAATTATGTTCACAATTTATTGAAGCCATAATATACTAAATCAATGTCTTCATGGCTCATATTGGCTTTATCATGCTTTTAATTTGATATTTTGAGTTGCAGATCTAATTTAATAACTGCCATGTTTTTGTTACTGTTGATGAGCTCACCGGTAAAGAAAACATGTCCAAGGTTTTAAGGATCAAGCACTTATATGCTATGCTTAAAGCTCATTTTAAATAAGCATTGTTCATAATTTTACCTTGTTCCTTAAGATAAGCTTTAAGATGTCTTTACTGTGATTACATCGAACTGTCAGACACTGACACTGAATGTAATGCTTGCACTTAATCCAAGTTCAGGCATGCCACTTTTTTCAGCAAACTCCAGCAAGTGAGCGTGAATTCCTCACAACTCTCCAAGTAGCTCTTATGTCCGTGGGACTTAACAGTCACATGTGTAACGCGATCCTGGACTTCTTGAGGTGGTCACACATCCTCCACAATCACACTCAACACTGGTGCCCCACAGGGATGTGTGCTCAGCCCCCTCTTGTACTCCCTGTTCTGCTAAGCACAGCTCTAACTTCATCTTCAAATTTGCGGATGATACAACCATCCTGGGATTCATCACCACCGGTGACGAGACATTCTACAGACAGGAAGTCAGAGCACTTTCAACATGGTGTGATGACAACAATCTCTCTCTGAATGTCAGTAAGACCAAGGAGATGATTGTTGATTACAGGAAGTCACAGAGAAGGGGTCATGCTCCCATCTACGTCAATGGGGTGGAAGTGGAGAGAGTTAAGAGCTACAGGTTCCTTGGTGTCCACAACTCTGAGGATTTCTCCTGGATCCCCCATACAGACACAATAGGGAGAGAAGCCCATCAGTGTCTCTACTTCTGCGGAGGCTTAAGAGGTTTGGCATTTCCTCTGACATCATGTCAAACTGCTACCACTGCACCATAGAGAGCATTTGGACTGGCTGCATCACTGTTTGGTATGGCAGCTGCTCTTCCTCCAACCGCAAAGCTCTTGAGAGAGTGGTGTGAACAGCAGAGCTCGTCACTGGAAACAAACTTACAGGACATTTACCAAACACACTGTTTGAGGAAGGCCTGCAATATCATTAAGGACTGCACTCTCCCTGCTCATTACCTGTTTGCGACACTGTCGTCTGGCAAACGTTTCTGTTACATCCAATCACAGACAACCAGACGAACAGTTTTTATCTCCAAGCCAGTCTACTTAACAGCCAGTAGTCCTTCATATAGCATTGCGACACTTTATTACTGCCACTTCCGGACACTTAGATATTTACTATTCAGATTTACTATGTGCTATTTATTGTACTTGTATTTACTGTTGTGCCTTATTTAATAGCACATGCCACCTTTACTCTGTCATTGTAACAATTTAAATAGCACAGAGACTTTGTGCATGTTGTGATAATAAGCACAACATTTATGGCAAAAGTCTTTCAGGCAGAGTTTAAATTTAAAAAATGAGATATTGTGCATGAATGACAAGTGCAGCTCCGGTCATTTAGACTACACGACAGATCCACTAACTCCAAGTGAGTTGACTTGAATTACATCACTTCCACTGAGAAAATGTAACTTCATGTTGACACCTGAGCATTTACCAGAGAAGACGCAACAGCGAAGAAAAAAGCACTTCCTCACAATCACATTACATGCTTCAAATATTTTCTGCCAAATTATTTTAAATGGGTCCCAGAAATTGCTTTACCTCAAATAACCCAAGCACACAGGTGTGGGTGTGCATACTGTATGTGTATGTGTGTGGGACAGCAAGAGAAAGTGAGAAGATAAGCTAGAAAGAATAGAAAAGAAAGGCTGAGTCAGTCAGGGTGAGGCCAGGTGGATTCTCTCTCTTTCAGATCAGATCTGGCCATTCTCTTGGATAAGTGCAGGCCTAGAGGACACATTTTAAAGGCTTTGCTGTCTGTCTTTTTTGTCTCTCTCCTTCCCGCTGCCCCAGTGATATATTATTTTCTCTGTTTTCCAAAAGTCCATTAGGTCTTGGCGGTAGGCCATTGTGTCTCCCGCCGACAGAGATAAAGACGCAGTGGAGCAGTGCGAGGGCAAACAGAATGCGAATGAGGAGGCTATTGCTGGAGCTTACTGTGAAAAACACACAGATTTACAGCACACATAGTCACACACAAATGCACACATACTCACAGTGCACTCTTCTGCTCAACACATTCTCCTATAGCTTTGTGTTTCTTCTCACAGTGCACTCTTCTGCTCAACACATTCTCCTATAGCTTTGTGTTTCTTTAATTCATCTGCAATTACATAATTGAACTTCTGTGTTGGAGAAAAAAAAAAGTAGGCGAGATTCATTCCCTTCCCTCCACAAGAATACTGATGTGGAATTTAATGATCCAATTTTGGTCATCTTGTTGAACATGAGATTGAACTCATTTTATAGACACTGTTTCTCTTCAGTTTTCTCACACACCAATGTTTCCCGCTCTGAATTTACACCACATGCAACTTTTCATATTATGTGATGAGATCATGCTCCTTGCCGCCTCTCCCTCTCATCAGTAATTCTCCTCCATTTGTAATTTTCACCAGCGCAATTTATCTGGAGTGGCTTATTAAAGGTGTGAGTAAGAGCAGGGGGTCTGGTAAAAAAGAAAAATAACTAGGTGAGACATGGGATGCGGGGTGTATTTGTCTTATCTGATATGGCACCCTTGTTCACATTCAGCAAAATGGAACAAAGCAAAGCAACACAGTTTGTGTGATACCTGAGTCGATGCCTCAACTTTCAGTTCTTTATTTCCTGGAAAATGTGAGGCTGAGAGCATGAAAGGACAAAACCAAAAAAAAATCAATCCGGGCTTGTGCCCTGGTTTTTCATCGTGTAGCATGCTTCTAAATGCTTGGAGTTACACAAAAGTACTGATTTGAGTCAGACTCCAGAAGTAGATCTGCTTCACTGTGCTAATGAACTACAGTTTGCATAAATGCACTAGAAAAGGAAGCTAACAAATGGCTGCCTTTTTAGGACTAAACGCGAATACAAGAGGCTGCAGATGACTGGACATAATAAAGACAATTTCACTACAAAGCCGTTCGGTTCCCAATGAACCACTAACACCCAGTGAGATTTTTATTTTTTTTTAATTCTCTTATCTCACTTGAACCATACAATACTCTCTCTTCCTCTGTCTCATGCTTTGTATATCTCTATTCAACCCTTCCACTTAAAGCTATAGCCGCTAGGGGCTCCTTCAGATGCCTAGCAACAATTCACAGCTAAATCAATCAGAAGAGAGGAGATAAGCCTCAGCTGATTCCCTTCAAATCTATTTTTCCAGTTCTCATCCTCTATTTGTCCCTTTCTGCTGATGTCCACCCACAATTATATAAACCCCTTCCTTCCCTTCTTCTCCACTTGGCCAGAGAAACATTAGGGTCCAGTGGTCCAGGACCCCCTTATGTGTTTGTGTGCACAGGTCACCACCAAGTGACCAGAGGGCACCCTCCCGTGTATTTTTGAACTTCATCTTCTGTTGTTCCTCTCATTTCCTGTGTTTGTGCACACCTGTCCTGTCTTCCCACTGATCAGTCTCCATATATATGTTCTATATTTTTTCCCCCTTAGTTGCTTAGCGCCTGTTGTTTTGATAGACTGTTAAACTGTCAGTGTTACTCGGTTTATGCTTCACACCTTGTACTTGTTTTGGTACCTAGTTCTTGATTTGCTCAGTTTATGTATCTTGCTGTGACTTTGTTTGTTCGGTCAGTATTTTATTAGAACAAAGAAAAGCCTGTGGTTGCATCCATCTTTGAATTGTTAAACCCACCAGAGGCATAGCTGGGGGGATTGTTGCTTTTCTGTTTGCTACTAGCTAGCTATCTACACTCTGAGCATATGGATATTGAGGACACAGCTGATAAAATACTGGAGATCTACTGCTGGAGGAGAAAAGCAAGGATCTGGTTTAAGATGTCAGACTCCCCCTATTACTAGTGTGTGATGATAATTTTCCGTGGAACATTTGCATTTTATTTCCTATACTTATTAATGTTATTAATATGGCAATATTGGCTGAGGGTAGATTATGCCTTATCATTCTGTATACCACCACTCCTTCTTCTACTGCCTGGCATATCACATTATTTGTACCTATCATGTGGTGATTTTATTTACCATATTCCTTCACATATACCCTTCCCCCTCCCTGGAAATATATTCCTGGCTACGCCACAGAATTCCACACTGAATGCTTCTCTATGTGACGTGCAAAGCTTCTACTGGAAGCAACTCAAACTCCAGTGAGAGTAGTCACACCATTATTGTAATACCTCCCACAGTTCCACACCAGTATCTCATATCTCAGTGTGACAACAAGCTAATGAGCTAACTGAGAACAGGCTGATAAATAAGCGTTTGTGTAATGAATGAAAACGTAAAGCTTGTTTCGTAACCAGTATTTGTTCGAATCCAAGGAACAGAGACAGAGAATGAATGCATTAGTTCCCATTTGGAGGAGCCTGGATGCAAAAGCTTATTGTAATGAAGTCATCTTGAATTGGGCAAATAAATGGATTACAATTACTAATATGCATAAATATTATACAGCCTCACCGCTCCAAGCTCCCCATGTTTCACATGTTCTCCCCGTGTTCCTGTGGGATTCCTCTGGGTTCTTCAGTTACCTACCTTACATTATATCATTTTACTTTTACTTTTCTGTTGTCTCATGAAGGTAATACTTTAATGTCAAATTAAACTTTTAGACTGTTTAGTTTACAATTGCAACATCGAATGTTAAAAAAAAATCCTCAGAGGTTCAAATGATCATCTCTCTCCTTTTTCTTTTTTTGAAATCCTTTGCGTCATCCATATAGAGATCTCGCATGCCCATATGCCTTGTCAATCAAATATAATATGTCAGTATGCGTAGGCTCGTCAGAAGATAAGCCGTTTTAAGAAAGCCATTAAGTATAATAACTACTTGAGCCCACAAAGGGCCCATGTGCTACAGGACATCAACCGCTGCGAAGCTACAACGGGAATGCAAATGTCATAGGAAATATGAGCCACCATTATCTCACAGTGTTATACTATCAACTTTATCTTTACCTTCTTATCTGTGATAAAGAAGCCCAGCCTAACTCTGTGCTACATCATCATGCCTCAGTGATTTCTATTTCAATCTTGGTGGCTGTTTTCACACCTTTGCAGATAATTCGGAGATCTGACACAGCTATCAACAAAGCAAGGAGTGAGGCAAAGGCAAAGTGAGTGAGAAAGAACGGCTTTGTGCTTTCTTTCATAACCGCGGTGAGTAAACTATGCATATTCTAGCACTACAATCAATGTAGGGTATTCTGCGACTGCATAACCAGCAATATTATACATCAAAGACAAAAGGGATACTTTCACCAAGGATAAAATGGTACTTATCCTGTCATTTTCAAGGTCAAAAGAGGGAGCTTAAAATCCTACATGGATAGTGAGGGAAGAACAGCGATGAAAACAAAGATCTGTGTATACATGGTACTACAAAGATATTGTCCTGCCATACAATAGTTATCGGAACACCTGTGAGTCGAGATTGCCTCAACAACGCGCCTTGGTAACGAGCCTTAATGAGCAATTCTTTCCATCCAACCCTCCTGTGATCTAACGAAGGTGTACAGCCTGAGCTTTCATGCCCTACTCCCTATTTAATTGCAGCATGTAAGTTGAGCTCAATTTCCGAAATAAAATCTTGCAAGGAAAAAACAACAACAACAACAATAAAGCGTTAGGCTGCAACATAATATGTAATTAGCAGGGGAATTTTTCTTGTGAAATCAGTAAAACATGCAACATTAAGCCATATTACCTCATTCCTAGTGATAAAATAAAACAAATCAAGGCTGGTATTAAATAAGTAAATATACCATACCACTTCATACTACAAATGAGTTTGGCAATTTTAGTCAAATTTAATTAGAAATTTAAACAGAACTGTGTAAATCGTAGGCTGTCGAAAATGTCTCCTCTTGGCACATGGCACGTTTCCCAAGTGCTGTTCTCATGCTTTGTTTTGATTTCCCTCCAGGTGCTTTGTGTTTACATTGACATATGCATTTATTTTGGTCCCTTCTCCGCCCAACCCGTCTTTGGTGTGTTTCCCGATTATGTTTGTCTTTTTATTCCCTGCTGTGTTCTAGTTTCATTTCTAAGTCTCATTGATGTTACTGTGCATTTCTGAGCTGTGTTTTCTTGTTTTCCCTAGATCCTTGGTTTTGTATTTCTAGTTAGACTTCCTGGTTTCGACGCGTGTTTGTTTTCTCAATTCTGAATATGTATTATTCTCGTCTGTCTGTTCTCCATCTGCCTGTGATTTGACTCCTGCCAGGAATTTTGACCATGATTACTAGAGTTGATGAAAGACATTCTGATTTTACGTGCTTGCATCCTGCCTCATCCACTACATGCATGTTACATAGGCACATCTGTAAATGATTATGCTTTAAAAAAATAATGAACCAGCAGTATTCAGTAAAATAAATCAAATGAATATAGTGGTGTTACCATCAATGCAGTTTTGTAAAGAAATAGGCTGGAAGGTTGTTCCATACATCTTGAACAACTTTCCACTTGTTAATTGTTTTCGCTTGTTAATGCTTTAATGTTTTCTACTGCCACAAACTACCTTTTCATTTGGCCTTTTGATCTTTTTCCAGAAATATCACTGACTTTCCCACACACTATGAATGTTGAGTTGTAAATACTTGTTTAGTGTATGTTTATAATTATGCATATTTATTTAACATGTTTAATTATTATGATTTTAAATCAGGCAAGGCACAGCAGGACAGAAAATAGATTGGAGGTATTAAGCTCGAATTTTATATACATCATATCACAGGATATCTGAGACGATAATTGTTTATTATCAGCCAGAAATCTGGACGTCCATTGTCATTGTCCAGAGGGACAAATTAGCTTGATTATTTTCTATTGTGGTGCATATACCTGTTAATAAGCATCTGAGTAAGTGTGATGGCCTACCGCACCTTGCGAATACCCTCCTTTGAGTCCTCCACGTTATTATCGGCTCCACCTGACTGGTTGATCATCCTCCACATCTGTGAGTACATGGGATCTCGCTCGAAAGGGTTCATGCCTTTACTGCGCAGCTGGTCATACACGGCGGAGTCCAGGACAGTGCCATACGGCAGCTCCGTCTGCTTCGACAGGTCCTGGAGTGACCTGTAGAAAGAACACACACCACTGAGCACACACTGAGAATACCATCCTTAGTGCTCAGGTATATCGTGAGCCAACTGTAAATATGGTTAAGATTATGGTTAAGATTTATATAAAGTCTGTAACTATTCTTGCATACCTAAAACACGCATTGCACAGGCACAGTTTTGTATAAATACACTCAGGCATTCTTTTCCCGCTCTCACACCACCCACTTTCATTTACACCACACACAAGGTACACATATTATTATATCACATTATAATCACACATTATGTTTATTACATTGCAGTTTGCTTAGTTAATCTTGCCTTCACTTAAAAGCTGGCGAGCCCGCAGACTCACACTCCATGCGGAAATGAACATTCAAGTAAAGTAGCTGAAATATAAGCACATAGCACCATCTGTACCTTTGGGGGTAAAAAGCTTTGCTAATTGAAATATTAAAGCTTCACAGATACCATACTGTGATACTTTCTTCTTTTAATGATAATACTTAGCAATTAATTGTCTCACTTTTTTTTTTTTTGCCCAAAATTTCACAAACATAAATTAATAAAATCCTTTCAAAGGCAACAAGTGTAAGCAAGTGTTTGCTTTCATTAGACCTTTGAGAGGAGGTCAGCTAGAAGTGTAGTAGAGTGGTTTGGTACTTTAGAGATTACTGCACTTAGCTGAGCTAGCTTCTGATTTATTGAATATTATTACACTAGACAGCTGTCATCTTTCAAAAGTCATCTTCTAGTACTTAACTCCAGCAGCCTTTTTAAGATTTTATGAACTTGAGCCACAAATGTTCATCTTTAATTGCTTGAAATTTATACTCAAAATTTAATTTACAGGAATTCTCCCTAAACCTTGATAATAGTGAACGTGTAATGTCATTTAACTCTTATAGAGAATGTCCATCAAACACTTTAAAACAGTTTAATCTAGACAAGTATAGATAAATATAGTCAACTCCAGAATTATTGGCACCCTTCATGAAGATGAGCAAAAATTATATAGAAATTGAATGATGTGATTAGGGTGATTAGTGCTATTTTAGGCTTAAACATATGAGCATGCTTTATGGTATTATTTTAGTGCAATATTTTTTCCAAACATTAAAAGTTTTCTTAACTAGCGAAATGTCTTCTGCAAAACACTGGTAATAAAATGATCTGCTAAATTGCTGAAGTGTTCCCATGGAGACACTAACAGCACTAAGCCTCCCCCTGTAATCTCTAACAATGTTTGAGACATGTGTAGATAATCTTTCAGGGAGAATATTTCAAGCTTCATGTTTTTTTAGGTTTATGCATGTGGATGTCCTACTTCAATTAAAAGCGGTTTTCGGTAGGGTTTCAAATCCAGAGAATGAGATGGTCATTGGATAATGTGTTTCTTTAGGGTTATTATCTTGTTGAAAGATGAATTTTCTGAGCTAAAATATTGTGTTATTTTGTGACATTTAGCAGAGTTAATGATGCCATAAGAGCCCCCCAGACCACTAGCTGCAAATCAGCTCAAATAATCAATAATGATCCACCATCACCACTATTTCACAATGAGAATTGGGGATTTTTTTGGGTATGTAATTTCCTTCTGTCACCATGCAGAAACATGTAGATGGTATGAATAGACAAAAAGGTTTAGGTCTGGACACATCACTCAATTCTTATGTGTTTAGTGTTTATTTTATGCATTCACTTTTCCCATTAAAGGTTGCTTACAATTCTAGAATTTACCTTATGTGAGTCATATTTATGTTTATAATATAAATAAAAGTCCTTGCATGACACTCTTAATCATACTACAGAATATTGCATATTGATATATGTCTAACTCATTCAAAACTAAACCGTCCTCATCCAAACCACTCACCGAATAGACCTCAGAAGTAACCCACGTGAAAATCCATTTTCATTTGGACATGTTCCCCTAGAATGAACATTACTCTGTGGTTTAAAAAGAGCCACTAAGAGATATTCTCTAGTTGCTGTTCTTTCTTCTGTCAAGAGTAGAATGAGCTAAATCACCAAATGGAGGCACTTTGCTGTAGAATCTATTTCGCTGAACAATGTAAATGAGTTTCTCTTTCTTCGAATTTGAGAAGACTTCTTGCTTTTGTTACCCAGCAGGCAAATCTGTAGCATTATGCTGCACGTCATTCAGCACAGCGCAATCAGCACGACCGAGGCACATTAAACTCCCTCACACTTATTAAAAAAGACTCCTAATAAAAGTGGAGACAAAACTCTTGAAAAAAAAAAATCTTTCTCAAGCCAGACCTCAAATTCAAATTAAATAGAAACGCCAGCTAAGTGTGCCAATAGGTTTCTGCTAGTACAGACAATGCTGGGTTAAGAGCTGCCCATCACTAAAAAACACACATCTTAATTAGCACCACTGCTCCAATCAGAGCTTTGGCTCTGAGATGCTAAACAGAACCTCTTTAAATAGACTTTCAACACACATACACAAATATGCTTTTAGGGCCAAATATTAGAACTCTGTAAAATCATGTTGTGAGAAGTATAAAAACTGTGCACATTGTAATTTAGACCCCAAAAATAACTATGGATTTAAGCATGACTTGTGTTTAAGAAAAAGACGGAGGCTTTTAATCCAAAGAACACAAGCCCAGCTGTGAAGCATGGGGGTGGCAGCATCATGTTTTGGGGGTGTTTTGGTGGAAAAGGGATGGGTGCACTTCAGAAAATAGTTGGCTTTATGAGGAATGGCCACAAACATGACTGAATTACACCAAGATGCCCTAACTGACTTAATACAGGAAATGTAGGGTAACATGAAATGTATGGAGTTATGAAAAATAGCCTACGTGTATGTAAAATTTTGGCTTCAACTGTTTATCTTCTTGAGTGAGGAGCAGTATTAAGTCCAGCACCACTATCTGACAATTTGATGTAACCATAATACATAAAACTGAAATTTAGGTTTTGGACTATAAAAAAGACAGAAAACTGTAAATGTGTAAACTGCAAACTATGGAATGGCATTTGAGGCCAATATTAAATATATAAATCTGACACTTTTTAAATACATAAATTTTATATGAGTAAATAATTAAGAATTAACTTAAAGTGAGCTGTAAATGTAGTAGATAAGCAGATGAGTGCTTGATCAACTTATAACCATGGGCACATTGTCTTTATAGAACATCGAATTAACAAAAACTTTGGCATTATTTTATTAATTTGATAAAGCAAAATACTGAAAGCATGAAAGAATAACTCACATCCCACACCCACATAATCACTGCATATCCTTGATTTAGTACCTCATAGCAACATCACACACACACACAGAGGAATAATAGGATAATACAATGTGCTGGATCAGGTGCTATTTCAAGCGCTGCCAAAAAACGAGAGTGGAAGCCATATTATTAAAATTGTTAAGGCAAACTTGCAGTGATTAATATGATAATTAAAACTAGGACTATTCATGCAGCAACATATGGGCAATATACTAGACTCTGATGTTTGTTTACCACCTTGCTTACCTCATTTATGAATCATTATATTAGTCTATATTGTTTATTTTTAAATTGTGCCTTGCTAAATGTGATCTGCTTCTTCAGTCTGCATTTCCTACCCCACAGTTTTTTTGGGGGCTTAAAGGCAAGTGCTTGTGTTTAAAGACAATTTAGATGGTTTTAAAAATCCCATCTTGTACACCTCAAGAAATATATGACAATCTCAGAGGTGTGAACTAAATGTAGGTAATTTTAATAATCTGAATGTTCCCAGGAAATTGACTTAATCACTTGCAAAAGCAGATTCTGAATCAGAGAAATTTTCCCACATAAAACTGACGTACTTATTTAAGTCACCAGCTTATATCGTCAAATCTGAATACAGCCCTTACAGCCTATCAAGCTGGTAATCAAACTCCAGTCACAACACAAAGTTATCTAATTATGAGATCTGAGTGACTTTTTTCCTTTTCATAAATAGTTCTATGCTTCCTGACAGGCATGGCTTATCTCTCACTTTTAAACACAACAGGCCCATGGGTGTGGTGTTTAGGCTGTAATTAAGACTGTAATGACCCCATCACTGTCTACACATTAACAGATAATGCATTTAAATTTATGGAAATCCTAATTAGCTGGATAGAAGTAGAACCAAGTGATCTAAGCCCAGGCTCATTAATGACAATCTAATGTGAGTGAAAATAAACAAAGTGAGGGAAAATAAGCTGCTTTCATTGCCCTACTCACCATCCTCATACTTAGTCATTTAGTAATATGAAATATTGTATAAGCACAATTAACTCTATCACTGCTAGGCGTTGTGGAATATGATTAGTCTAATAACTGTGCTAGATGAGGGACCTCAATGAGAGAAGAAAGAACAAGTGAAGCCCGAGAGCTATGCACAGTTATCATATGTACCTATGTGATTTTGACTGTGTGTGCTTATATGTGTGCCCCCAAGCTCTTCTTCTGCCTCTCTATGACTTACCTGTGCAAAGATGTAGTTAATCAACCATAAATCATAGATCTAATTTATAATGGTCCAAAAATGAAAACATGCCTCATAGCACACATACAGTTATACTCATACTCACTTTGAAATACAAAATGTCAACTCCTTTTCCATGGAGCAGTATGAGAATGAACAAAATGGTGTTTGGGGCTCATTTGTTTACGCACAGCCTACAAGTGAAGCCCTGCTTGCCTGCTTATTTGTGTGTGAGAGGAGAGAGATGCATGCCTGTGTTTGCATGTGTGTGCCTTGGGAGTGATGGATACAGTTAGCTTATTTTGGCTTCTCCTCACTTTAGGAGAATGAAGAACGTAACACTTGGTAGAACTGTCTTGATCCTGCTTGTCTTATTCAGCTCAAACATAATACATCATGTGGCAGTAAAGTCTTCCACCTGGATCCGGTGCAATTGTATCTGGTACACAGAATGATATCTCTTCCTCCCTTTAGGAGACAAGAGGAGAATTGATACAAGTTTGCTCAAGCTCAGGTAATAGTATTGCCTAGAAATTGAGGTGAGAGAGAAAACAATTCTTATATAATTTTCCCCTAATACAAAAATGCAATGAAGGTCTCAAAGGTAAGTGCAGGGCTGAGTTAATAGAACCATTATTGCAGACACTTACTGGATGGAGTTTTCAATGCGGGAGATGGTGAGGAAGGCTGCCAGATTAGCCGTGTAGGAAGAAATGACGATCAAAGCAAAGAGCCACCAAACACCCATCATCAACCTTGTGGCCAGAGTGGTGTATGGTACTTCTCCACCTACCGAGAGAGTGAGAGAGAGAGAGAGAGAGAGAGAGAGAGAGTTCATTTCCTGATGGTATATTGACCAAGGGCAAGGTGTACAAAGGGTCAAGAATAAATAAACAACCTGCAAGAAGCAGGTCAGTAAGTCAGAAGTGAGTATAAGTCTTCTATTTAGGGTGTTAGTTTTGCTTGTATATATATATATGTGCTAATACCATTTTCCTGCCAAACGTAGTTCTGAGTATTGATATGAATACTTTTAATACTTTGATACTCCGGGCTTTAGTTAATTATGAATATTTTGAAGACACATTTCATTATCTTTAATAGTTGATCTTGACAAAATTGTGACAAAGAACATGACAATATTATTGACTTATAGCTACAGAACACAGTACTATACTACCAACCTAAATAATAAAAAAAAACATTCATTGTTAACCACATTGAGTTTTGGTTTGACACAGAATACACATGGAAACATTTGTCTAAATAAATATATGTAACATTTGCATCTTTAGTGTGTATCTTTCACAGTGTTCCTTTAAATTTAAAGGAAAAATCCACCCTGAACGACTTGTTGATCAATATTTATAATTTTCAATGAGGTAATTTTTTTTCCTTTTGTTCCACTGTTATATCTTATGAGTTTAAAAGAAAACTACATTCACATATTCAGGCAAAATATGTATATGAAAGGTAGAATAGTTGTACACTTGAGACGAAATGATACAGTGTACCATATAGCATCTATTTTGAAAGTGTTATTACTCTTATATTATGCAAAATCTCTAACATATTCTTTCATTTTGATTTTAGTGTGGTAAATAGTTAACTTTGCAGTGTTTGTATCTGATTCATTTGATCACTCTGAGTACAGTATCAATTACTGCATGGCCTTGTTGATATTAGTCCATCACATGTAACAGTAACATGAAATCTATATGTCCCCAACCAGAAATGACAATGCAGGGAAGCATCTGGATCATAACTGAAAGCCTCCTCTATCACCGCCAAAGACAGAAACTGCACAGGCCTGGACATACTCCAGTGATGGATTTGCTCCTTTTTAATTTTTCTGTTATGTCGATGGCTAAGGTTAGAAATTTGTGCCATTTATCCTTGTGACTCATGGAAATCAGCTTTCTGTGTACCATTCACTTCCCTTAGCCAAAGCTCAATAGGATATGTGACACCATCTCTGTCTACTGAGGTCTAGACTAGCTGTTTACTACAAGAAAATCTCCTGCTGACATGCACTCATACAGTACATACTTTCCACGTCATAACGTTGGTGAGAATGTAATCAAGACACACATTTCTGTAGCCACAATTTAATTTAGCTACAATTTAATCTGGAGAATCCCTTTTTGAATTCTCTTATTTCTGACCTATCCATGGATTGAGGAGGTTTAAAGCTTGGGAGTGTTTAAAGGGCAAATTATTTTTTACTTATCTGATGCTTTAGCACTAAATTAAAGTTTTTGGACTTTTAATTTCAAGAACTGTCAGGAGGTCCCTCTGAAGGTCTGGCAGAGTTTTTCCCACACACATATAACAGCTGCAGCAATTTTTCATAAGCTTACTGACATTCTCTTTGGAAATGAAATTAAAATCCTTGGCCTCATCAGTCAGGCTGGGGTATTGCATAGGTAAAAGTGTCAGAGCTATATAAGAACAAAGAGAAAAAAACTAACAAGCTATTACAGCTCACCAGATCAGAGATCACTGTTTGCTTGCAACACCTTTGCCAAGAAAAAAAGTGGATATTCCCAGTGCATTGCAGTAAATTACAAGGAGGAGGGTTGCAAAAAAGGGTGTGAAAAAAGTGAATATGTGACTTTCTCAGTGGTGAATATTGCTACAAATGGCCCAGAAAGAAAGCTGATTGGACCCCTTTTTTCTGACTGCAGGATGTTGATCTTTAGAAAAATGACCCAGCTAGTAATGTAGCTTTTATCTGGGAGACTTATGACTGAGATTCAAAGCTACCCCGCTATGCACATCAAAATCAGCAGGCACTATTTCCAGCAGGTTCCTCACTCCCAGTTCTTTTATTCAGTAGGAGACCAGACGTGATACACTCCACTCAGCTCCTCACAGTATGCAAGCATTCACTCTGAGAGGGGCCTCAGACAAAGAGATCTATAGCCAAAAGAATTCTATTGTGTTTGCTCATATCTGAGGTTTAGTTAGAGAACCAAATAGAATTGTTTTCCCAGATCAATAGTAGGAATAAGCTTCTACATACACAGAGTGCAAAACCTAAATCTGCAGATAAAGATGCTTGAACTTCAGGGACAACTATTAAACAAACTGCTACAGACAACTCTTATGGTCTCAACAGATTATTCCAGCTTTAATGAGTTTACATAATGAGTCTTAATGAATCTACTTACTGAATAGAAGTGAAATACCACTGGAACTTCATGCACAGTTCGACTGTAGTAACTTAATGTCATGTTATGCAGAAATTCAGGGTGAAACTCTATGTAGGGCCCTGTTGAAGGTGAGTAGATGGCCTCAAGGGGTTCCTCAGAGCACTATACATTTATTTTTGCTTTATTTATTTATTTATTTATTTATTTATTTTGGATTTACAGGATATGTATTTGGGCTAATTTAAACAGAAATTAAGACACAAAGTTATAAACACTGTCTCTTAGTGGACACCAATATGACTATATCTAAAAATATACAAAAAAGTAGTTGTGGAAATATTCTCATTTTAATTTTACATTTTGTCATATTTTTTTTGATGATACACTCATGATACAATGCTCTCTAGAATGTATATGTCCTGCTGCCAGGTGCAGGTTTGCTCTACAGTAGCAGCTTGTTTGCAGCAAACACTGGATTCTTCCTGCACACTATTCCCTTTTCCTGCACACTTTCTTACCCCTTTGTTGAGGAAAAATTGAGTTATTTGGATGTTTTGTTTTTTTTTTCCATTTTGAAGAGAGTGGAATTTGTGCAATTTCTACCTCAATTATATCTTTCCACCTCAGGTTCCATTTTTATACAGCATCTGGGTTTCTCCATCAGTAAGATTAAGTACAATATTTGAATCAAATAGTGTAAAATTGAAAATTAATTATAAGCCTATGACTTAGACATGTCAGATGCCTCCCAGTGATGACCCTGCAGCTCTCTGTCACCATCTGCCAGTTGGTCATGGCCCCGATGTACGTCATAACTCCAAAGCCATGGCATCTCATCTCATCATCTATGCTGTCTTCCTTGTTAAAGTGGACAAGTGTGGGTGAAGGTGGCCATAAAAATCTATTGAAAAAAGCCTCTCCTTAAACCCTTTGCTAGCCTCCATATTTAGTTAGTGTGCTAAGCTACTGTCAGGTTTGATTAGATTCAGTGGGGTGTGGCTGTTACAGCTACTGGTTTTGTGTAATCCAGACAACTTAAAAATGCTGTCACTCTGACTTGTGTTTTCAAAGGAAATGCATCAACATTCAGAATCTAATCACAGCTTTCAAGCCATTTCACGGGGGACTTAAATCAATTTAAATGTGTTGGCAGTGATTTTGGTGGAAATTAGCTTACTTAACATATCTGGTTTGAAACTCAACATACAAACAAACACATCCAATAGTGTTCCCTAAAACGACACACCCACAAAACACATGCATGCTTATTACAAAAAGTGTTTTGACTTAAAAATCACTGACCCCAACTTTAAAGTATTAAAAAGTTAATGCAAACTATTAGGTAGGGAAGGGTGATAATAATATCATGTCACTATTCTCAAAGGCATATATACAGTTAGGTCCGGAAGTACTTGGACAATGACAGGGTTTTTGTGATTTTGGCTTTATACACCACCACAATGGATTTGAAATAAAACAATCAAGATGTGATTGAAGTGTAGACTTTCAGCTTTATTTTAGGCGGTTCCACAAAAATATGCCATTTACCATTTATGTTTGTGTATGTGCACATACAATGCCAGTAATGCCGGCGCTGCATAAAAATTTTCGGTGATACTTTACTTAATGGCTACGAAAATTGCGTTTTTATTTTTAAAAAATTACATTTATTTATACCTATTTAAAAAATCTGTCATTTTTTTTTTTAAAGATTTTACAATTTTAAAGATTAAGTACAAAATCTTAATATCACATTAGCTGCTTCTAGTCAGTTTGTAATTATTTTCAAAAACTTGTTAAAAATATATAATAATATATGATGATGATATTATGATGAACACAATATCTCTGAAAAAAGTGTATTATGACAATGTACCTTGACCGCTGATTATTGTAGTTCCTGATTAGCAGCATTCATTTTAATACACGTTTTCCTTCTTTTCAACTGCAGTCTTTGCTGGAGCAATGTTTCTCACCACACCGGCTATATTTTTCTGGCATGATGCCAGATCCTGAAGGTTGGGTTTGTGAGTGTGTCTGAACACATGAATACATGTGTGTATGTGACTGAAATTTATTCAAGCCATCAGGTATCCCATTATAAGGCTAGCTGGCACCTAATTCCATCATTTTGCATACAGTTCACCAGTCAGAAGCGTGGCCTTTCCTCTAAGCCTCTATCGCACCATGCAGCCACCCTGGAGCTCCCAGCATTATAAATAATCTAAATAGAAATAAATAAACACTAAGATGTGCCTCAGAACATATTTATTTAGCTTCTGTTTGCTGGATGGGAATGTAGCAAGCTTCAGGCATGCAAGAGGAAGGGAGGGAGAGAGAGGAAGAGAGAGAAAGAGAAACAGGGCAGTGGAAGACGGGATACATGGGAACAAAAAAGTGACTGCAGTGTGTATCATCTGTGAACACAATCTAGCCTTGGGCTCTAATCATTTTCATGGCTAAGCCTGTACATCCAAGAAATAAATCTCTCCACCACTAAATCTCAAATATAGAGCAAGAGCATTTTTCATGCAGTTATGTCAATTTGCAGTGCAATAACGATTATGAACGTTTAACATGAATGAACACCTTATCATCCAGTGGAGGACCTGTGCTAAGGAATGTTGTTGACTGAGGTACATTTCACAGAATGGTCACTCCACTGAGCTGATCTGTTCTTTGTAAAATGTTTTACAAAGGTAAAATGCTTACATAATAGCTCGATATACATAGGAGAAATGACATGAACATCATGCACAAGTGCTCTCGTTATATCACCAACACAAATCTACAAAGCAACATTGTTATTGCCTCTTTCATCGGTCGAATGTGCATTTTGCTCCTATACAAAGCAAATTATATTCTGAGGATAGCCTGCTTTTCAGAGATGATATCTCAGAACATCCATTCAGAAACACATCATGTCCCCTGCACTACTTTTTGCAAGACTCAGATAACAATGAACCAAGTAAACCCAAGTCACAGTGAGTGAGGGGGTACAGACTCTTCTCATTAGACTGAACAAAACATTCATCCGCACTCCCTTACAACACTATCCAAAGGCAATGTCAGTTCACTCTGAACACATATGCATATTCATTCAGCCTTGACAATGATAGATATCATCCCCATGAAGAGATCTATAGAATGGAGCACAGCAGCTCATGACACATTAGACAATTGAAATACACCAGGCTAAAAGTTATCATCTTTGTGCTGTTCACTTGGCATGATGTGATGCACACTGACACCTTGCTGCTATCAAAACATCCACAGGGTGCAGAAGTGGAAAGAACATTTTTTTTGAGGGAGTACAGAGTTTTGTTCAACACAGTTTTTACTATCCTGACAAGAGGCAGAATATTACAAAGAGAGCCAATTAGATTTAAATTCATGTTCTGCGGTGATTACTTTTAGTCTGGATATTTGAAGATATTCCTGCAAGTCATCTTCAAGAGGGATAACGCTCATATTACACACATGTAAGTGGTGTAAATCATTCCCAATTTTTTTTAGATTTTCTGCAAAGATTGTGGTTATAATTGGAATATGAACTTCTCAAAGAGGTTCCCAAGCCACTAGCTCTAGCTCTGCCTCAACTTTTAGTTATGCTAATGTATAATTTCCAGAGAGAATCAAGGACAAAGTCCATGCAATTCACAGCCCAGTGCACTTGAGATATTTTATATTTGACATTATCTATATTCCACACAGCCTCATCAGCAATGATGAGAGGTCAAAATGTATGTATTCTGTGATTTACTCCATTGAGGTTTCAAAATACTTGCACACATATACAGGTTAGATAGATACAGTAAGCTAGGCTGGTAGATCAATTGATAGGTAGGTAGATCATTTGACAAAAAAAACTATCAATCAAAAATCCCATACCCCACCTCCTGTCCATCCTCCACACACCCCAAACATCTGAGAATTTCTGTAGGTCACATGACTCAGAGTTGTATTTACAGTAAAGGTTTGTAGTGGCTAAGCAGAAAGGGAGAAACTACAGTCCCCTGAGGGGCCCTTGTGTTGCTCACTTCCTTTTCTGATATAGAGTACTATAAAGTCTGCTAGTCTGATAGTCTCTGATCCATGCAATCCTAGAGGCATGCAGCTGCATTCAGCCTGTTGCTTTCCCTGCACTGCTGGCTAGATAGTGTTGAACGCACTGGAAATGCGTGACTACACATAATTCATAGAGTGTTACCGGTAAACCCTATACAGCATACACAGCAGATCCCTGCATCATCTACACTGATATGGAGTTGATACGAAAACAGCAAGCAGTCAATACAGCAGTTAATACAATGATGTATTAACCAGTGGTCTGAGATGGAGCAAGACCAGCCTCTTAATAATCTTCATAACATGAGTGGTCGGTGCCACCAGTCTGCAGGTCCTGGGGCCTACTAGTTGTCCCTGTTAGTATTGGGAGCACAGTACAGGGGCTAGAGCACTGTTCACAACTGGCTGGCACATGCCATCAGTACAGACACTGATGTTTTGTGGTTCTGTGGGCTGAATGAAGCCTGATTAGCACCTCAAGAGACCTGGCTGTCTGTGATAGTGACTGTTGTTGCTGTGGTGTTCTGTGATCCATGGCATCCTTGGAGCACACACCAGTATTTCACTTTGTTTACTTCTAGCAGTACTGACTGTACTGTGTTGAAAGCACTGGACAAGTGTGACTACACTTAATCCACACCCTCTGCGTCATATAGATCACTGCATCATCCACACCAACATGGGACTGACAGACAATCTGCAGGGGGCCCAATGATGGATTACTCAAGGGTCTTAAGTCGACCAAGGCCAGCCTATAACGTGTCTTCATAATAGGAGATGTGTGTGCTACCAGTTTGTGATTACTGAGGCTTGCAAGTTGTCCATTCTTTGCTATTGGGGCAAGGAACAATGCTTTACACAGTACAGGAGCTTTGTCCATTCTATCAGTAATGGGGGATGGTATAGCAGGGAAGCTGTAAGGGGGTCAGGAAGTAAGTGATTGTGTGGAAAGGTGATGAAAGGCTGTTGAAAGTTGTGATGCATGAGGACTGACTGACTGACTTATCTCTCTCATACCACTGCAAACATATTATTCCTCTGAAGTATCATTCTTATATAAAGGAGGCATTACGTTTCCTTTTCACATGCTTCACATCCTTCCTCTCTTCCTTCCTAAAGGTTCTCTTATTCATAAGAACCTCAGAATCACAGGTTATCCAGGGTTTGTTGTGAGGTAAACAGTATTAGTATTTCCATGGTGGAAGTCAGGTGGATAAATCGCTAGCCTGGGTGCCAGGAACAAGCAGATTACATATCCGGGCTATTAATTTTTCATTCACAGTTGCCTAGTGGACAAAGAGGTTCAATAAGCTGTTAATATAACACCAGCAATTTTTTTATGCATCTGGCACTAGGTGGCAAAGGCATTATGTTTTCAGGTTGTCCATGCATCTGCCTGTATATCTAAGATTCTCGCTTGTGTGATATCTCAAGTATGAGTGGTTGAAAGTTTGTAGGATTTATATGGAATTATCTTTATAACCCACACTTGCAAAACATTTTATTTGATATGTTTGTTTAAATTGTTAAAATGTATTTTTCAGGAATTATGAAAATTAATCAAAACTGCTAGCACAACACTCAAGTCAGCTTGTATTTAGCCAATTCACTGAGTGAAAATGAAGCCATTAGGCAGACTCAAATAACATGTGTGATGAAAGAATGTGATGAGAAACTATGGCTACATATAGAAACAACATAAATAGTTCATCATCCTTTGAGTTCAATTTCATTAGTTGCTGCTTTTTTGCCTAGATAATTGGACCTCAGGGGACTGTGCAGTACACTGTAGTTTTCCATTATCCTGTGGGCTAGCTAAAATAATTTATGATTTGTCCACCTTTTAGGAATGGGGTTATCTACATCAAGTTTGATGTAATAGCCTACCACACTATCAGTGTTGTACTCATAGATTTCTCCACTGTAGCAGTCTGAGCCTCCATGGCCTCCCAGTCCTTGTGATCACAGGTTGCTACAAGACACTCGCCTTTTACAGTACTATCAAGTCAAGGTGGTGCAAAATTACAAGGTTTTTGTTTTGCTACTTTTACATATTGAGCTTTGCATGTTACTGTCAACAAGACTGGATGGACCACTTTCATCCAATACAGGTGGATTTTGAAATGCATGGAAAACATAATGTACCCATTATAATGGAAAACAACATAATGTACCCAGGAAGGGAGATTTTTTTTTAAATCCTCTTCCTTTTTTTAAAATGAGAGGAGATACATTATGCACAGCTATAGTATAGATGTTTCTCTGGAGCAATCCAATGCATATTTAAGACTGCAAATACAGTACAGGATCTCACCTGTTACCTCCACACACAGATAGCATGGAAAGTTATTGGAAGGCTCTCAGAAAAAACAGTTTTGCTTAAGAATAGGCAGATTGGTGGATTTTATTTACTTTTTCACCACAGTCAAGCAGATCTTTTTATCCCGAGGATGCCAACAAATCAACTCTCATAGTAAAGTTGTACAGAAAAACATCAATTTCCCTACTTCTTTTGATCCCCTAAGCAACATAATGAAATCTCCTCCCTTTGGAAAGCAAAATAGCTGATTCAGCAGACCCTTTCTGCCTCAGTTGCTGGTTTGTTTCTCATTTTGATTTTCACAATCAATATATACAGTACAATATAATTTGAACGATTGTAATAATGAGAAAAAAATGATTTTCCTTTTCCCAGTTAAGATGAGACGGCTGTTATCGCTTTTAATACAAATGACTTGGACTATAATTTATGAGAAAAATCCCCAAAACTGATCAACTGGGTTGTCTAAGTTTGTCCACTGTATGTATATAGTATTTACATACAGTATATACTATATGCATACAGTGTATACGTCTGTATAATAGACTTAGCGTCTTTCTCTGTTTTGCACATCTCAGCTAAGCAGCATGAGTTTCTTCTTGTAAAACTTCAAAAAGTAGCCAAAAGATATCAGTCAGTTGGTATATGAGGTCTTAAAGGATTTGAAGACACTCAGAGCTTAGCACAGAGCAATCTGTTCCAGCATCTGTTCTTGTTGCTTAGACTATTTCTTTCCCTCTCAGTGTTATTGCACATGATGGAACCATTAAAGTTTAGGCTTACCTCTGTACCTCTGAACATTTTTTGTTGATGTACGGAAGCATTAGCTAATATGTATGGAGGCATTTACTGATGATAATATTACAGCCAGCAATGGTCTGTATTCTATTAACATAAAACTGTAAATGTTTTAATTGCAAATAATAAATAATAAAATAATAAATGTTCTTTTTATTATTTTTAATACTTCAATGATACATTATGTAATATTAGCTTGCTTTATATATAAGTTTAGACGGGTGACTGCAAGCCGTGTTATCTCACTAATCTGGCTAGTCAACTTACCACATTTTCATTAGGTTCATGCTAGCCTAAGCACAAGTCGTAATATGATGTTATGCTTCATTTATTGGCTGACAGGCACACAGTATTATGTAAGAGTATATATTGTTATTACATTACTTTAAAAGGTGCTTTGTCATTGTTTAGCTTGGCTCCGCAAGCATTCCCTTGTCTCCAACTTCACAGATTTAGTGCTAGACAATAAGAGAGCCTGTAGCATGAGCATAGCAGCATAACAGAGCCTGAGCCTAATGCGAGGAATAGTAATCTATGTTGTGTGTGAGTGAATAAGTGTCAGTGTGTCACATATCAATCCAGTAAACATTGGCTCGGTGCAAGTGTTTCCACTGGTGTTCACGTGAAATTGGGGGTACATACAAAATGGAGGATTCCAAAATGATGGACCACAACAACGTTACCACTTAGTGCCCACTACTTACATTTGTAACATCTTAAATGCAAAGAGAAGCACATTTGCTTTCTTCGTGTAATGCTAGCTTTCTTGGTTAGGAGGGGCTGTACAGTATTTCGAGGCCAGCACCAAATGAGTCCACTGAAGCTATTATAGAATAAGTTTGCTTTTCTGATAAAGAGCCAAACAACAACTTGAGCAAAGCTTTTCAGACTTCATCACCACTCTGGCTCACTCTAGTTATAACACACTTGGCTCAAGTTGCTCTTTTAACAGTCTGTTAATATTTAATCCAAGCCTTGTCACTGTCAATTTCTCTCGTTTTCTTTCGGTTGTGACTCCATTAACAAAGTAGATGCTATGACACGTGAATTAAATCCAAAAAGAGCTTCATTTTGAGTTTGATTTTCTGATTATTTTATTGTGACAAGACATTTATGCATCCTCAATGAGACATTTTATATTGGCAGCACTAAATGAACTATAAATCCAACAGGCTACGTTTACTGCAAGCAGTCCTAGCTCTGCACAGTCAATAAGTGGAAAATAAGCATGTATAATGCACAGCCTATCAGTCATTATAGCGAAATAGCCAATTTTATGGCACAAGATATTGCCACTTAGCTAGTTAGCTAATGTCAGACCTAGCAGCCTGCAGCAACAGTATTCATTTTAGTGTTACAATGTTCATTGAACATTTACATATAAAATAAAGTGTGACAAGGTGAATAAAACTTCCTTTGAATTGTTGATATGAACAGCAATATTGAGTAAATGTAGCTGCCAGTAGAATGATGACATGAATGACATGAAAGAAGAGCAGAACCCAGCAGTCAATACAAATTCAGCAGTTCATTATTCAGAAATAACAGACCTCGGAATGGTCGATCAAATTTAAGCATGGAAACTATTGCATAGATGATGGACAATGTCCTGGAGAAGATGTGTGCTGGAAAGAAATGTAATGAATGTACCGAGAATTTAAAGGGCCTATATTGTGAAAAATGTTTTTTTTTCTGTTTTTAAGTAATTGCACTGAGAACACTAAGAAAACGTGCCAATCTGTGAACCTTTCTGAAAATGTTTCCATGCCACTTAAAATTACAGATTTTAGCACTCAGAAGAGATATGCATTTGAATAATTAAATTAACATATAGCAGAGCTGACACACTAATATGCTGACAGTGCACGCAGTAAGTAAAATGACAGTTATTCACTGAACAATTTTTCAAGCTATTAATTTCTCCATATATATCATGTTGGTGATTATTGATTAGGCTTTTTTGATAAAACTGATTGCTATTGTGTCTCTGTGGACAACAATTGTGAAACAGCTGTGGACAGTTATGGACTAAAGCATTTGTACTCTGAAAAACATGTTTTGCATTTTCTTTGCCTTAAGGCGAGGTAATAATTTTGTACAATTTTTTTTTCTTTCTGGCTGCTATGACTTTCTAACGCGTGAACATTCTGCTTGACAAAGCCTTCATAAGAGTGACTCTTGAATTGACTGATATGCTATTTGACTGTTGGGAAACATGCTGTCATAAGCTAAAATGCATTTCTTACACTTCTGTCACAAGATATCAACTATGTTTTTATGCCTTTTACAATGGAACAGCAATAGCTTGAAAAGCTCAATATATGAAAGCCAAGTGCCATTTATGTGTCCCCTGAAATGAACAAGATGAAAATGTTTCAGTCTGTATATTCTCATGGACAGTTTCTTCACCTCAGGATGTCAGGATCATAACAGTACAGTTACCTCTAATTCAACTCCTCAGCACATTACAAAGCTTTTCATGAGCTCAGGGAGCACACTAAACTGTGGAGTGCTTTGGCTCAATAGGACTACTTTAAACTGGTTAAAGTATGACTCAGTCCCAAATAATCAGTTTTATTCTATTTTGTAAAAAAAAAAAAAAAAAAATACAATATTGTATTCAGTTGATATTTATCCAGTAACACATTTATCCAGTAACACATTACTTTAGCTGATTGCTACCAATATATTCACACATTTATATACTGTTAACTATTTTCATGTGTTAATTATTAACCCTTAATAATGAGTTCTCTTATGTATTAATGTTGCTATTGCACTTAGGAAATGATCATTTGTAGGGGGTAAAGAGAACCCAATTTGAATCTGAAAACAGTCTACAATATAGCTACATCAGTTTAGAAGCCTAGATCCGATTTAATTCGAACAGTAAAATAAAAACCAATACTGGCATTGAAAATCAATGCACACGACAATCAATGAACACTTCCTGGTTCATATACTCTCACAGTGTTTGAGAGAGACAGAGAGAGAGCTTGCAGTACAATGTCAAATGTTGGGAATACAGTACATATTCATTTTCTATTTTTCACGTAAAGACAAAAATACTTTCATGTTGTTTCAAAGGTTTTAACATGACCTTTATATAAATCGCCTAACATTTTTTTTTTAAAGATTTATGGGTAACACTTTATTTGGATAGAGGAAGAATGCACTTTGATGTATTCAGGAAGAGCCGGATTATGGCACACTGCACTCTAGAGAGTATGTAGCTCATTGAAGGCTGGGACAAACCAGATCGGTCACTTATCTCTCATTGAAATGTGCCAGTAGCAAGAAATCCAAGCACAGATAAAACCTGGACATGCACAGGAATGGGACAGGATCTTTTTGCCAGCCAAATTAGTGCTGGCATTAATGTGTTGCACTGCCATGGCAAATGGAATCAATGTATGAGCCAGCTTTTATAAATAAATAAATTAAAAAAAAATAAAATTTTATTTCCATTCTCTGGATGGCATGTGCTAACTCTTTCAGTAATATTAATTCTGCCATTTGCACCGCCTCTGCTTACAGCTACCATATGCACAGACCAACCTATTCTCCTTTTATACGGCAGGATTTGGGTTGGCTTACTGTCATTATTTTTTAATATTTCATATTTCTTTAATGCCATTAATATGAAATGATGGCCTAAAAATGTTAACTTTGTGTGTGTCACTGAAATGAACAAGCAATTTAAGCATGACATCGTAATCCATATATTAAAATGCAGTAACTCCTTTGCAAATGATATGATTTGAAGCTGATCAATTGAGATTTACATTAGTTAGTTAGTCTTCTTATGTGTAAATTTACACACACTCAGTAGCAGCAGTAGGATACGAAGGATTTTTCAGATTTTCATGAATACCAAATTTCTTGTGTAAATGCTTGTGGGAAGGATTTATAAATAAATCAGTTCATGTCCAGTTTGATAAATGAGGCCCAGTATATGAGATTTTACAGAAAAGTAAAAAAAAAAAAAAAACTTCCTTTGAAAGAAGAACCTTTAATTTGATATTTTTGTTTCCTTTTGGTTTTCTCCCCAATTTGATCATTTGCCAATTCCCACTCACTAGATTACTGTCCCTTATCACACAACAGCTACCATCAGGTGTGTGTGTGTGTGGGGGGGGGGGGGGGGGGGGGGGGGGGGGGGGGGCAAGCAAGCTTCCTCCAAGACATGTGAAGCCAGCCACATCATTTCAAACTTCTGCTTATGCTACATCACAGGGCATCCATCCCACCCAGACAGCATGGCCAATTTAGCTCTCTAGCCCTCCTGTTCTCTTTGGGGTCTCAGAGACCCCAGGCACTCTTCAAAGGCTTAAAAAATATGATTAATGATGTGGGGTTTTTTTTTTTTTTTTTAACTTTTCCTAATTACATGAGAACTGCTATAAAATACTGCAAATTTTCCAGTTTTTAAACCCTGATTGTTGTGCAGATGAAATAGAAGTAGCCCTCTCACAAGATTGCCACAATGTGCTCACAAGTTTCCCTGCCACTGTGTCTTTGAAATCATTTCATATGATCTCCTGTGTCATACGATTCGATGACAGGGAAACAAGAGGACATAGAAGGTAACATGATAAATCGGCTGCTATTAGGGGTTGTTTGGGATAGGTGGGTTGAACAATTGCTCCTGCTTTAGAACACAGGCCCTAGTGCTACTGTTGACAAATGTCTTGTTCCTTTCTGCGGGAGATGTCCCTTTTGACCAATACATACCAAGCAAGTCAGATATGGCATACAAATATGGGCTGTATGTGACTCAAAAGCATGTGGTATGTCTTCCACCCCAGCCTATAGGGCTATAGACCCATTGGTAGCATCTTGCGCCAGGGTTTGGTGGGACAGGGGTCTGTGTCTGGCTGTCCTGTTGATGTCTTATTGATTGCGGTGGTTGGTGGTGTAAATATATATATATTTGTAAATTCATTTCAGCAGTGGTAAATTCTTTTGACTGGACTATTATCTGTTTCGCTGCCTTTTATTATGCAATTTATTATTAAGATTATTTTCCATTGGTTTTCAATCCGGGGTCAAATTGTCCCCAAAGATAATGAGTGATATATATTGGATCTACTGACGATAAATAAAGTCAGAACAAATGAAAAAATATATACTTGAAAGAAAACACCCAAAGATTCCACATCATTATTATATATAGTTCATCGCTCTTAATGTTAGACAGTCTATACACACTTTATAGAATATGAGTTTGGCTGCTTTTTTCTTTTAATTTAATTGGATTGTCCAGTTTGTAGCTCTTGATATTCATTTGATAATAGATTTACTATTTACTTCATCATTTTTGCTTTATTTGGATTGTCCATTTTATAGCTCTGGATATTTAGATCAGCAGCTCGTCCTAAGTCCTATGAAAACTTCAAATTCATGTAGACTCTACTGATACATTTTATGACATGGTGGTGAAATATAAATAAATGTGATTTGACATGTTAAGTATCAGTTGGTTCAAGTCTATAGATGGTTTGTAGAGTGTCTAAAGTGGACTATCCAAATGAAGTGTTAGTGATTTATGCAACGATCTTTTATTGTGCTCTGAAAGCTCACTGTAGATAACCTTCAAATAAAGTGCTCCCGGCCATTCCATGTCTGTTGAGACACTGATCAATGTGGCATGACGCCAGTTGTAAAGCTGCCTGACTCAATGATAATATGACTATTATCAGTTCTAGATAATACTGCACACAAAGGCCAACGCTCTGCACATAAAAGGATGTGTTGTTTTACATGTTACGACTGTTAGAAATGTGTTGTTATTTTTCCAATACAGCATTCGAGTGACTGGGTTACTGAATTACCCAGTGGTTTATAAAGCTGTGAACAGTATTTATTTTATCAGCCAGAGGTACAAACAGCATTAAAACAAATAGCCAATCTAACATGCTACAGTTTTGGCTTTAAGACAACAAATATTTTGAATTAAAAAATTTAGCTTCATGTGAGTCTGCATTCCAGATATGAAAAGAAGAGAAATGGCGTAATTGCACCAGTGTTTAATTGAATTAAGTGGGCCATAACCATGTTAAGTGCTTGTAGGCAGGCCACTAATTAAGTGCTACACAGCAGAATATGAGAACATGTGAGTGAGTCATTAAAACCTAATAACCACAATGCAATACTTTGTAAGGATAAAGCTATTTGGTCCAATTTTGATCATCAACTGATTATCCAACTGATTTAATTGTCAATTGTCACTGAACTGTCACATGTGTGTCCCCAGTTCCCCTAAAGATATGAAGTGATATTAATCTGATGATTAAATACATGTCATCTTTGTCTTAACGACTATTTTACAGAAAGAAAGCTGTATATCAATAAGTTGTCAAGTACAGCTAGCTACACTGTACATATTGATTATCAGCTAATGTAATAAGCTATCCATGTACCTCCTAGTAATATAACAGTGTGTCCTCAAGTGTTTTATTCTGCTTACACTACAGTAATTTTCCAATAATTACACATTTTTAATTTTTAATTAAAAAAACATCATATTTTTGTCCATTTAAAGTAATATTATAATAGTTTTATGCCACTACTCTCAGATCCGATTAGTCAGACGCTGATTAATTTTCTATAACAACATTACTCTGATAGTAGTGTTGACTTCAAGACAAAGTAACACTAATATGTTGTTCATGGAGATGCTGACATAATATAAGACTAACAACAAAAAAACAGTTGTGGTGGTGCAGATTTATGGAAGGGGACGTCAGTGTCAGCACTGAGAGGTACGGCTGTTCCTTTTCCAGGTCTTCAGGACAGAAGGTTTTATGCTGTGTGATTTTTGGTCACTTTGAAAAAACAACTCATGCCATGAAACCAAACTAATTTACGGTAGACTGTGTTTCCTTTATTTTTGTTTTTGCATAATTTATTCATATTCATGTATTTACATACAGTAGCTTAGTAGTAGTATTAGTGTCACCAGAATGAATAAAGCAGTTTGAATCAGCTTGCAACTATTTATTTAACCTAGTAGATATTGTTGAGCAGAGGTTGCACAGACTACTTAATCGGTCAACTTTATAAAAAAAACTATTTAAAAATACTATTTTTGTTTAACAGTGGGTATCGTGCATCGCATTTGACTGAAATGCTGGAAATAAAAATATTCTAAAATCTTTTTTGGTAATTAATGCATTTATAAAACAATCCAACTAATTGATTAATTGAAAAATATCCATAGAATAGTAAATTATCAGCAATAATGATTAGTTGTAGCTCTAAAAAACAGCATCCTCCCCATGTTTTATTCCATCAGTAAAAAATTCAATCCCTTACCAGCCTTTCGCTTTGTCCTCTCTCTCTCTTGAGAAAGAGAGTATTAAATAAATGTTCATGTTAAATAAACAATTCCTTAGAGACACCTTCAGCAGTGCAACTAATATGCTTTTCTGTGTTAAATAACAACACGTTTTAAAATTGTGAGTGTTAAACATACAAATCCTTGAGAGTAAGTTGTTACAGTAGAAATGATAATATATTAGAACAAGCACATAATTATATAACTGTGATTTGTCTTGCAGCCAAGACACACTGTTATAGGAAATTAAAGAGCACTTTCTGACCAGTCAGATTCAGGAATTTTTTGTAACCAAAGTGCTGTGGTATATTATATACCACAACGCTATAGAGTAACAAAGTTTAAGTTTAACAAACAGTAAGATGTGCTGCAGATGTTGGTGTTTAAATAGAGAAGGCACTAATGAGCAACAGGTCCAAGTGAGAAGTAACTATGGCAACAAACTAGCATTTAGGAGACTGAGACCTTTGGTTGCGGGTTGGGGTAATAATATGATTCCAATCTCTTTTTAGAGAAACAAGGAAAACTTGACATGACAGGACAGCAGTACCGACCTTTTCCTTTGGTAAAGGTGTGTTTTTTCAGGAAGTAGAATTAAAAACAACTGATTATACATCTTTTTATGATGTTTTTTTTCGGTGTTGCCCCAATTAGACGCTCTTCCATTTGATGAAACAAATATCAGCCTGCTTTTTGTGGCGCACGTTGTGACAGATGAAAGCAATCGGCTCGTTCCTGTCTGCAGCCACCTTTCTCATCCTCTGTATCCAGCACCTGTGTCAGTAAGGCCAGTGACCTCGCAATGCATGCTGGGAAGCTAGCCAGGCTGGGAGTGTCAGCTGTAATGATGAGTTGGACTGTGTGAAAGCAGGTACTGGACTGCAGTGTGATTCTCACTCATGAGACCAGACTAAACAGAATGTGGTTTTTAATCCTCTGTTGCAGTCTAAACATTAACATTTCTATTGTTCAAACCTCGGGGTGGGTGTTGCTGTATTGGGCCAGTGGCTGAACAGATTAAAGCTTATAGTGGACAGAGGAAATTGTCACTGAGAATCCTCTACACCGGGGTCTCTGTCTGTCAGCGATAAGGGGAAGGGCCAGAAGCAAAAACATCACCATATTTGGACTCTCTTTTCAATTTTGTGCCTTGTGTTTTGCGTGTGTGAACGTGAATGAGAGACCGAGAAACAGGAAGAGAAAAAGAAAAATGTGTATTGGTGCAACCTCTACAACTGCAGGAAGCATGCAAGCTGATACACGAACACTCTATGGAGTATTTGAAATAAGCAGAATAACACACATTGTTCATTTTGTGAGTTTGCCATCTGCCATCTGTACAGAAAGGTACAGAAAGGGGAGCTTTAACTTCAGAAGCATGTTTCCTCTATTTGAAGACAAAATTATATCATTTACTCAGCCTCAGTAATAATATAATTGATTGAAATTATGCCCCTGTAACATATACCCAGGACATTACACCTCCATGTCAGCAGAGGTCCCCCTCCCCTCCTCCTTCCATATTCACTTCCTAGTAACACTCTGGTTTACCGTATATAAGCACATCATTCATAAACACTCTTTGTGAAGTCTTGCCAACTACCTAATTTGTGTAATTCCGGAGCCCTGTTATTTCACTGACTGCTTTACCATGCTCCTGACCATTGCCTGTCCTAGGATCACTGATTTGGCCTTGTTGTTTTCAATGAACATTTGTCTTTTGACCCTTGCCTGCTTTTTGACTTGGATTGTGTTCTAGATTTGTTTCTAAACCTTATGCATGTGGAGCCTCAACATTCTTCCAAGTCTTGTCCTTTACAGCTGATTTCATATTTTAGATGCACCGCACATTTGCTTGTCCAATGACAATAACATTCAACATAAACCTGTGAAAATCTTTTATCCTCATATAAGTTATGAAAATAATGCACACTTATTTTACATTAATACTGTATATTGAACAGTTTTTCAACACATCTCGCTGCTTTAATTGGCATGTTATACTGTGCTTGATGTGTAATTCTGCACGTGTGTGACGAGTTCCACTCTTTTGGAAAAGTCTCTTTGAGATCTGAAATTGCCTCGGCAATTGAGAACAAACAGCACATGCCAAAGCCTCATTTAAATACTGGTTCCTTCTCCTCCTTGCATGTGACATCATTCACATAATTTTTGTTGTAAATCACCCGCAACACACTCGCTAACTGCACGCACAATGGATCTAATTGCACATGTAAATTAGCATGCTTTCTTTGGGTAAATCAGGGCCTGCATGTGCTATGGGTGCTTGAAATGTACGCAGATGTAGGAGCAAAACATGATAGGCAGACTTAGGAATGTAGCCGCGTGTATAAGTGCACCCTGGATGTGTGTCACAAGTGTTTCACAGAACAGAATATAAGCTATGTACAAGTCTGACCTTCATGCTCTCAAGCACTTATCACATCCCACTGACAGCCTTAATTACTCTCCCACCTCTCTCTCTCTCTCTCTCTAATGCCATTAAATATTCAATTCAATTCAGATTTGGTTAACCACAGACATAGTATACAGGTTTTCTCCATGAATAGAACATGGATGGTATATGTACATAAGAGCATCTTGCAATAAGATTCTGCATCTGCCAATAAGGTTCTGTCATGCAACATGGTTAAAAAGAAAACTGACTGAGGAGGGGGATGTGGAAATGTGTGTGTGTGTGTGTGTGTGTGTGTGTTTGTGTGTGTATAGTTGAGGGGGAGGGGGTATTGCAAATGTATAATTCAGGCTTCAAGCTGTATTGTGATATTGTTACACACCCTATATACTCAATAAAAAAACACTGAATTACCAAAAAAAAAAAAAAAAAGACATCAGACACCAATTGACATCTCACAGTTCACTGTTTACATGGAAATATCCTGGTTTTACATCCAGTCTTTCTTAATTTTTTTTTAATTTCTGATAACCAAAAACGCTATTTAAAAAAAAAACTTTGATCATTTTTTATTTTACTTTTTCTCTATCAAGTTACACTTTATATGCTTTTTTTTTTTCAGCAGCAATGCAGCACCGTCAAGTCAAATAATACCTCTAGCTGACAAGACTTTGTCCAGAAGTTGGCTTGCTGATTTAAAATAATAAAGACTTTACCCTGTTTCAACATCAGCGCATGTCCTGGTTGCTCCAAAACAAATTCTTTCAGACACTGTGCACTGAATAAAGAAAAAGCCACTATAAAACCCTGCTGTGCTGACACAAATCTGCAGTTTGTCATGACGCAGAGTGCGTGGGACAAGCAGCATTTAGATACAAGTAGGATATAGCAACATTTTGTCACAAGTGACTTGCTGTATTCATTATTTGCATGTGCATTCACCTATACGGCTTTATAACCTAACTCTCACTGTCGCTCCTGCCGCTGATATAAAGAACACATTAAAGCCGGCTTCACTTTTCACACAGTCATCACTCTTTTACTTTGCATTCATGTCATATTTTGCACCCTCACATCTTTAATTGCGCGTCAGGTGGCTCCGCTCTGCCTTTAAACTAATGGATTAATTAGCCACCGACAAAACAACAATATCACTGATGTTCCTAATGTCTACATAATGAGTAAAATATGAGAAACTATTAAATACAATATAAAAGGTTAAAGCAGTTTTGTTCAGTTTACTTAGTCAAGAGTTTCTCATTAATCCTATAGGCAGAGCCAGCTGTCTGAGGACTCTGACTAAACCTGATATATTGACTGATTTATTGCTTAGAATTTAGCTGCTAGTTAGATTGCTTACTTCTGTGCTAATGACTTGGTGACTAGCAAAACAAAAGTAATCTCAAAGTAGTCCTTTTGACACTCAGTGATATTCTCTGAACAAAAACGGGGGTAATGCATTTTCCCACTAGGCTTGAAGTATTTTTTTTTATATATATTTTCTTTCAATTTAAAAGGCATATGACCAAAAATGAGGCAGATGGTGTGTGAACAGATTAATATTCAGATAGATTTCAATTTCATATTATCATTTACCAAACAAGGGTCACATGCACTTCCAGAAACAGTAGTCATTAAGGAGAGGTGGGTTAAATATTCAAAATAAGGGAAGAACATGAGAACACTAAATAAAGCACTAATAAGTTGCCAAATAACTGCTGCATTTATTTACTTTGTATACTATAAATTAATAGCTAATGTGTTAATACTACCCTAATTAGTACTTTTTAAGGGCCCACTAATTATTTATGTGAGATGTAGACTCAGTCGGAGAGATTTGTTGTTTTTGAATGAATTAATCTCCAAAACCTGAGAAATCTGCAACTCCACTTTACCCCAGAAGCCCGTTTGACTTGTAAACTAACAATGCAGATGATCCAAAAGACCCAAATGAGGAAGTAATTAAATCAAGCACTTCAGTATGATTAAGCCATCCAAGGCTCTGGCAATGAAATTCCCACTGTTAATAAAAAACTACACTGTGGAACAAAATGTTACTGTGTTTGTTTGTGTCCATATGGTTATGACGACTGTATGTGGGGATGTATATAAGTAAATGAGAAACTGCAAGAAAAAGAAAAATCAAGTATTTGTCTAACGCGTAAAACAGGGGTCTTCAATCTTCTCCACAAAGGGCCGGCGTGGCTGCAGGCTTTCATTTAAGCCAAATAGATAGCACACTTGATAGTAGATTGGAGCCCAAGATGAACTGATTAAACACGGACAAACAGGTGTGGCTCCTCCCTGCTGTGAATGAAAGCCTGCAGCCACACCGGCCCTTTGTGGACCCCTGGTGTAAAAATATACACTAGCTTTCCTGTAGTCATGCATGTGCCAGTAAGAAGCATCAACAACAATATAAACAAGTTTGACAAAAAGTATCTGAATCATGAACTCAAACATTACATGACATTTCACGTGTCGCTGAAGCACTGATCCAGAAGACGATTGCTTAAAAGAAATGAGAAGAAGGGACAGCAGTGTGGGTGACAACATGTGATGTAGCCGGAGAAAAGTGAGTCATCATTCTAGCCACGTATTTTGGTCCCCATGCTCATTTCCGAGAGAGAGACCTTATTTGTCCAGAGCTCCATTAATAAAAAGATGAAAAAAAGAATCAGATTGAGAAATAGAGACACAAGTCATGAATACATTTTCATTCTAGTTCTTTCGTCTGCTGCAAGCCGACAAGTGACAGTGCTGTAGCAAACATCGGTCATCACATCGATACGTTCCATCTGAACTGTTTTTGAGTACTTACAAATACAAATCAATTCTCTTCCTCCCGGACTTGGGGAGAAAAGCACACATATACAGCCATATATAAAGTGTTCTATATGTGCACTTGTGGGACGTACGTGTGCACGCAGTCTCACGGCTGTGTAAGCATTAACCGATCTAGTGGCATCATATTAAATTGGCTGCAATCAGTATCATTTAGAAGTTTCTCAAAGCCTGAACAAATTGCATCATTGTTTTGACTCAAGTTCACGGATACATTAATGAACTGCATTTGCCGAAATGACTGCGTTTTGAAAAAGATGAAAATTACAAGTCGAGGACAGATAGCTACGGATATAAGAGAGCAATTAGCATATATCATCATCGTCATTATAATCGTTAGCTGATGGATGCAGACAATTTACTGATTTTCAGAGAAGCTGTCCATGTTTGTTTTGCACAATAAAGCCTCCTGCTGCTCGACATCCGAAAATATTTTAATGAATAATTAGATGCAACAATAAGGCTAACTGTGTGTGCGGTTTCTTCTTTGCTTAAACAGTACACCAGCCTCTAGCTTTTTTTTTTTTTTACAAGGCATTTCCTACAGTATAATTCTTCGCAACAAACATTTCCTCTTTCCCTATTTCTCTACTTTACTTTCATTAAATGAACCCCACTGTTGTGTATGCACGAGAGACAGGACATCTTTACAGTAGCAGACACTAAACACTGAAAATGTCGGCCAACAATCCATCACTAAACACCACTAAAGACAACGACACCAAGCATCTCGGCTAGCATGTTGGGGGAAAAAGGTGTTTCCAATAGGTGGTTTTCAAATCGCTTCTCAAATGTCTTGCCTGCAGCATGCTTGTAAGTAAGATGTTCTAAAAATTCTTAGCACAGGATATGAATAAATGATTAAAAAATATAGAAATATCATAAAATTATTTTAGAATATGAGTGGAAAAATCATGTATTTAATGGATAGTTTCAGAAACAAGATGTAAGTCAGCTAAAGTTCTGCCATTTTGCATGTTATCTTGCTTGAAATACTATTGAATTGCTAGCTTATTATGTGTTTCGATATTAGGACATATTTTATATTTGAGTTTCTAGTTACATACAGCAGCATTTATCTGATATCATCTATATGACATATAGTGACTGTCTGCTCTATACTTAGCTAGCTTACTTGTTCTGAGCAGAAATATTTTGAAGATCGAATTCTAGCACCCCATCAGACATTTGAAGGAAAGTCACAGATCCTGTAACTGACCCTAAAATGCTCCACCTGTTGATAATGGTCTGGCTTATTTTCATCTTTTAAAACAAAACTATCAACAAAAAAACACATCCACTTATCAAACCATATGCAAGCACTAAGCAGACTAAGCTGGCTCACTCACCCTGCTGCACGAAGGAGCCGTAGACGAACCACATGGAGTTATAGAGAGTGGTAGAGGACACAGAGCCCATGGGCAGCCGTGGTGGGTTGAGCCAGTTGAGCAGGTACACAAGCGTGCCTACAAGGAGCACAGTGCCAGCAATGCAAGCCCACAGCGACAGGTCAAAAGGCGCCAAGCAGGCAAACATGTCCACCGTGCGCTCAGCTTTCTTCAGCAGCACGCCCACTGAGTAGTCCATGTAGCGTGTGGTGAAGTCCACAACACTCTCTCGCTCAGGCGTGATGGTCAGCGCTGAGATCCCCACGTCTGCTCTCTAAAGGAGCACAAACACACTGGTTTATGCACACAGCACAGAAATACACATAAAACCTTGAAAAATGCATAACTACATATAGTACACATACATCCGGACTCTCCATAAATACCTACAAATGTCACACATGTATCCAGACTAAGTTCAGACTATCTAAGTGCTTTTAGATGTTTTATGTGTATGTGTATTTTGTTGATTATTTTATTTATTTTTATGTAATGGATTTTTTAAACCCCAATTTGCTATTAATAACCTTGCCTAATAATAATAATAATAATAATAATAATCTCTCTCTATATATATACATACATATATATATATATATATGTGTATATATATATATATATATATATATATATAGAGAGAGAGAGAGAGAGACAATGCACATTTATATACTGTGTATAAAAACTACACGCTCAAACTACATACTGTTCACTGTTATGATTATAATCATTTCAATTTCCCCATGTCACATCAAGAGAAGTGCCAAGGCATGGGACTTTCTTCACCACAATAAATAACTCAATATCAGATTGAAAAGCAAACAAACAACCACAGGAGCCTATATTTTAGCTAGAGGCTATATTGACTGCTGCTGAATGGAAATTGCATCTACAGTGCTCAGATGCAAATCAGCATCCTATTTTTTTTCTTCTTTTTTTCTTTTTTTTTTTTCTCTAGTTCAGGAACATTCTGTGTTGTCAAGCATGCAGACAGGAAGAGCAGAGCCTATAGGGTCTGATAAGAGGCTCTGTCAAGAATCATTAGCCACCTGTGCATGTGAGAGTGTCCATTTTCATTATCAGTGTTGAGCCTCACCTGGCTGACTCTCATTAGATAGAATGGCCACCGTGAGCGGACAGGAAGAGATGGATGACCTCTGTGTATGCACAGGGTTGTAGCGCCATTCACATCCTGTGCCTTTAATAGTACCTGCTCATGTCACTAGAGCCACTGGCTAAATCAATTCTCTAATACGTTGTGTAGAGATGTGAAATTTGCCCACTTTTGATTATTTATGTAAACATGGGCCTTGATAAATTTAGTACTTGATTGTGCGAATCCATTAAACCTGTGGCAAAACAACATTGCTACAAGATGCACAAACATTATTGCTAAAATGAAAATAGTCATTTATATGTATACATTATTTTAACGCTAGATTATATTTGGTTCATAAACTTCTCCTCTCTCACATTAGGGATGTATGACACTTTTACTTCCACAGAACCGTCCTCTGCATTGCATCTGTCATAATGATAGCCATTTTATCACACTGCATGCAAGACTGGAATACTGCGCACGTTTCTCCTGAGCTCACTAAGCACATCTGAACACAGCTGCTCCGTGCTTCATAATGATTTTGTAAATTGGCCCAAACATATCACTAACAAACTGCTTTCTCAAACTTATGTTAGGGGAAAAAAAACAAACAAACAGAAAGGGTACTCACTTAAGGAAAACAGTGCAAGCTGATCATTTTTACCCTTCTACTCACAATTAAATCACAGCTGACTAAACTTGCTAATTTCACGGTTTGATAGGAGAGCTAAATGCTTAAAAAGCCAGAAACGGTCATTTTTGCAGCATATTAAAGCTGTTCATAGATTTTGGGGTTCTAAGCCTGCCTAGCAGAAAGAAATATCAAAATATAACTCTGTGCATGTGTGTGTATGTGTGTGTGTGAGAGTGAGAGAGAGAGAGAGAGAGAGAGAGAGTGTGTGTGTGTGTGAGCATTACTAGTGGGGACCAAATTTACCCACAAAGATAGGAATATGACCAACTCTAACTAAAAGAGGCATAAGGTTTCCTTTTTGGTTATTGAGGTTAATGTTATATTTAGGTGCAGGCATAGCATTAATTAGCTGCATTAATAATTATTTCAATTATATTACACAGTATTATGGTTTTATATTCTCAATAGTTTTATGGACTGAAAGAAGCGGTGCAACTCGCAGGTCAATTTTTATGCTGCAGCTGTTGAGTAATAGAAATGAATGAATTCATCTCCAGTAACTACTTTATCCTGGTCAGTGTCACAGTGGAATCCGGAGCCTATCCCAGAAACAGTGGGTGGATGGAACGCCAGCCCACTGCAGGGCACACATTCATCCACGCCTACAGGCAATTTAGCATAGCCAGTTCACCTACTGCAATGTTTTTAGACAGTGGGAGGAAACTGGAGAACCGACAGGAAACCAGTGCAAACATGGGAAGAACATTATGATTATAAACAGTGACAAACAACCGGATAAAAAAAAAAAAACAACCTGTTTCCTGTCAACTTTCTCTGATGTAAGGAAATGAATACTATCTTAGAATAGTTCACTGTGAAGCCCTTCATTCAACTCTCACCCTACTGTCATACAGCAAACAACATAACCCAAGGGCAAGCCAAATTTCTACAGGGTGTCCCAAAAGTCTCCATACATAGGGGAAATGAACACTTTTTAGCAAAATGTCCCCCAACATTTTTCATACTTAGTTTATATATATTGTTTCAGGTAGCCTTTAAGAATGACTTTGACAAAAGAATGTATTGAAATCATTCTCATGGCTGGATCAGGAAGCTGTCGCAAGGTTGTGATGTGACTTTAACAGGAAACATGGCAAGCACATCGCACACGACACTGCTGCCAAACTTATTAACTAATTAAAAAAGGACTGGAAGTGTTGCGGACCAAGCGAGAAGTGGACGTCTACGAACATCCACTGATGAAGGCACAACCGACCTGGTGCCCCCTACGTATGGAGACTTTTGGGACACCCTGTAGTTTAAGCTGGACAAAAACTGCAAAATACTAAGGTTTAAGTGAATCCCAAAGATTTCACGCTGCTGCAAAACAACGTGCCCACTGTGTTTATCTTGCTGGAAATTTTGATAAGCTGCAGAGCTATTTTCTGGCTGTCCGGTTGAGAAGCAGGCTTGCCGTAGGGACAGGGGAGAGTGGAGAGTGGCGCTGAAGAGATACTGTCAAAAACCCACGAATGGAAAGCAGCATGTGGTTCTGGGTAATGGCCCTGAAAATGCTGAGATGACCCCTGACTGCTGAAATATTTTTACCTTTTTGTTTACTGGCCTGTGGAAAACATTTCAGCTCTAGGTTCATCCACATGCAGGGAATCTGTGCCACTTTTCTGGCGACTCGACACAGAGATCACAAGACAAGCAAGATAATACACATCTAGTATTCAACAACACTGATTTGGGCTTTGTTTCTGAGAGCAATACTATGTTTCCCACCTGTTGGATTGACTTTCTGAGCAATGCCTCACCTTGAACACCAGCTCTCCAATTAGACCGTTCCAGCTTCCATCAGCTTGTTGGCTGCCATATTTGTGATCAGGAGCCAAATAGATCTCATACTTGAAGCCCAGGTAATTAGACAGAGCATCCAAAACATCGATAGCGAATCCCTGATACTTTTTGGGCTTCCCCAACACATTCTCGGACACCATCACAAACGGCTCCTCCTGCAAAATAATTTAAAAAAACACATCGTAAAATTCAATAAAATGCCCAACACTCTGTTTTCCTTGATTACTGACCTCTGCATCATAGCAACAATCAGTTGAAGCCTTCCAGCTACTGTGCATGCTTTATATCATTCTAGCATTGTATTACTCCTTTTTTTTTTTTTTTTTAACCTTGTCTATTTTGCCTTGTCTAGCATCTAGCCCTATCAGTGTGTTTATATTGAGCCCTCGTTACGCCTGGGTTTGTCTGCTTCAGATCTCATATTAAATCTAGCCTCTTTATCTTGCCTTATTATGTTTATTAGTTTCTTGCTTTACATTTATATTTCTCTCCCTTGTATGTGCCTTTATAGCTTATTTCACCATGCTCTTGTTCACTTCCACATTGGTCGATTTCCTTAGATTTGTTTTGTATTAATCATGCTGTACTTTACTGTTTTTCTTTGTTTAAACTTACATGTTACAATTATAAGGTTCTCTTCTCACACTTTTCTGTTATTTACACACAAATGTGAGAGATTTCACACTAAAATAGGGTTTAAAGAAAATACAAAAAGGCATGAATACAAAATTGTATTTTTGCTTTGGCCTTACTGAGGTTAAGTAGTTTATGAATCAATATCTTATAATTATGGCTCTCGATTGGTGCAACAATAAAATAGAGAAGCATTATGCCACTATACTCAGAAGATCACAAGCTAGCTAGTAGGTGGGAATTGGGAAAAACGTATAATTCCATGGTCTCGTTTAATCATGGACTGATGTCCATTTACTCTGATATTGGTCTGATACACATGATAAACATACACTGTACTTACTAAAGGACAGACTGCATTTCTTCGTTACTTTACAAACACACATTTTACATATAACGTACACGAGATAGCATTTCAACCAAACCATGGACTACTGTGTTTTGAACACAGCATGACAGATGAACATGCACCTGAATCTATGACATTAAACTGAATAAAAACTTCAAAACGCTTCCCAGAGTGAAAAAGTTCACAGAGCCATTTTCTCCAGCTGAGAATCAGGCTTGTTGCGGGAACAGGGGATGATGAGATACTGTCAAAAGCACTGGAATGGAAATCAGCATTCAAATCACCACCACATACACACACAGACACACACACACACACACACACAAAACCCTAGAACCAAAACATCAAAAAGTAAAATGCAAAGCAATCAAAACATAATCACAGCACGCTGTTTAGTCAAAGCTCTTTTTTTTTTTTTTTTTTTAAATTTGCTACATGATCTAATTCTGCAGTATGTAATAAAGCCTTAATGTCACTTCACGTTAATGTGGCTTCATGAGCTTGGACATTATTATGTGCAAAGTCACAAGGGCATTACTGCTTTGTCACTTTCAATGAGCAGTAATGAAAAAGTCCATTCTGCTTTTGTTGTGGTGGAGGTCTGGATATAATAAAGCCAGGGGACTTGATCAAAATTCTCAGAAAACATGCAGATGAAAAAAAAAAAAAAGTTTCAGTGTAATAAGTAGAAAGGTGGACAGGTTGAAGAAAACCCTTTTTAATGAGAAGTCTAATTTTAATGTTCAGTAATAATTTTGTCATGACCACAGCAGCTTCAGCTTCTACATCTCACAATCATCGAAGTTACTAGCATTGTAACATTAATTAAGCATATGGCTAAAGATTAATGCATTAATTCATAGCAGAGGTATTTTGAATTCTTTTGTCCATACATGGAAAATGCATCTTGTGTCAGAAAAAGTGATATAGGCTTTAGTGACTGGTTGATTCAGACTGTTGTCAGCACTGTTTATGAATTTCAACACTAAGAATTAGGTGTGTAAACAAAACCAATTCAAATTGGAAAATCAGTCCAGCAGTCTCTGAGGCCCCGTTCACAACTGGCATTACCATGAGTCCTGGGTGGTCTGATAGCACTAAGTGAACAGGGTCCAATGTATCTCAGAGATGCATTGTGATCCGATCGCTCAAACCACCTTTGGAAGTGGTTTGAGAGATCAGATCACAGTGCGTCTTTGAGATACATTGGACCACCTTTGGAGGTGGTTTGGGATTGGGATAGTCATCACATAGCTTACAGTTGTCCCTAGATCATGATTAAAATTGAAGGCAGTTAGAGCCTTTTCATTCGCAGGACCTAGGCTTTGGAATAAGTTGCCACGTCTCCTTAAGTCTTCACCAATTCTTGAGGTTTTTAAATCATGTCTCAAAACACACCTCTTTGTTTCAGATTTTGAATCTGTTTAAATGAAGTATTTTGATTTGCTTCAATTGTACAGCGCTTCGGTCAACAGTTGTTGTTTTTAAAATGTGCTTTATAAATAAATGTGACTGACTCACTGACTGACTGATGCCGTTGACCACATAACATTTGTAGTGTGAATGCAAAAGCACCTTGATGCATCTCTGGCAGCAACAAAGGACCAGCTAATCAACTACATCACTGACCAAGCCAGAAAACTGTAATCATGTTATCATTGCGAGACTGTCTGGAAATCACATTGAAGAGTAGAGTTCTCCACTGCTAAGGATGAGGAATAATGGATAAATGCTATAACAGCAGAGACGAAAGCAACTGGCTTTTGTTGCTTCTTTCATCATCTTTTTTAGTTTTGTTAGCAGATCACGTTATCGAAATGTTTGAAACAGCCCACACAGCTACATGAGACTTGGCAAGACATTTCTGGCTGAAAGCAGATGCAGCAGTAGACCAATGTAATAAAATGTGCAAATGTTTTAGGAGCAAAAGGCCTTCAATCACTGATGAGGAAGACTATAGATTAAAAAGGCTCTGAGTAACTGCTTCTTTCATGGAGACCATCTGCACTGACTGACCCAGCTAGACAGATGGAGGTACACATTCTCTGAGGGTTACTAAAACCAAACTGCATCAGTTATTCTGAAGACCAGGGATGATGTGATTTGGAACAAATCAGATCCCTAAACCTGACTGTGTTTTGTAAAAAGGTCTGCAAACACTGTCACAGTCTGTTGTGATGGCTCTGGGGGAAATCTAAAGGTCATGCAATTAAAAAAAAAAACTTTCTGAAGGAGCTTATCAGCTTAGGCTGACTGTATTTCCCTTTTCACTTCACAGATACTATTTTTGGGACACTTCATTTTTGGGATACTATTTTTTTTTTTTTAAAGATAATGGAAATGAAGAAAGGCTCTCAAAGCTTGTAAATGACAAAATTAAATTCATCAATTCATATTTGTAGGTCTTCTTTGTGAGAAGGGATGTATCTCATTCCAGTCTATCTAAATGCCAAAATTAAGCATAGTATGCTAAACCTTATAGTATATTATCCACAACAGAATCACTCCAGCTGAGTTTCCAGGAGAGTGCTTTACAATGTTCAAGATGTCTGCAATCAGTATTTGAGTACTGCACTAACTACAATCTGTAGATGATTTACGGTTCATGAAGTGTAAATACAGGGTGCCATTAAAATAGATAAATAAATAAATAAAAAGCTGGGGGAAAAACCTGCCAATCAAACCTGTGGTGGACAAATAAGTATTATTTATCCTTGCCTGTGTTCAATCACAAACAATTAACCTTTAAAAACCTTCTTTTCTATGAGTCAACAATATACTGTAGTTCAGGATGTCAATTCGACTTAATTAATGTAAAAACTTGTTGAAGTAAGTGGATGACAGAGCCAGGGCAAAAGCATTTTATTCCAACACAAAAACAATCAGAAATAGATTTCATTTTCTCGCTAAAAGATTCCTGTTTTGTCTTTATGTTCAGAGTGCACTTGTGTAACGATGTCTTCTGCAACAATAAGCAGTCTTCCAGGTTTAAGATTTAACCCTAGAGATAAAGTAATCTGCTGTTCAGCTCTTGATTATTTAATTTGCATTACCGCTAAAGGCATTTGAGTGCTTAGTGCTTCAGAAGACAAGAATTAAGGAAAGCGTGGAGGGATCACACAGGCTAGGAGTTGAAGAAGTGACAGCCTACTCCAGCTTACAGACTTAAGTTTAATCAACTTTGCTCCTCTTGTAGTCTTGAATCTACTGTCAAAGTCTCATAAGCAATAATAAGCCCAGAATGCTGCCAAAACCACACTGGAAGACATTAAAATGTGCTCAAGAGCTTACAGGACATTACTTCTTATCATTCAATCTACGATATAACCGTAATGATCAAACTGAGAGGTTGAATGGTTGGCTGCAATGAGATATGCACCCTATGATAAAATTCCCTTTTCCTGAATAATACCTATAAGTAATCAGTCTGGTGAAAGTGAAATGGCTCTAAAAGCAATAGTCTGTAGGGATAAGAGGAAGCAGTAAGTAAAGATTTCAGGTTAGGAAAGAACTGCATATATAAAAAAAGCAACAACTAAGTACTTACACTATTCAACTAGACAAGCAACCACAATAGACTATGATTTTGAGCTCTTTTTAGCCCTGTTTTCTTGGGACTTTCCTTGAAACCAGTCTCACTTCAGTTTTTTCATCCTCATATGCTGAACTGTGCAACCGCATAAATAATAATAAAAAAAATAAAATAAAGACATTATCTTAATTAAACGTTTGGCATCCACTGAAGACATAATTAAAATTTGTCTGCAATTACCAGCCATAACATTTTATTTAATAATATCTATTTAGGGGCAAACATTAACTTAATATTGCTATTATTCAACAAATAATTGGTGCATAGTTGTTTAGCAGTAAAATCACCATTTGTATATTTTTTTGTGTGTGTATCCATTCAGACTCAGCCACATGTAATGAAAAAAAAACTGCAATAGAATGCAACAAATTTAAACATGGCTAATTAAACATTAGCTCTCATTAGCTATCTAGTTTTTCTTTTTTTTTTAATTTCACATTTGGCTGTTAGCTAGTTGTGCTGTCAAAGTCACGCAGCTCTCCATAGCCCTAAATGTGTTTTTAAATCCTGCGTTCTCCAACATCGAGTTGTGTCTCATATCTGCAGCTAGCAATTTCCCAATCACCGTGGTGATTTCTTCAACCTGGTATTATTACTGAGAGATGTCTTACTGCCTAATACAGGGACTGCACAATCTCAGACCATAAGAACCCTACAGTGCATTATGAGAGCAGCTGAGAAGATCTTCATGGTCTCTCTACTCACCATTGATGCCTGTTACCACAACCGTTATATCCAAAAGGCCACCAGCTTTGTTTATGACCCCTCCAACCCCTGTCATGGACTCTTCACCCTCCTGCCATCTGGCACAAGGTACATGAGCATCCATGCCGCCACCACCAGACTCCACAACAGCTTCTTTCCTGAAGCATTGACAATACACAACACACTGCTGCCTCCCAACACTCACCTGTGCTAATCAAAACTTTCCCAACATCTACCACTGTACAACTATCACTGCACATCTATACTTTATATAATACTGCACTGAGACACTTTTACTGTTATGAAACACTTTTTTTTTAACTTGCTGCTACCTCTCCCTTGATATTGCTGCTACACACTCTTCACTCTTTTTGACAATTGTTCGCACTAGTTCTCCCATGCAACACTGTTCTGTTGTACTATCTAGTTATTGTCCACTGTCCTGTGCACTTACAGTCCTGTGTATTTATTCTATATTTTTCACTCGTCTCTCACTGGCATATATCTGCACTTTATGTAGTCCGGTGTACTGTGCTACTTTATCATTATGTTTGGACAATGACATTTAATTCCAGTGTATACAAGCTATACAGAGGAATGACAGTAAAACCCCACATGACTTGAGTATGTGTGTGTGTGTGTGTGTGTGTGTGTGTGTGTATGTGTGTGTGTGTTACTTTGTGTTTTCTTCTAGTTCTACTGACTAGAGAGTAGCACAAAAGAGTGATGTCAGTGAAGATGCGTGGATGTGTCTTTGGTGTTAGTAATATAATACATATTCTGCAGATTCAGCACTCTGTAGTGTTTCAAGATAAAACGGAAGCTACTTTTTCAGCAGAGTGAATGTGGGCTTGATTAAGTTAAAGGTTTATTACGCCCCACATAATATAAACAGTATTTTATAACAAATAGCCTACTTTTTTTTTTATGATTGTTTGATACTCAGATGTATCAAATCAAGAGCCAACCAAATCAAGAATCAATACAATATGCCATAATATTACACCCCTAATCACAATACTTCACAAGACATCTTCTGATACTCAATATGCATCAAAATATATGATTATGGGGAGATTTCAATAACAAAGTTCCAAAAAGGGACATGATAAGATCATGTATTTTTGTTCAACTTGTTAGAGCAAGTTTAAAAATGGTTTTAGATGTTCTATCAGGTACTTCTTACAATGAGTTTGCACTGACACTAATGATGATATAATGAGCCATTAATGCCAATAATGAGAATACTGATGGCAAAAAAATGAATAGTGGTGGAAATGAGACATTGGTGAAAAACCAATGAAAACATGAAAAAAAACTTTTCTTTTGACAGTAAATCATCATGGTCATGTATATTTGCATTCCAATGCTAACAACTTATTAAAATATTGTGAATACATAACAGTGATACAGTGTGCATAAAGCTTCACACAGCATTGGGAGGAAGGTACTTTGTTTGGCATTTGTTATTACCCACACCTTTTAATCTCAGAAAAAAAAAATCTTCTTTGCAATGCTTCTCACTAGCATAAATAAGCTTACTCAAAGCAGCACTGACAGAACACAACATTCACCCACCATTTTTTACATGACAGCTCCTATCACCTAACGCCTTGTATTCACCACTGCTGTGTTCGGCATTGGTTGCGCCAGTAAAAGTAATACTCTGCTGCTTATTTTTCATATTGGCTTTAATAAATCCCTATCGATGAACGGAGAGTTTCAGGGAACGTCAGGCAGATTTATCTCGGAGCAGGCGTTATTGACTGTATGCCGCCTGCACATTAAACCAGTGCTTTCTAATCCACACCAGGCCCACCTCGCTCAATAAGCTATTAGTGGGAATGTGGACATGCAGGCCAAGGCTCACAGCAGCCAAGAAGCGTCATCTATCAGAGACCCTCTGAGGAGATGCTGACGTCGGTTACTATTACTGCCATTGGAACTTTGCACTGTTTCGAAATATGCCATTTGGTTTTATTGTAGCATCATCTATCCTTCATCTACACTTAACATGTGAAATTCACCAGTGGGCGAAGCTTGTATTGATTCCCTTCTCGTTATATGGCCATTGCTTATATTGAACTACACATTAAGTTATTCAAGGTTGTACAAATTAGTAGCAGGCAGAAAGTGGGGTATCGTGCAAATATTATATAAACATTTATGTAATATTGTACAGCAAAACGAGTTGGCTTGGGAATGTGACTGGGTGTACAAGCATCTACTGTATGCCTCACTTATTTTTCCTTTCACTCTCAAGACTCTCCTCACATATGGCTGACTTTGGAAGCGTATGGCAATGCTTTTCCCTCTAACTCAGGCTTATCCCTAAGATCTCTGCCTCTCTCTCTCTCTCTCTCTCTGTCTCTCTCTCTCTCCCTGGCACCACAGTGACAGTGATGCAGACAAGAATAGTGTTTGGGTGGTGGGATGCTGACAAGCTCCATGGCAGTAGCAGTGTTTCCCTGCCAGTCTGCCCATGTCTAGAGAAGCTCAACATCCTTGACTCGGGTGCCTATCAGAAACTCCATGTTAGCAGTGCTATAAATCCTGACACCATAGTCACTGGGGCACTCAGTTACATCCAGTGAACTCATGAACCTCCAGGACCTCTGTGACTAATCTGTCTGCCACCAAGAGGGAAGAAAATGTTTTCTCTCCATTTATGTGAAGCTCTGATTTATAAAAGACTAAATTTCCCACTGGTGCAAACTCCCTTCTTACCTGAACCCATATTTTTATTGCAGGGAACTAGGGAACTCAGCAAACATTTTTTTCTCTGTCCTTAATTCTTTGACTCATTTGAAGTGTTTTTAATGAGGTATTATAACTGGAAAGGGTAATGTTGCACTTAAATACTTCATGAGCTCATTGGTCTCTATGAGAAGGCAATAGGTCAATGGCTGGATGGTGCAACAGTATGCTTTAAATAACTTAGTGATATTATTCATGAATATTTGAGCTGAACTCAAGCTTTGAACTTCACGCATCAATTTACACTATTATAGTACCTTAATTTTAGGCCTGATATAGTTGAACATGTAAATAAGGGTTACTAAAATTATTTTCTTTTTTGTTTTTTAATTTTAAATTGTGTTTCTGCAGGATTTTGCATTTGAGTTTTCCCCCCAATGGTTCACTAAATTTATTCTAAGACGTTTGAGATTCTAAGAATAATGAGTGGATATTAATGTATTCAATTTGATATATTTTTACCCTTAATAAAAGTATGTTACATAATTTGGCATAAAACAGTAGGAAACCACTTAACCTTTTAACTGCAACATATTTAGCACAAATACATCACTACAATAATTCACTTTCCATATTTTGCTGAAAACGGCAGTAATGAATCTCCTTCTACAAAGAGCAACTTGGATACATCCATACTAAACAATTATATGCCTATTTCAAATCTCCCTTTATAAAGAAGACTGGTAAATAGCTTTGTAAAATTAAATGGTCACTATGACAGTCAGGTTTCTGGCCACATCAAAGCACTGAAGCTGCCATTAAAACTTATTAAATGATATTAGACTGAACGCGGACTCTAGCAAAATATGAGTGTTAGTTTGTGACAGTGTTATTTGTTACACTGTTTTCTGTAAGATATTTTAGACAGATTGAAAAACTAGTTAGGACTGTCTCCAATGGTCCTTAACTGGTTCTGATTATACAGTAATTGACACCATTGACAGTTATGAATTTGAGTGAACCTCATTGACATACAGGGTTCCCCATGCCTCGTGCTCCCTTTATGCCAATTCAGATAAGGTATTAAAATTACCTATCGTAGATTAGCAGACAACACACATCTACTTAGCTCTTCTATCTAATGACTACAAACCCACAGACTCATTATTGCAATGCACACAGAAAATAAATGACTGAATGTGCCAAATTTCCTTCCTACTACAGAAACAGAGATTTTATCTGGCACAAGAAATGAAAGACTGAAAGTTTACTTTGGGCCGTATTCAAAATCTGTGACTTAAGTCCAATAGTTACGTCAATATTTACACAGAGGACGTTAACTCTCTTAAGTCAATTTTCTGTGCACCTCATGCAGATTATGCAAATCACCTGTGTGTAGTTCACGCCACCTAGGGTGCCAGATTTTTCTGAACAGAGGTGTCCGAGTCAGGGGTTCTTAACAGGGTCTAGACCACCACCTTTAAACACATGCACTTTCCTGTAAGCCTGAAAAAAATCAGGGGATAGATAATGTGGACGAAAGAAGCATGTCACATATTTTTTCTTTGCTGTCAAATGTTAATTGTGCACACAATTTAATTTAGCCGTGAAATACTAAATCAAGGTAATGAAATCGTAATGCGTGTGCAGGATGTAGGCTATTAAATCACTTTCGATTCAACATCAAATGAACAAAAACATTGTCATTATTTTACTACAATGTTTTTGTTCATTCGATGTTCTTTCCTGTGCCCGTAGTTTAAAGGATAATCTGACCAAGCACTCATCTCTTTTGTGTACAGCTCATTTTAATTTAATTAATTTAAGGGATGTGTTTAATTTACTTTAACTTTGTCCATAAAGAAAACTGTCCTTGAAAAAAAGCAACGTCTCCGTCCAATTAAGAAGCTGTCTCTTTCCTGTGTGTGTGTGTGTGTGAAAAAAAAACATTTTCATAGACTTTAAAGGGTGATACTATTAATTAATTTGTAGTCATATTTATGCATTTAATATTGGCCTCAAGTGGTACAGTATATGGGGTATTGTTTGTGTATTTACAGCTCGAAACATGAATTTCATGTTATTTCATGACATATTATATAGGTTATATCAAACTGCTGCGCAGTGATGGTGGACTTCATACTGTTCCTCACTCAGGCTGATACTGTGCAAGACAAATAACTTCTGAATAGCACTTAAACAATTTCCATATTAAATCCTTGCTATGCGCACTTAATTCAACTCTGAATATGGCCCCTTGAGTCCAAGACCCTAAAGACAAAAGACCATGTCAGACATCTTGGCTGACTTACTGCTGGACTCGGCTCCTAACTTAAGAGGTCATATCAAAGCAGTAGCTTTCCACCGTCTCAAAAGCATAAGTAGATTCAGAGGTTTAATATCTAAACAGATTGTAGAGAAGCTCACCCATGCCTTTATCTACAAGAAAGTGGACTACTTCAATGGTCTCTCTCTACTGATCTCTTTAGTAATAAAAAAAAAAAAAAAAAGAAATCATTAAACAGCTCCAGCTCATTCAAAATGCAGCCTCTAAAATGTTAACCAGGACAAAGAGAGTGGAGCACATCACACGTCCAATCCTTACAGTGACTTCCACTTAATTACAGAATTGATTATAAAGTGCTTACAAGTTACACAAATCATTTAATGGCCTTGGAGCAAAATACATCTCTGACCTGCTTGAAGAAAACAAACCTGAGCAGACTGTTCAGATCATTAGGAGCCGGTCAGCTAATAGCACCTAGACAATATCACTGGCATCCATGGTTCACAGTTTAAAAGGTAATTGGACAATTGATGCTGCTCTCTGTGCAGGAAGCACAGTGCTCTACTGCAAGCATGTTCAGTGGCTGGTTTCATGTATCCTGGAGGAAGCGTATGCTTTCCTTCCCACTCTCAGATGAATTGGTTGAGTTACAACAGGGAGGAATCAGACAGCAGTTGGGAATTGGTGACAACAAACATTAGCTCTGTTTCCATCTGTGCTTTTACGCAGAAAATGTCAATCACCAATATAGTTGGATGGAAATAGAAACATATACATTTTTACACTTACTGGAGGTAGAAATATTTGTATCGTTTATCAGAACTATGATAAACTGCACACGCTGTTCATACAGTGAAAGTGTACTGAAGGAAGGACATAAAAGACTTGAATGAAGGAGGTAACCAGCTGAATGAAACCCAGCCGATTTCACATCATTTTTGAAACGATTACTCACTTAAATTAAACTCAGCTTTAATTTAGATTTGAATGATCCGATTTAAATGAGCTCCTGAATAAATAATAACCACACAATAATCAGGAAGAGCAAGTGTATGCTTCTTGTGTAGTTTTGTTTCTATTTTGTATTTGCATAATGTTATCATAACACACACACACACACACACACACACAGACACACAAATTAGTGCTAATATGATGTGACTGTGGTGGGCAAATCAGTGGCCCATTCACCAGGAACAAACAGATTTTGAGTCAGTTTTCAATTTTTACAGTTGCCCAGTGGAAAAATAGGTTCAGTAAATAGGTTCATTTTTTAAATTAAAATATACAGTATTTTTAAAAAAAATAACACAATCCAGTTGGTTTAAATATTGCATGGTGGCACTACTAGTTGGATACTCGCTCCTGCATCCCACCGCCTGCTTGCATTAAAAAACTTGTCTGGTGATTTATTTAATGTCTTTTAATAATATTTTACAATTTTAAAGATTAAATACAAAATTAGAACATCAGCTGTTTAATATTAAATAATAATTATTTAAAAAAGCATTTATCACGATATTGCTATTATATCGTCATATTGCCCAGCCCTATCAGCACTGCACAGGCATGTGAAAACAGTATCGAGCTAATAGTATGCGGAGAGCTGGTTCAAGCTAACCAGCTTGTTATACTTTGGTGTTAAATTACATTAGCTGTAACTTTAGAGACTAGTTAATTACATTTTTCAGCGGGCTAGCTATTACATTTATGAATTGTTCACCCCACTTTCTTCCAATCCCACACAACTGGTAGCCTTCCTGTCCTGAGGAATCTCTGAGAGTGCGTGTCTAAGAGTACATGCGCGTTCATCTGGTTAGGTCAGTTACAATGTGGGGGTGGGGTCCATCATTTGGGAACAATTGCTCACTGTTTTTCGTGCTTATTCCCAGGTACTCACTCTGCATTTTGTCAGACTGACATATCATAATATTTTCAGCAAGCATATCACAAAAAGTAGTAAAAGAAGGGCTGAGAAAGAGTGAGACATGAACTAGAAGCAGCATCTCTTTCTTCTTGTACTGACTTCAAAGCAGGGATGTGAAGAATTCAGACAACTAAATCTTTAACAAACTCTAGGGACCCCCTCAAATCTGTGCTGGAGGCAATATAGAAGAACTGAAATCTCAATATACAGCTAGCTCTTACTCATCCTCAAATCCCACACTCAAGCCTACCAAACTCCCTTTCAATAAATGTACGAGAGGCGTCATGGACTTTGATGAGTCCATGCACTACTATCAGTGGGGAAACAACCACAACAGTTTTATTTAGGTGTGACTAAATGTAATCCACATCCAAATCGCACCCTTTGATGTCAGCTGACAATATAAACAGAACACAGCTTTATGTAATGGATATTATTTAGGCAGATATAACATCTACAACCAAACGCAAAACGAAAAAGAATTCTGTAGAAAATATTAAAAGTAGCTCTTACCAGGACAGTAACAACACGTAGCACCACCCCGCGCATGTTGTTCTCCAGCTTCCGGTCTGACAAGGTCCCATTCAGTCCATGGACAGGGTCCCAAGTCGCCAGCTTCAAAAAAAAAAAAAAAAAAAAAAAAAAAAAAAAAAAAAAAAAAAAAAAAAAAAAAAAAAAAAAAAAAAAAAAAAAAAAAAAAAAAAAAAAAAAAAAAAAAAAAAAAAAAAAAAAAAAAAAAAAAAAA
>CM040982.1:13570462-13606643 GCA_022985145.1 Pangasius djambal
CTGTAGTCTCTCCACAATCTACCACTCAAAGATAGAACTCATCTAAACAGAGAAAGATTTTCTTTATTATTATTATTTAGTTATTCAACACTGTACTGAAACTGCATCAAATCCAGCAGACTGCTCTCTGGGAATGCAAGCATCAGGTACTGTATCGAAATAATATAATTATATTCCAGCTATTACAGTTATGGAGCATGTATTCACTTCTGTCACTGAAATAAGACGTAAGGAATTAAATACAAATGCCTTTGATATCTGTATGGGCCAAGGGGGACAGAAATGCAACAGTAAGCACAGAAAATACACAGGGTGTTTATTCACAATGCAAAACATTAAAAAAATGCTGGCACAGTTCTCTTCTTTTTTCCGAAAAAGTTATTTTGTTTTTCACCTGAATTCCGTTGGTCGCTGTATCACATCAAAGATGGAAAAAGACATGATTTATCTTGGTTTAATTTTTTGCATCATAAAAACCTGCAATTTGAATAGAAACTGTATCAACAGTACTTTAATGCAGGAAATACCCCATGCATGCATGACACTAGTATTAACACAGAAATAAAAACTTGCTTTTAATGTATTAGCCCCTTTTTTTCTTTAGGTTGCAAAGAGTCCCTTCTTTTTTTCCTTTCTCCTCTCTTTGATTTCTGATCAGAAAGTTTATAAAAATCTTCAGTACCCACTTTTTTGTGTGTGTATGCCTCTTTCTTATCCGTGACCCCTTTTCCTTTGTGTTGCAAGGTCGTGTTCACCGATGATGTCATTCGCACTACACAAGGAATGCACTTAAGTTCTAGATTAAAACTTTTTGGGGGTTGGGAGGAAACTGAAGAACCCAGAGGAAAGCCACACTGACAACAGAGAACAAACAAACTCCATATGGACAGTAACCTGAGCTCCGGATCGAACCAGGGAACCTGTGAATATTTCACTAGGCTAAATTTGTTTAAATTGCTGTCTGACAGTTAAGGTTTATTCTATACACATATATACACTCCCACATTTAAGTTCCCTATATTTAGGAGTGAATGGCAACTGTTTTGATGCTTCTGCAGTTAATGAGTCAGAACAGATGTAGCCATGGGCTGTTGCATGCAATTTTATCCATTGACCTTTCCATATGGATAGTTCTTAATGATTATTGTCAAATATTTCTGCACATAATGGTATGACAATCAATCATAATAATCAGCTTTCTGCCCCTGTGTTCCAGACCCACAGTTGTCTGGCCAAGCTGGTCAAAAAGCTTTCTGAAGCTGGTCAGAAAAAAGATTTAGTGATTAAGATAAAGTCCTTACCAGAACCATGGTTACATAAGCAAGTGGTTTTAGTCAGTCACCATCAGAATTGACCAGAATTGTGTAATCATGTAATTACGATGTTAACATTCATATCTACTACTGTCAAACAATATTTCTTAAACCTCCATAAATGTTCATTAACATCAAACAGGGGTGTCAAACATACAAACAGGTGTCCCGGGATAAGCCAAATAAAGGTTCTTAGGAAAGGTTCTTGTGGACTGTAAATTAATTGTAAGTTTAGAAAAAAAAAAAAGAGCTAGTACCTGTTGTACCACTAGGGGGCAAAATAGAGCAATAAACTAATCCCTATAAACTCTACCTACTGACAAAATGTGCTAATGACGCAATTCATAATTAGCAAGCGTTAATGTTTGACATGTTAACCATGTCACTTTTCAAAAGAAATAATTTAGGGGTTTCACAGTACAACATTTGTTTGCATATATATATATATATATATATATATATATATATATATATATATATATATATGTTCACTACCATTGGAATGCACCTGTCAGACAATTGGACATAAATGAAGTGGAGATATGGAGATAAATGTCCAGCCCACTTGACACTGGACTAAGTGTAATGCAGCACTTTACCTGAAATGAGTTTGACACCCATGACTTAAACCATATAAGACACTGAACATTCTTTTAAGACTGCATCCTCTAATAATCCTCCAATAGTAGCTCAAAAGCTCTTTGTAATTCACCATGTCTGCTACCAGCAATTGTCTGTTTCTGTAACAAATTCCCAAAATAAATGTAGCCTATAAATCTGTCAGACACATTAGGGTCCTATTGTTATAAATTATAGCATGTGCAACAACTGCAAAGAACTTTCACCTGCATAACAATCAGACAGGAAGAAAATTTCAGGATGAAAACTTCTCATTTAAACACAACGATAAATCACGGACTAGTAGAACGAAGCAAACGTGAGCTGTGCAAGTAATTGATTTGCCACCATGCTCTGTTTTCCTCCCAGTCAGATAAGGTAAAAACCAAATCGATAGATTCACTTGCATAAAAAAAAAGAAAAGTAATAAAACCACAAGTAAAACAATACAGCTTAAGTGCGTCGTTCTTTTTTATTTCAAACCTCAAACGAGCTGCTCCTCTGCTACGAATTACACAGAGGACTGGCAAATGATTTCCCTGCTCACAGCCAACATGAAGAACCGTCTTCTCTTCCCATCTGCTTTCAAAACTCATCATAAAATACAGAGCTCCTTTCATGACAGAGAACAAACTGAGGCGTGTAGTGAAGGAGCTGATGACAGACACACATGCCCGGTCACACAGCCCACACACACACACTTTTGTAAAATGAACAAAACAGATCTTAAGTCAACATAATAAGAAAATTTGAATTAGGTTTCAAAAAGCTGCTCCAGAATGTGGAAATAACATATTTAAATGACTCATCTAAAACACTGTACTATTGTCAGTGTATGACAAACAATATACAACACATCTCAGTGTTATTGCACAAAATATCACTACATGTCATTAGAGGGATCATCAAGCAGTCCCCCACATATATTTGCATAATACATAGACTTGGATTACACAGTGAGGGCAAAAAAGCATTTCAACAATGCCTGTGAGCACTGGGCCTTAACACGTACGCTTTAACACATGTAATGGTAACGAAGGGAACATGGCCAGAAATGGAACATGGTCAGAAAGTAGCGTTTTCACCTGTTATTATGTCCCTCTATGTGCCGTGATTGTGGTGCGTGCGCATATGTGTGTGTGTGTGTGTGTGTGTGTGTGTGTGTGTGAATGAGGAGAGAGAGAGACAGAGAGAGAATGTTAGATGCAATTTTTTCCTTCATATAAATCTTGTTGACAGCCAGATTTTGCCTTTTGTATGCCTTTAAGCTTGTTCTGTAGAACTCATGGGGAAAGGGGGGAAATGAGCTGTTGTTGGCAACTTTCAACTTTCACTATGCAGGTGTCCCACCTGATAAACACTTTGTAGCTTTTTTTTTTTTTTTCCTTTCTTATTCTTATTTTAATTCTTACCAATTTTGGTACACTTGCACATTATGCAAGGCTTTTACACCAGTACATTTTAAACTCTATAATATAAAGCCAATCAGTCCTTTCCCATTATCATCAGTTAAGTGTGCAATTGAATTCAATTCATTTCAATTCTTGCAGGGTTGCTTAAAAGTGAGTTTTCATTTTTGGTATTTGACAGTTCATTCCCAAGAGACTCAATAATATAAGTATGTTTAAAAGTCCGCTTTTACCTTAAAGTGGATTATTAATTCTTAGTCATATCATGAATTTGAAGACTTGGCTTGGAATTCCCAAAATCCTCTACAAAACCCTGATATAGAGTCCAATCTATTTGATTTTCCTCTGCAAGGGCTGACATAGCAAATGACATAGCAAACGTGACCTTCAGAAAATGATTGTAGAAACTCATGAGTGTGTGCAATATATTTCATAAAACATATAATCAATATAGAGCTATTTGCCAGGGGAGCTTTGTATAGGAGCATCACATGTACACACATCTGTGAAGTCTCAGGACCTGCATGTGAATATCTAGGAACAAATCAGATCTTAACAAATGTGGCATGAAAATCTAGGAGACACACTCGCCCAGAGACTTTAACAGTTCACTGTGAATTAAAGGGATGACGGTATGTTCTATAAGACACCTTTATCATGACCAGTCAAGCAGAATATTCTCATTTTAGCAATACCTCCCAACAAATTCAACAGCTACGCTAAGCACTTCAGACTCAGGTTGATGAGAAGAGGCATTTACAATTCAAATTAGTTTTGCTGGCTGAATTTCAACCCAATGCTGGTAGCTTTCATCCACTAACTGGAGAGATAAACTACAGTACCTCATCCTTAACAACATTCCTGTGAGCTCCCAGGAGTGAATAGAAGGAAAGAGAGTAAGGAAGTGAGAGAAACAGAAAAAAGGAAGGAAAGCAGGACAATTCAATGGAGAAAAAAAAAAACAGGTCGTACACCTCCTGATATACCAAGTGCTCATTTCCTTCTGCCGAACATCAACAAGGGGGCCTGTCCAGGAGGAGAATGAGATGATTAGCATACCATAAAGCCTCTCTCTGTCCCAAGCTAATCTCCCTTTGTGTGCTGTCCTATCATGAGTTTTCCTGACATTTCTACATCTTATGCAAGGATTTGCTCCCCTTAATCATACTGCCACTGATAGGCGGTGTGTCTGTGTGTGTGTGTGTGTGTGTGTGTGTGTGTGTGTGTGTGTGTGTGTGTGAATGCGAGCAGATTGCCTGGGGACAGGGTCTCAAGTGTAGGTGATGGCCAGCTCTAGTCACATCCCAGCAAATTAACAACATCTCCAGGCCTGCTGGGATATTGTTAATATTCAGCATGTGAATATTAACATGGCCAGCAAGAGAGCACATGATCCAGCTGGCGAAAGGAAAGGGAAAAGAAGAAATAAACGTCCAGGCTTATGCATCAAGCTAGCCACAATCTTGCAGCCGATAATTCAATTGTGGATCAGTCATAAATTCCAAGCTCACTTTGATCTGCTTCTGTAGTGGTGAAACAGATTTCCCTTTTTTTTTATGTGGTACCTATCAGTTTCTGTGTTTTACCTGCAAACATTTTCTCAAATACAATTCTTACTGCCAATTCTGGCAGAATATTTATTCTAAACTGGACACTCTATAGACAATGTCCTTTCACATGAATCTTTCTGTACCAATTGAGCTGTTCCCTTTTTTCAGCAACAAATATGCAGCATATGCAATATATGCAATAAAACATGCAGCCTAATAATCCATTAATAATCTGACTGATAGCTCAATCAGATAAAAAAAAAATGCTCATGTATAACACCAGAACAGGACTAGAGTATACCAGTTAAGACCAATCCAAATGAAATTCCAGTGCAGTCGAGCAGGGTGAGAAATCCCTTTAATAATCCATTAAACAGAAGAATAATTGCCATGTAAACCTTTCTGTTTGATTGCTTTCACTATCAGAAACTGCGTTTGCATTCGGAGCATGTGCGTTTAACTCACAATGCACTCCTTGTGCAATAAAACTGTTGTACCCAGAAATAATTTAGAACTCAACAACACAATCAGTGTGATTAAAAAGCTAAATGTGCTGACTGGTCTTCTCGTTGTCATGGTAAGGCTGGCACTAAACCTTGCTTCCCACATGCGCACAACATTGGATCGGATTGCAAAGCATAAATGGAGATTTTATACAGAGCGTTCATCTTTGCATGTAAACATAGCCATCGTCTATGACTGGACATCAAGGTAGTACAGAGAGCTCCACGTATGCAATAAAATGGGATGCTGCTCGGTCTCATGTGAACACCTGTCATCTACTAACTAACATTAGGCTGCAACACCCTGCCTCTGAAAAAAACAGTTTCTACACTGTTTGTCTACGTTAATGCATGACAATCAATATTGTACCTGAGCATGCCAAATCAGTGATTTGCTTATATATACTGCAGAGTTCTTTTGCAGCCTTGTGTGCGGGTGTTTGTCTACTATCAAATTGCAGCCAGAGATTGTGTATCATGTCACTAACGTGGTGCCTCTGGCACTCTGTAAAAGTAGCTTTAGAGCTCAAGCACTCTGTGGCTCTATCCATGGTAATGACACGCTGACAAAGCAAAACGCAGCCTGCTCGGGCCGATAGCTACGGTTCGCCCAGTTGTATGACCGAGTGTTTAATTGCCATAGCAACAGCTAGCTGCTTCATTGCATGCCGCTTCGATTTTGGTCTCCCTAGAGCACCAGGTCATGAATATTTCAAGAGTCCCTGCATGTGACAGCAAGGATAAGTTTCAGCTCAAGGAAAAATCACTCTGCATACGAAAGTCATAATGGAGATGAGCTAAGCACAGAAAAAAGAAATATGTTGTAATGGCCTGAGTGCCTGACACCCTGTGGTGTATATCACTGAATTACCTCTCGCTCTTGTTATGGAACCAAGTGGTTGAGGATGGAGGGTCTGAACTTTAAAATAACCATGAACCATATAATTTTTTTTCTATGCTGAGCATTAAATTGTTCAACTTGGCAACTTGAGTCGTCACTCAGGTTCCACCATATTGAGACTGTGTCTGTTCCTTGAGCTAAACAAAAATGTAAAAATACTCAGAAAGTTTGTTTTAGTAACCTAATTAGCATAAAATTAGATCATACTGAATGCACAGCCAGCACCTTTGATCTGAAGCTAGGACTGTTAAATATTAGAGCTCTTACATCTCAAGCACTTATTGCTAATGAAACTATTACTAATCAGGAATTTAATGTACTGTGTTTAACAGAAACATGGATTAAACCAAATGAGCATGTAGCAGCAAATGAAGCTTGTCTTCCCAGATTCAGTTATATACAGCAGCCTCGTCTAACTGGCAGGAGCAGGAGGTGTCCCAGTTATTTATAATGATTGATAATGAATAATCTAGGCGTCACACAAAAACCTAGACATAAATTCAACATGAAGTTCTTTATATTAACAAGAAGTTCTTTATACTAACAAGAAGTTCTTTATACTAACATAACACAATATGTAGCCAAAAAAATAAGTCTTCCCAGTTAATTCATCTAATTTGTATTTACAGACCCCAGGGCCATATTCTGAATTCCTCTGTGAATTTGTGGATTTCATTTTAATTTCACTTTAATATTCATTTTAATAATACGGAAGACCCTCTGAGAAAAGCATTTGTGTCCATTCTAGTTTCAGTAGGAGTTAATCAGATCGTAATAGGAGCCACTCATACTGGTGGTCACACTCTTGATTCTAATCTAATTCTAGTCTGAAGCTATCTCAGATCATTATGTCATCTCATTTACACTGTACGTTAGTCATAATACATGCACCTTGCCATGCTACTTCATCAAACTATGACTGCATCACAACTGAATGAAAGACTGAGGCAACCGAATGCTTAGAGTCAACGTTCCGCTATACTTTAGACAATGTAGCTCCACTTAAAAGAAACATAATTAGAGAGAAAAAACTAGCACCCTGGTATAACGATCACACATGCACACATGCAAACTAAATTGGTAGTATTTCCAACAGCATGGAAGGAGAGCCTCCTGAGCTATAGAAAAATCTCTTAATGCTGCCAGATCAATGCATCTTTCCACCCTAATAGAAGATAACAAAAATAATCCTAGATTCTTATTTAATACTGCAGCAAAATTAACTAGGAAAATGACCACCACTGAAACATGCACAACATCAACATATAGTAGCAATGACTTTTTTTCAATGGCAAAATTTTAAATATCAGGCAAAAAATTCAGACTATAAATTTAAAGCCAGACAGTTTGATAACTAACCATGTAGATAACAACAGTCAGTAGATCAGTGATTAGAATGTTTTACTCCCCTTTAAGAGACCGAACTAATTTCCTCATCAAAATCATCAACCTGTGTACTAGATCCCTTACATACATGTTTCTTCAAACAGTTAATCCCAGAAGCAAACCTCTTCTAAAAACAATCAATTCTTCCCTTAGCACTGGCTATGTACCTAAATCTTTTAAACTAGCAGTTATAAAACCCCTGATTAAAAAAACCTTTCCTCGACCCCTGTCAGCCGTCCAACTATAGACCAATATCAAACCTCCCCTTTATCTCCAGGATCAACATAGGAATAACATTCATGCTACAAAATGAGTGTGAGTCAGGATTTAGGCCTCATCATAGTATGGAGACAGCGCTGGTTAAAATGGCAAATGACCTACTACTGGCCTCTGATCAGGGTTGTGTCTCCTTTCTTGTTTTGCTTGACCTTAGTATAGGTTTTGCCACCACTGATCATACTGTTGTCCTTGATAGACTAGAAAATGTTGTTGGAGTTAAGGGAACAGCTCTCTTCTGGCTCAGGTCTTATTTGACTGATCATTATAGTTTGTAAATGTAAATGGTGAGTAATACTAAGGTAAAATTTGGTGTTCCACAAGGTCCTGTTTTAGGCCCATTGCTTTTTTTCTTTATATATGCTACCTTTGGGTAAAATGATCTGTAAACATGGTATTAGTTTCCACTGTTATGTCGATGACACACAGTTGTATGTTTCATCAAAGCCAGATGAGAGACGCCAGCTTAATAACGTTGAGGAATGTGTAAAGGACATTAGACACTGGACGCTTATTAAATTCCTTCTACTTAATTCTGATGAGACTGAAGTACTTGTACTAGGACCACATGCAGCTTGAAGTAAGCTTTCTGATAACATATCTACGTGACCTTTAATTTCATCATGTGCAGTAAAAGACCTTGGTGTGATTATTAACTCCAGTCTTTCATTTGAAGCTCATGTAGATAATATTACTAGGATAGCCTTCTTTCATCTCAGAAATATTGGTGATAAGAAATATAATGTCACCACATGATGCTGAAAAACTAGTTCATGCTCTTGTTACCTCTAGGTTGTATTATTGTAATGCCTCAATGTCTGGATGTTCTAGTCGGTGCATAAACAAGCTCCAGGTAGTCCAGAATGCACCAGCGAGAGTCCTTACTAGACCCAGAAGATATGACCACATCACCCTAAAATTAATCACCCTATCTTATCCACACTGCATTGGCTCCCAATCAAATTTCGCATTTAATATAAAATGCTACGATTGACCTATAAAGCACTGAATGGTCTTGCACCACAGTACCTGAGCAAACTTCTGGTCTTTTATGATCCGCCACGCCTACTTTGATCAAAAGGTGTAGTTTGTTTGTTGGTACCTTGAACAAAAGAGGTACCAACACTTCATAGTGAAGGCTACAGCAGGGGGAAGAGCTGTCTCTTACAAAGCCCCACAGTTATGGAACAGCCTTCTACTTAGTGTTCAGGGCTCAGACACAGTCTCAGTGTTTAAATCTAGGGTGAAACATATTTGTTTAGTCAAGCCTTTTGTGAATAGTTTTTCTCATGTAAAGGAGCAGATCTAGAGGGTTCATGGGCATAGAGTGTTTTGGTGAACTGGGATGTTTGGATGCTGTCGCCCCCCCAACACTCTCACACGTTCACTCAGGTTTGTTCATGGTGGAGTGGCTGTATGTCATTGGGCACCCTCATGTCTTTGTAACCTTCTGGCTCTCCCTTTTAGTTATGCTGTCATAGCTAGTCTTTCCAGAGTCCCTGCTTGCACTCTGCACACAATGTACATTGTCCTTAAACATTACATGACAATAAGCATGCCTAATAATCTGTGTTTCTCTCTCTCTCTCTCTCTCTCTCTCTGTCGAGCTACAAATGCTACTCCTGAGATACCAGTGATCCTCTCTGAACCTGCTTGATCCATCCTGATGCCCTACTTCTTGTTGGAGTTCTCATCACTTGGAAACCAGTCACTGCTCCTGAGGATGGCCCCATATGGACAGCCTAAAGATACCTGAGATTACTGTGGATGGTACCACTTAGAAACCATGAAGATGGCTTTGGACTGCAATTGATATGAACAGTTTTGCTACAATGGCTTAAGACTGCAATTGCTATGATAACATTAGGACTGCAATTGCCATGAAACAGTTGTGCACTCAAGTCTCCATCAGTGAACAGTTGAAAACTTCAACAAAATAGACTTTTGTTAGATGTTAAAACTATAATGAATTTCCTGGTAACACAATTGAACTTTTTGACTATATAGCACACAGTAATAGAAGGGCATTATTTATAATTGCACAATCCAGTGTCACCTAGATGAAGATGGGTTCCCTTTTGAGTCTGGTTCCTCTGAAGGTTTCTTCCTCATATCGTCTCAGGGAATGTTTCCTTGCCAGTGTCGATGCTGGCTTGCACATTAAGGATAAATTTGTGAATTTAAAATTTATATATTTCTGTAAAGCTGCTTTGTGACAATGGCCGTTGTTAAAAGCTTTATACAAATAAAATTGAATTGAATTTCCACACAAATGTCATTTGATAAAAGAGGAAGACCCAGAAACCCCTACACTGACCACTGACAAGACTCTACAAATGAGACACAGATTTCCATCTGAAGCCTGTCTGAGCTTTAACTTGTAGGAAAAATGTGTTTTGTGTTTAAATTTTTTTACTTTAAACTTACTGTATATACAGTATGTGATACATTAGTGCAATATTTCATGTTGGCATCTGCAATTCAATGTTTATTGACATTTCTGATGCAAGTCAATTTGTTAAAGCAAATATAAATACAAGCTAGCAAACATTTTGAGAAAATAATTACAAAGAGGCAAGTCATTGAACATTTCCATAATTAAAACTACTTATTAAATTTAAACATTCATTTGAGATAAAGACTAAGAAACAAATAATGAATCTGACCATGGTGTTAGGAAGTCAATTCATATTAGCATTCCATGTATCTTAATAGATGTTACGCATAGAGTCAGCTACAGGACGTCACTAAAAGCAAATGACACAAAGCAGAGAGAAATTAATGACTGTGTAATAACAATTAAAAGATTAATCATCTTTGGGGAAGAATTAATAGTGCGTGTTTGGGCTATTGGCAGACATTTCATCAAAAAAAAAAAAAACAACGCACATAATGTTCGTAATTATAAAAACACAACAAAATTGACCGCTGTTGTGTTTAAATTGGTAAGTGTCCCTTCTTCATTGGATAGTTTCTCTAAAATTTAGATATCTGATGGCCAAAAACTGGTTAGTTACGTAATCTGGTATCAACATCATTATCAAAAAATCAGTGTACAAGGCACTTCAAAAGCTGAACCTGCTGAAACTAGTTAAGATCATAATTTTAGGCCAACATTAGATTTTTGCCATATTTATATTGATTGTTCCTTATATGGTAAAGTCTCAATGTTAAACAGTAACAAATGGTTATAATAGAAAAGTGTCATCGATCTAAATTAACACACAGCCATGACGAATTAGGTGAGGAAAACACATCGATGCATTTATATGCACTAAAATAGGCTATTTGACATGTAGAGTAAATCAAAACAAGAGTTTGTTTTCTTTTACGTGCAACAAAATAAACAAACTCTATTAATGAAAAATTCTACTTCATTGACAGTGTACCGTTTTAATGCAATACCGTGGCAAAATTAATTGAGGAGCTGAACAGAAAGCAAATTAATTTGGCCACAAATTAAACTGAGATTAAGTAGCCGTGTGTGTCTGTGTGTGTGTCTCTGTGTGTGTGTGCGCCTTGGTGAGGACCAAATGTCCCCACAAGGATAGGAATATCTGACAGTTTGACCTTTTTCTGGTTCCCACAAAGAAAATTAATAATTATGTATGCATTAACAATTGTGGAAGATCCTCACAAGAACACAGGCAAAACAATCTAGTCTGTTTTAGTGTTCAGAATCTTCCATGAACCTCCACATGGCATGTCAATTGAAGGCCAGTAATACATAATAACACAAAAAGTTTAAAAGTTCCATATCAAACTGTCGAACATATTATACGAGTATAGTAAAGTGCTCATTCTAATACATAGTTTTTCTATAGTAGCAGCTCGTTTACAGGGGAATGTTTAGCGGATGCCAAGTTTAATAATAATAAACTGACTACATTTTTGATATTTATCAAAGAAAAACATAATCATTGATATGGTGAAGTTTTCAGTAAGGAGATGCTTATTTAACATTTATGGAAGAAGTATCGGGTATCGGCACTTGGGAAAGTACATGGGAAAGTCTTCAGCACAGAGGACTCTGTGCTTTCCAGTTTCTTGGTAATTTTTTTGCTGTTTTTTTTTTTTCTTATTAACTTCAATTGAGAGAGAGAACGAAAGAGGCTGGTTAGGGAACGATTGTTTATAGCTGCTAAAATGCTAAAATAAAAGAACTATCTTGTCTTGCGGACATTTCACATTAAAGGTTACTGGTTTAAAAATACTGTTCATATAATCCCTTAATAAATATGAACTTGTAATCACTGGCAAATTGCTGTGGATATTAAGGGAGGTAACAATAACTCTACTTCATGTCGACCACCACCCTGTGCTTGATTATTGTGCTCTAACAGCACACCCTGTTGTGTTTTGTTCCTTTCCATTCCATTAATATGAGGAGGCCTATTTCACCTACACAATTGTAAAATATTCTCTTCTCATATCACTGAGAAGTAGACTCACTCAACTCTGCTAATACATGCCCCCTAGCTACAGATAGGCAGAGAGGAAAAAACAATAAAGACAGAAAGACAGACTTTCAAAAGGAAACAGGGGTCTAAAAATGTGGTTTTGCTTCACATTGAAAGCTGCATTGAGGCTAGACCTTATTAAATTATTTTGTAAGGTGAATTTAAGCCATTTCTGGGATGGGTAATGCACTGAGAGAGGAGTATCAGGAGAGAGAGAGAGAGAGAGAGAGAGAGAGAGAGAGAGAGAGAGGAAGCCACAGGAGAATATTATAAGGTCTCATCCCATGCCTTTTCTCTTTATCCAATTTGTAAGGCCAAACACAAAGAGCACTGGGTACAGCCTAATGCAGTCATAAGAGCCCCAACCACATAAAGCTTGAATGGCATAAAGAATAGAGAGGAGAGAAAAGAGTGTAGTGAACCAAATGCCTTCCTGTAGATAATGATGTGATGCTGCTGAATATTTCAGTGTGAGGGTTGTTAAATGTCTTTTGATGGGAGTGATATTGTGTGCTGAAGCTAGAAAGGGGCTGTGAACATTTTCTGACAAACTTACATATTAGCTTCAACACTGAAAATGGTGTAAGAGTGACACTTGGGCCTGAGATGGAGACGTCCCCCATGCAGAAGATAAGGAATATCAGGATGTTTAAAGTTTTTGTTCTATAAAAAAAAAAAAATTCAACAATATTTATCTGATCCACACAAATCATCCAACGCACATAAATCTCCAAAACTCTGTTGGCATAACTTTAAGCGACAGTTTAATCACAGAGCACAATTAACCGTAATGTTATAATACCGAACATACTGCCATACAATACACACTACTCCACTCAACTCTTCTTGTGTTCAAGAATTCAAATGCAATTCTAACAATCTAACAGTTTAAACTGATCAAATGTAAGCACATTATGCAGTTTAACACATTAAAAACAAGTATTTTAAATTTGTTCACATTATTTGCCTAAATTCACACAATTCTCATTGGCTTGTCTTCATTTTTTTGCTATTTGTTTGCATCCCAGTCCACCTGGAGACCTCGTGCACGGAGCCCTTACTAGTGAAATCAAAATGAATCAGATCAAACCGATCAGGCACGCAGGTGGAACACACAAACTCACAGAACGTCACTGATGTCGATCATGTATGACTAAAGGAACTGAATCTGATATAATATCTGATATGATAATCTAACAACATTTCTTAGTGGTCTGATTGAACAGAAAACGTAGACAGCGGGAATAACAAAACATCCATCTTACATTATCGTTTGGGACAACATCAGTTTTTGTCACAGTATTCAGATCTGGGAACAACTCAATAACAATCTTCAAATCTCAAGTGCCTTCCTGTCACCTCCTCCCCTGTTTTCCTACCTTGTTAAAGAATTGTTTCTGCAGTGTTGGGGTATATATGACAGGTATCCAAAAGAACACAAAACCCTTATCCAAGCTGTGGAGATGGTGGATACATAGCTATATTGTATGGATTTGCCACACCAGAGAATTTCCCATGTTGCCAGGCTAGGAAAGATTTGCCTGCAAAGCCTAGAGACAAGATCCTGATGTACAATAAATCCACACTTATTTAATCTGTTTCTAACAAACTTATGCTTTCTATAGAACTACATATGTTCAGGTTATTCTTTCCCAAAACATCATTTGTGCACTGTATTGTTAATTGTTCTCAGTCTCACCAATACGCATTTATTGCTGTTTCTGTTATTTTTTTTTAGAATTTTTTTAAATGAATTTGATTTCACTTATTTTCACTAGTGTCCAGTTGGTAGTCAATGCCAATGATTTTGATGAATTTTAGTTTTAAAGTCAAACTTTCATTATGTGTAAAGATGTTTCTGAATTGTTTGCTTTTGCCAGAGATTTAAACCTGGTATTAAAAAGCTAGTATAAAAATACCAGAGTGCAAAAGCAGGCTTAGGGCTATGAGAAAAAATAATCACTTCCCCTGTGCTGAAGAACTCAGTGGCAGACAAGACATTGTTTCTTTTGTGAGCATGATTCTCAGAGATATTTAACATTTATTGTGGCGTGAAGCCGCCTGTTTACACCTTACTCATGTTTTCTGCTGGTCGGATGAAAGCAGTTCTCACATTTTCACCCGCATCTGACCTTTAAAAGAAACTCAGACATGAGCGCACTAGCTCATTCCGATGGCTTCATCAAGGTTAAAGAATTGCAAAGAGACTGCAGAAAGCTTGAAGCGATCATGTGGACAAGAAAGAGATACTGAGGCAGAGAGAATGAGTGAGAGAGAGAGAGAGTGGGAAAGTTATTGAGAGGATGAGAGAGAGTGAGAGACGGCCTTGTTGGAGGGAGAGTGGGAAACAAAGAAATAGACATAGAGAGAGACTGACTGGAAAAGTGAAAGAGAGTGTGAGAGAGAAAGAAAGTGTAACCCAATGATCACACTAGCAAGTAACAAAGCGACAGGTGGCCAAGTATTTTCTATATATGTGCACAACACAGAATCATAAATTCAGCAGCAATGCCAATCAACAAAGTGACAACATAAAGAGTGACTTTTGAACTGATATTTTCTCAATTTTTTGCTAATTAGGTATGAGGCAATTACTGTTTGAGGCATAAAAATGGAATAAAAATGTTAAACCATAATTTTATCTCATCCTGTCATAAGTGATCCCATTAAACGCATATAGTGACATCACGAAGAAGAATAAAACTTAGAAGGGAGTAGCAGAGGTTGCTAGTAAGTGCATCTGGTAAGTGTACAGCCAGTGCAGATTGCTCACTTTGCCAACAAAGTATGGAGACACTACAGGATGCTCTCTGTTGTATTATCTCTAATTCTTTGTTTGAAACACTGAATAATACAGTATTGTCACATCTGCACTCAAGGCGCCCACCTCAGCAGAGGTCATGTTTGCCAGGGCATGGATGGTTTATCACAGATTAGTTTTTATTATATATTTATTATACACTATATGGCCAAAAGTATGTGGCTTGCTGAACATCCCATTCCACAACCATTGGCAGTAATATGGAGTTAGTCCACTCTTTGTTCCTATAACAACTGCCACTCTTCAGGGAAGGTTTTCCACTAGATTTTGGTATGAAGCTGTGGGGCTTTTTACCCATTCAGGCAAAAGGTGTTCAGTGGGGTTGAGGTTGAGTTCTTCCACACCAACCTTGGCAAACCATGTCTTTGCGGACCACACGTAGCACATAGAAGCATTATCATGCTGAAACATGTTTGAGCCCCTTGGTTCCAGTAAAGGGAAATCTTAGTGTTAATGCATACTAAGGTGTTCTAGACAATTGTATGCTTCTAAGTTTCTGGCAACAACGTGGGAAAGGCCCAAAAAAATGGATGGGATGATAATGTGTCCATATACGCTTGGTCATAAAGTATATGTGTTATATAAACCCAAGCCACGCTGTCTAGAATTCTTAACGAAGACTAGCTATTGCTTTCACGATGGAACATTCTCATTGTGTTTCTCTTGTTTGCTGTTTTGATCTGTGCTCATAGGGGGTTTGGTGGCTTGGTGGTTAGTGTTGTTTCCTCACACCTCTAGAGTTATGGGTTTGAATCCCACCTCTGCCTTGTGTGTGTGGAGCTTGCATGTTCTCCCTGTACTTCAGGGATTTAATCTGGGTACTCCAGTTTCCTCCTCCAGTCCAAACACATGTGGTATAGGCTGATTGGCATTTCCAAATTGTTTGGAATGTATGTGTGGCTTTGCCCTGCGATGGGCTGGCCCCCCGTCCAGGGTGTCCACTGCCTTGTGCCCTGAGTCCCCTGGGATAGGCTCCGGGCTACCCCGTGACCCTTTGTAGGATAACCGGTACAGAGAATGGATGGATGGATCTCTGCTCATTATTTCTGGATTCTGTATTTTGGTTTCATCCCCTTGGATTTGACAAATGACTTGTGGAATGCTTTCTGAATTTGAACATTGTCATGCTGTTTTTTAAAACGAAGCTTGCTCCATGTCTCTGTCATAGATAGACAACATTATAATGGAAAGAGGAAAGAAGGAAACTCTTCTGTTGGCCCTTGGTAAGCTGTTGTGTTCCTATCTTTAGGCTACATATATACTATATTACAGGCATGTAGCCCAATAAAGCTATTCTTGGGCAGACACAAGTCCTACAACATAAAAATATCAAAGCCATCATACTGCACTGAAGATATAAAACACAAGTGTATAAGATTACAGTATGTAGCAGGAGCTGCAAAATAGGTATGGAACAATTTTCGTGTGATGACAATACGATGATGAGTATACACACAGCTTCTATCCCACACAAATTGCTCATCATTTTTACAGATGTCATCTGGTAACATTACTTGACAGCCCATCTGAATAATATGCAAAAAAAAGAGTGAAACCCCTGCAGAGTACAGGGTAGGTGGGTACAAAAGGGTGGAGAAAGTAAGCAAAAGGGAGAACATCTGAGTGAAGGAGTGATAGAGACACAGTCTAAGAGGGAGAATGCACTGTTATATTATGAGCACCAAAATGTGGAGAGGTGATAGAGTGCTGAAAGCAGGAAGCCATGTTAATCCGCTTCCTGTAGGAAGACGGGGACGGAGAATGAGTGGAGCTGTGCAACACAGCAACGGGGAGCCAGAGAGGATATACCAGCTGTAATCCCCAGCTTTACATGCTGTAATTCTGCAGGTGTACCTGGAACACACACACACATGCCTGCACGCACATGTCTGGACCACCGAAGATGTCTGCTCATATCCACACTTTAAAATATTTATGTTCAGGGGTGGACAAATCATAAACTCATTAGCTAACCCAAGTGGAAGCTCCAGTGTGCTTGCCCAGTCCTCTGTTTTAGTTGCCCAGAATCCTAACTGATTGCTATAAACATATCATAACTTACAACAAGCTAGTTATCTATTTAAATGAATTAATACAGACTAAGGGAAATGAACATGCATACAATCTTGTTTGTGCCCTGGATAATAATTGTTGGCAAACGTTTCACTTATGAGATGTGGTGTTCTGTGCTCGTGTCACACATTAAATAAGTAAATAATGTTGTTGGGTTTTTTTTTCGGCTGCTCCCGTTAGGGGTCGCCACAGCGGATCATTGGTCCACGTATTTGACTTGGCATAGGTTTTACGTCGGATGCCCTTCCTGATGCAACCCTCCCCAATTTTATCCGGGCTTGGGCCCGGCGCTGAGAGCGCACTGTTGCACGCAACCCCAGTGGCTGGGGTTGGTTCATCATTCTACTGTCAGACAGATCATGCATCTGTGTTGTGCAGCAGGTGCAGCTGAAGCACATTACGTTTAAACGTACATACCAATGAAAAGTTCTGTCCTGTAAAAGTCAATAAGGAGCAAGTGGTTTTCTTTTTCTGGATGTTGAATCTACTCACCTGCCAGCTAACAACAAATTTAAAAAAATAATAGCATGAAATCTGCCCAGTCAGTATTTGATTTTCTATAGTTACAAGAAGTGTTGTACCAAATACAAGGATTGTCATTAGTAGTATTTGAAAGTATTATTGAAAATTCATTAAATATAACTTTTGATATATCAACAGGATTTCAAGAAAGCTATCATACTGTTCTAAACATGTGATAGCATTAGACTGTGGATGGAAAAATGGGGAGCTATTTGAGATGCCAGGGCAGACAACTTCCAATAAGCACTCTGCACTCATAAAAAGGAAACAACCTTTGTGTGTGTGTGTGTGTGTGTGTGTGTGTGTGTGTGTTTACACTGCCTCCAGATGCCACATACTGTTTAACTCCACTACTCTCTCTTGCTCTCACACAGATCCATGGAACAACACCATAAATAAATAACAGAGAATCTCGGTGTACTGCGTTTCAAAATAAAGTAGAGATCTCCTCTGGCCACAGAGCTGAAGATTCATAACACCAAAGAGATTTCCTGCCCATGGGTAGAATAAAATTTATGGCTTGAGGACTAAAATCCTTCAAAGGATTCTTGACCTAAAGGGAGCTGAAGATGTTTATCACTGCGGGTCACAAAAACAAGCATGCAGCATCAGCGATACACGGTATACTTAAAGGGGTAATCTGAACGTAGTTCCTACAGTTTCATATCATAGTTTAAAAAGATGCAACATGAATATGATACATTTTATTTAGTAAATTGTATTTGCTCTCGGTCTCTGTGGTTGATCTTCAAACAACCTGAACATAAGACCACCTCTGACCAGATATCATTTCATAACATGAACGTAGTGTGGCACAAGTGTATCATGCATAGCATCAGTGCTGCAATATTTAAGAACTGTGTTATTACTGGCCATTTTATTAGATACACGTCGTTTTTCTAAGTGTGTAGGAGTTTTGTTAAAAAAATCTGGGGAGAAAAAAACTTGATAATAAGATCTTCCTGAGCTGCTGTGAGTCTCCCTGGCAATCCTGCAATATTTATTCACACTCAGCGCTTTGTCAGGGGTATCAGGTCAGAACTGGCTGGAAATATGTGCACATATTTACTATATCCAGTAAGCACAGATATATTCCAGGCATTGATAAAAAGGAGCTGGCAGCCAATCAGGGGAGAGTTAAAGCTTAAGAACAAATATCCACTTAAATTCAAGGTCAACTCCTCTGTTTTCAGCAAACTCCACTCTGCACTCATATCTCGCACACAACTGTCTGGGCAGTGCTTCTGTCTGTTGTTATGTCTGAGATCTGAATATCAATGTGCACAATTTTGTTATCAACTCCGCACTACATGCATGGAACTCTACTCAATAAAAACGAGTAAAATATACTATGGCATAGATTTGGTTTTGGCCTACTGTCTCCCTGCCTATTCTCGCTAATGTCTATTCAATCGTTTACAATTATCAACAATATTACACTAACATCTGTGTCACAAGTCTGGTGGAAAATGTCTTTCTGACAAAGTGGTAAATTGAGAAGAGACTACAGCTGAGCATGAGAAGCCCAGGACATTTAACACATCAGCAATCTACTGGGAGTTGTCCAGGTGATTTGTGCAAAGAGAGAAAGCCTTCGAAGCAGGACAAATCAATGAGTCTCTCTCTCTCTCTCTGTCCCTGTGGGCAAAGGCAGCTCTTCTAAAAGAACACCTGAATCTACCTAATGGAATGGAAAATTGGGGGAAATAGAGAAATGTACCCATGAGGATATCCTTTCCACCATGCAGTTTTCACATAGTTAATATGAAAATTTCTACAACCTTCAGTCGGTCAGCATACAAGCCATTACCATTCAGGACTTGTTCAGCAAAATGTCCAGCTGATAAAATGCTATTTCAAAAAATCTGCTGAACAACAGTGCATCTTAACTAACCACAGGTCATCTTAATGTCAATTGCTCCAGCTGTCCAACCACTGCCCAGGCATTACTGAAGAAATAATCATGTGAAAACTCCAGCTAGAAATGTGCATGATGGTAATAACCCAGAAGAATAACGGCTAAGTAAGGAAATCAGCCTCTAAGCCATTCACATTGAGATGACATTGAGATGAAATGGATGTTTTTGCTTAAACTTAGCATTTTTGCAAGTGACTAGGCGCACATCTCACATGTTTTTTTTTAATGAAGGCGTCAATGGGAATGACATTAGACACACAACCTCCTCAACTTCAAGGACACGTTGTACAGCAGATAAAAAAAAAAACATGAAGACATGCAACAGTTTAAAAAACACATTCAACAATCCTTAGCAAAGCAATAAGCATGAGACATGAGATATGGCTGTAACAAGGTTTTCTAGCTGTCACCCAAAACATGTCATCAGATTTTTAACTCAAAACAAAGTAAGAAATAGTTGGTTACCTCAGTCCCCAAAAGGGCTGCACAATATACTGAATGTAAATCATTGTCACGATATTGGCCTTTTCAGTAGTTATATTACAGATGTCCGTAATGTGCCCTCTATCAAACCACACTCTTTTTTTTTTTACCCCTTCTTCTGTGACGTGCGACTCTGCCACCACATTTTTTGATCTGCTGCTCATGCAACATTACAGGGCAGCCTTCTGGCCTTGGAGAGCAGTGAACACCCCTTATTTAAACATCACAGACACCCAAGTGTCATTCTGACTGACAGGGGCAAAAATAATGCCATCCTTCTCACTCGGAGATCAGAGCCAGTTTTGCTCTGCGGGACTCCTGGCCATGTGTGGCAGTGGCTTCATACAGTTTCAAACTTGCAATTTCACAACGTGCCACAATGTGCCACAATTTTTCTTGTGCTCTGTGAAAACTCTGACCAAATGCAGAGGTTAGAGTGGGGATTTTAATGCACCTTTAACAAATTCATTTTGTCCCCGGGTTCAATCCTGAGCTCAGATTACAGTCTGGGCAGAGTTGTCTCCCGCCTCCCACCTCCCAAAAACATGCCAGCAGGTGGAATGTGCATGGTGTCTTGCGATGGACTGATGTCATATTCAAGGTTCATTCCCCCGCCCCGATCTACCAGTGTTTCAGGGATTTCTATCCCCAAGGAATCTGCATCCATCATGACCCTGACTAGGATAAAGCATTTATCGAATATGAATGAAAGAAAGAATGAATAATGCAAGCCAACTGTGACACATTACTGGTCCACCACTTTGTTTTAATATATATATTGCACAGAATGGCACAATCATAGCATGGTATTCATGTTCTATTTCTATCTCTACCACTTGGTATTCTGCTTAGTTCTCAAGCAATGGCGAGAAGGAAGTGCCTTAACACATATTTGATCCCTTCAAAAGCAATTATCTTCCCTCATTAAGAAATCTTGCTTAATGTAATTACTTTGTAGTTAAAATATTCATTTCATCCTCTGGACGTGTGGTACGGTTCTAGCTTTGTTAGAGAACAATTATCTTTAATGAGATCAGACAATTTAATCTGTACACAGTGGTATACTAGGCTCTAGTGTATTAGGAGGCTGTGATCTCAAAAGAAGGATGAGGATCTTCGGCCAATGACAAGGCAAGAATCAATAACATGGCCCTCCTTCATTGCCAACTGCCGAACCTCGCCTTTACAACCATGTACAAACCTCGTCCGATTCCTTTTCTCTGCCTGTCAATTTCTAATATGATGCTCATGCATTTGAGAAGCTCTGTATTACACAAGATGTCTCCATTTTAGATTAAAAGCACAATCTAGTGGATTTGCAACAAACAGTATAATCAACTGTAATAATGCACTCAAAACAATTAACCACATTATGTAATTTATACTAGCTATTCTTACAAAAGCATCAGTGTATCCAAAATGTAAACATTGAAAACATGGCTATGACAAGACTGCTATGCAGCGGAATCATTATGCATTGAAGTTTCTTAAACAGCCTGAGCAGCAGTGACTCATTCACCTTCATCATTGCTTCTTCCATGTCTAAGCCATCAGGATTAAATTATAGTTGGAGATCCAGTCCAGGCTGCCAATTTACTTCAGCAGAAGAAACACAGGAGGAGTATTATACGAAAGCTACCACTGCAGTAATGGGACATCGGGCAATAGTAATTTTACCAGTGATTTGACCCATAGCAGCAAAAGGACAGAGCAGAAAATGCTCATGACACCATCCAGTATAACATATAAAATCACTAAAGCTGAAAAAGTAGTGATAAAGTGGTCAAATTGGGTAGATTTTTATGACAAGGGATGCTTTTCAGTGACATTTTACTCCTAATCCACCAAAGTGCTGGAGGCTTCCAGTCTTCGATGTTGTCATCCTGATCTTAATGAGTGCTGCTAAATTTAGCCCATGAACACTCTCGGTTTGGCCTCCCAGGCAACTTTGACAGTGACATGCACTTTATATAGCGTAGTTCTGTCATATTACTGGCTGTTGGTTCATCAGTCAAACTAGATTGGGAATGTGCTCCAAATAAAATTGTTTCGTTTAATGAGTGTTCAAACGCATAATATCCAATAGGCTTTATGGTGAAAATAACAACAACAACAACAACAACAAAAAAGCAAGAACTAACATGGGGGAACTTTTATAAGCAATATACTGCAAGTCCCTGGGAGCTGATCTGTGCTGAATGATGGATCTGTAATCCCCAGGGAAAACACTGACAGATGAGAGCTGACATTCACCCAAGCAGCTACGATGAAATATGGCTAAAGCAATTAAAGGGAAAACAGCAGATAAAAAGCATTAATTATTTTACAAATCACGTAGGGGACGAGTTTTGCATTATGGTTGCCTGTACTGCCACCTGACTTCTCCATACACAAGACAAATAAACAACAAAACAGGGTAATCTAGATAAATCTAGATAAATAACCTGCACCTGCACTATGGCCCTAATTACACTGCTGTGTCATCAATTAAGAATATTTGCTCATTGAAACTAACAACGTAGCAGCATCTTGCTTCAGAGGAACTGAGCTGTAACTGAGACAGAATTGATAAATTTGTTTATACGGCTCTTACCCTGCTGACTCCACGGCCACGGTCCTCTCCATAGTTCGTCCCCAGGATCTCAAAGAAGATGTTGGGGTTCGTGCCATTATCGTTGAATTCCAGCAAATTTGTCAGGCCACTCACTCCACTCTGAAAAAGTGAATACAATACTGTTGATGTATTTTATACTATTTATACTATACAATGTATTTTATTCATTATACATATTACTTTATTTGTAACACATTACAATAAGGCTACATTAATAAAAAATACTTAATACAGTAGGAAGCATTACTAAAAAGATAAGTAATAAGTCTATTAACCAATAATTAATGAGAACAATAATAACTTAAATTTTGTTTAATTTTAAGTATTCGTAAGGGTGAATTAAGTAAGGAATAACACATGCTCATTAAGTATGGGAACACACATTCCCTCACCAGCCTGTCTTTCTCCTCTCTGTCGAACTTAATATAACAAAAAATCGCAGTGTACAAAGAAACCAGAAAGCGCAAACTCCTCTGTCCTGAGAACTCTCCCGTGGTGAAAAACTTACTGACTGTCACAAAGCGCTGACACCCGAGACTCCTTCCACAAATTTACCATATCAATAATTATATATTTTTCACATTTCTGATTTGAGAATTTAACTTCACTGTGGTATAATCAACATTATTAAACAGTTAAAAACAAAATCATGAATTATTTATTTAATTAATTAACCATTAACTAACATATTATCTTCCATATTAATTAAGCAATTCTAAGTATAAATTAATGTGACAAAAATTTAAGTACTAGGAACTAAGTATTGCTTAACTGATGGCTATGATATTTTACCTAGACTTAATTTACTCATTACTAAATCTTAATTTACTCCTTAGCAAATACTGTATAAAATGGAAGTGATCATATGTAACAATTTGATTAGAACATGCCATTCACAGTTCTGCACCACAGTACACTGCTGACCATCTTCATCAGTGGTATGGCAATATGGAGTTATAATTACAGTATTGTGTTTCCCTTACTGTATAGTCACTCCTGCTGTTTCATATGCATTTTGGTTTTTTCCGCATCTATCATTGTGTTTTTGAATTTGTTATGTTTATTTATATAAATATATCTAAATTCTGTTTCATGTCTGCTTTATATCTGAGTCATATTTGTCGTGATTTTTTGTCCTTTACTTCTTTTAATTTATTTTGCTCTCGTTATGTTCCATCTCTGTTATTTCCAATTTTGCTCATGGATTTTGTAAAGAGACCTTGAGTTTTAGAAAAGCGCTATACAAATAAGACTTATCATTATGATTAATAACATGCCCTTCTTAAGAATGTTTAAATATTAGAAAACCAGAATGTACTTCACAAAGGTGACTTGATTAGCCATTACTCAATTATCATAATAATAGTGCTTTAAGCATTACTAATAGTTATAATTATTACTTTGTGTCACTTATGTGTACAACACACTGTATATCCCTTTATTAACCTTTTAGAAATACATGAAAGTGGTTATTAAGCATTGTTTAATTATTATCTAATTGATTATTTTCTAAGTGCTCTATAACAACATCTTACATTTTTAAACTAAGAAGCTTTTCAAATTCAGTGTAATTTCAGTTAATGTTTATTATGCACTGAACAATAAAATTTATAATAAAAGTATGATATTTCTTAGTGATCCTCATTGCTTTCATGCAGTATAGTGTAATGCTACGTCTAATGTTTCTTATGTTTGTGAATGTTCTTAATATTTTAATTTAATTTAGAAACTTTTGTAGTTCAAATCATATGTCACTTTTGGTAACAACTTATAAATGCGTAAATGCAAAGTGGAGCACTGTCGGGCTCATAAAAAGCAAAGGAACTGTGTCCACACAACAATGCAGAAACCAGTGAAATTGTAACTGGCAAGATTATTGTGATAATTGTGGCCATATAAATGTATAAGACACTTCAGCCTGTCTATGAACAATGCATCTGAGGTTGAAACTAGGGAGTTGTAAGAGAAAAAATATGTAGATGAAATAATGTAGATGTCTTTAAAGGACTGGTTTGGGAAACAATGCCCTGCAGTAACAAAAGTTTATTATATTGTTTTATTATATGTTTATATAGTAACACGACTATAATTTTATGGCCAAGAAAGGCCTTCCATTTACAGTTCACAATCCAGTTTAACTGATAATAGCGAATGCAGGATAAGCACACTGCCTAGTACTCTACAAGTCAGACATGACAACAAAGTGAATAATGACATTAAAAAAGGCAACCATCTTACATATTCGTGCCAAACAAACCTCTTATTTTTAGCAAAATGTTCACAAAATAGACTTTGGGGTTTGCTCTTTTATTCACAAAATTCACAATTCAGCTCGACCTGGCACTACTGAGCAGGGAACCTAAGACTCTCAAGCAGTGAACTACCCACAACTGACTGTGAGCTAACAATCCCAAATAGTCATCTATGTGAGAAACTCCATCTGAGGAAGACAGTAGAAAAAGGACGTAATTAAAACAAAGGCAACTTTATTTCAAAAAGGAAAAATAGACAAGCATAAGGATCTGAGAGACTTTGACAAGGGCCAAATTGTGATGGCTAGACGACTGGGTCAGAGGGCACACACAGCACAACTTCAGAGGTCTTGTGGAGTCCATGCCTCGATTGGTCAGAGCTGTTCTAGCAGCACAAGGGGGACCTGTGCCCCCGTTACTTGGAAGAGATGGGAGGGGTAAGGGTTCCCTACAGCCTCAAGTACCACCACCAAAGCCAAAGGAGCCCGGCAATGCTGATGGAGACCTCGACCAAGCCAGCCCCGGGTCCGGCCGGCCTATTTGGCCCAGGAAGAAGATGGCGCTGAGGCTGGAGATTAAATTGAGTCGCCCACACACCCTAACCTAGTGCTGTCTGTGTTTTACCAGGTGACTCGAGGGCAACAGGTGACCAGGTTTTATGAGGGCAACTTCAGGCACAAACAAAAGGAAGACAACCACCTGAAACACTGTTGGGGCCAGGTGTGACAAGTGGAGGCGGTAGACCAAGACCCAGACCAAAGTGCCAATGAACCGGGCCCAAGAAGCCCACACCAGCTCACCTCATCCCACTTCCCATCATCGGCGTCCACTTTGAAAGGGTAGGCATGGACCTCATAGGGCCACTCCCAAAGTCTGCCTGGGACCATAAGTACATCCTCATTATCGTCAATTACACCACCAGGTACCCTGAGGCAGTTCCCCTTCGGAAGGCCACCTCCCGGGACATCGCCAAAGAACTCCAAAAAGGGGATCCCAAAAGACATTTAACAGATCAAGATATGCCCTTTGTATCCTGTTTAATGTTTGATCTGTGTCGGCTGTTGCAGGTTAAACATCTGAGGCCGTCCGTCTATCACCACCAAACCGATGTCTTGGTGGAAAGGTTCAAGCAGACCCTCAAACAGATGTAGGTGGTAAGCGAGGAAGGAAGGAATTGGGACCTCCTCCTACCTTATGTCTTCTTTGCCATTTGATAAACACCACAGGCCTCCACGGGCTTCACCCCTTTGAGCTCCTCTTCGAAAGGCAGTCACAAGGACTCCTGGATGTGGCCAAGGAAGCTTGGGACTACTGAAGCCCCACGAGAAGAAAATTGAGTAAAAGGGTACCCTCGGCCTGCCACAAAGAAGCAGGTATGTGCCTTTCTGGGATTGGTGAGTTACTATCAGAGATTTTTCCCTAATTTCTCCTCTTTAGCCTCCCCCTCTCAGATCATACCAAGAAAGGCCAACCAGACTGGGTGCGCTGGACCGAAGAGGTAGAGCAGGCATTCCAGGCCCTTAAGAAGGCACTCACCAGCTCCCAGTCCTCAATAACCCAGAGTTTGACCTGCCATTCACTGTCCATACTGACGCATCTGAGACTGGGCTGAGCGCTGTGCTCTCACAATCTTTCGATGGGGAAGAGCGCCCGGTACTGTACTTCAGCTGGAAGTTGACCCCAACTGAAAGGAAGTACGCAACCGTTGAGCGAGAAGCCCTAGCAATAAAGTGGGTCATCGAGGACCTGCTATACTACTTAGCCGGCCAGCCCTTCACGCTAGTAAAGGACCTGCTGTAGATGGCCAGGGGAGAGGACACCAGTACTAGGGTAACTTGGTGGTTTCTCTCCTCGCAGGACTTCCCTTTCCAGGTGCAACACCAAGTGGGGGTCCACCATGGAAATGCTAACGGCCTATCCCGGCGGTACACTCTATGGGCTCAACCCTCACCGGCAGTAGGCTCGGAGCTGAGGTGGAGTTACTGAGATGGCGGGCCTGCAGCCACCTTGCTACAAACATTGCATGCGCCTCACGCGACTGCCTCACGGGTGCTCAAAGAACAGCCCCATTTCAGCACCCCAATGCTGTGGATAGCACGAGAGCACATGGCTTCAAGGTGGGGTGGCAGAAACATACAAAGCTGGCAGCCAACGATTGTGGCGGCAGCTCCTCACCCTCCTGGAGATCTCAGGAGAGTATAAAAGGGTGCAGCAGCCACAGAAAGGTGAGTCAGTCTTATTTTCATGATATTGCTGATCTCTTCCTCTCTCTCTCTCTAAGAGATGGATGATAGATGACAGTGAAGAAGACCACATTCCCCTTCAGCGATGTGACAACAGTCTGTAGCCCGGGAGCCCGAGAAACTCCCTGTGTCCTGCTTAGATGCTGCTCAATCATGCCATGCCGAAAGACCATGTGACTGCAACAGCACACCCTTCCAGCCTCACCTTGCACCTTTCCCACCTGCACCACACTCAAGGAATAAATAAAACAGCATTTTTTTCTACCACTCCTGCCTCCGGTGTGTCTGTGTATATATACATATATTTATACACACACACACACACACACACACTCAAGGTGTAATATGATCTAAAGGTCTTTTTAAGGCACTCTAAAATACTGCTGAAAAGAAACCTGGAAATTCTGTATCAGCTGAATATTCTGTGTGCGTGTGCTTCAGGTTAAAAACAGACCTCCAAATGGTCTTAAATTATGTATTCCACAGAATGGTTATTTAAAGATCTTTTGATTCTGCTAAATCTGCAATGGACTGGCTCAGGGTGTATTCCCACCTCGTGACCAGTATTGCCGAGAAAGGCACCGGATCCACTGTGACCCAGTAAAGCTGTTACTGAAGATGAATGAATGCCTAATTCTGCTGAATTCTGTATTGTATTAATTTGTATGAGACCTTAGCAGAGGCGATAACAAAACAGATGGTTATATCTCAGGAACTCAAACTCCCAATGAATAAGTATTAAAGATCTGTGAATTTACACACAAACTGATGTAGGGCCTAAGTACTTGATAGTCACAATTTATATAACTGCCCTCAACAGGGTAATATCTCTAGTGGCAGAAGTCCTGATAAGTCTGCATAAAGATACACTACAGCACCCTGGGGGCAAGGTCATTCTTCACAGAGCATAAAGAGTTTTAGCCAACAGAAGCACACACACACACACTAGTGTCTACCCAGGCCTGCTGTTTTCCAGGTATGATAGAATAAAAAACCCAGGTTGAAAGCATGTCTGCTGGTGAGGAAGAAAAAAGCATTTTGGCAAACATCTAGCTGTCCATCAAAACCCTGCAGGTGACAGAATACACATTTATGCCTGAACAAATATAAGGGATATGCACAAATTCTCACACAAATGTTCTGTCTTACGAATTTACACACCCACATAACTCTCCCACTCTCTGGCACTGTCCTACCTTTTTGACAGTCTCCAGCATGGAGCGGCCACCCTGCCATGGCTTGGAGCCTTTGCGGATGCATGAGAGGCTCGCCATGCTGTGCCACTTGCGGTCCTCCAGCTTCCTGTGGAAGGTGTTGGCCAGCAGCAATACTGTGTCATAGATGTAGCGGTTGGTGATCTAGCCAGATGGGGTAGAAGAGGAACAGAGAAATAACGGTTTATGGAAAACCTAAGGTATTTAATTAATCATCACCTTTACAAGAAAAAAAAATCACAAGATTTATGACTCACACAGGAAATACTGTAAAGAGAGAAATGGGATTTTTTTGTTCTGTGCTAGCAGTAGTAAGTGTGCCACTTGTACACAGTCAACTATAATGATACTACCACTGTGTTATCCAGTCCAAAGAGTGCAGATGTTACAAGAATCCTCAAGGATTTTTTTGGATGGCCAAGGGTTACAGTTTTAAAAACACAGACTCATCTGGATTATGCAATCTGATTAGAAAAATTAATTACTTCTAATGAATGCTGATTATGAGAGAACATGAATCATAGGATATTAATTATTTTACCACAGCGCTGTAAAATTCTAAAATCTGATTGGCCAGAAGGTGTTGATAAACTTTCTATAATAGCACTGCAAGGTTTATATTACTGCACTCGTTAATATGCTATCGTTTTATAGTAACTGCTTACACAGGGACTTGTATGGTGGATACTCCACATAATCTAAGGCTAATAATTAATGGAAATGTGTTATTAATTAACAAAGAAAAATATATATTTGTTGATATGGTGATGTTTTTGTAAGGAGAAGAAGTCTTGGTGCCAGCACTTTGTAACGGCCATTAAGTTTCTCGCCATTGGTGAGCCTTCAAGACAGAGGAATTTGGCTTTCTGGTTTCTCAGTAACATGACAACCTGCATATTATTACCCCTGTTATTGTGTCACATTTTTGTATTCTTCATTTCTGTACCCCCCTTGACCTTATATCTTTGATTCAGTGTTTGCACCTGACATCAAGACAAATTCCTAGTACTGTAGCGTGTTCTTTACCGTACCTGGCAATAAATTGTTTCTGATTCTGATTCTGATATTTTTGTCTTATTAACTTAATAAATATGACTGTTTATAGCTGCTATAACGTAAGTGAATCCGCAACAGTAAATGTAACTATAAAAAGTTAAAAAAAAGCATGACATAGTTCATTGATAAATTAAAATTGTAAATGTTGACAAACTGCTGTGGTATATGTGGAATACAACACTTTGGGACTTGCTGTTATTGGAAAATGATCACCCTTACCTCAGACTGCATCACACCAACCCGTCACTGATTTTTTTCTTATAACAGCATGCCCTGTTGTGTTTTATTCCTTAGTTAGGTTATTTTATGGAGGAAATTTCAACATGTTTGTGCTCATGGACTTGGACTGGTTGTCTTGGCACACGATTGGTATCAATTTCAACGTTGAAAAACAAAAAAATCTGGAATCATGTCAAATCAGCAATGATCCAATCCAACTAACATAGAAATCCATATTTGAAATACTGGGCTCAGAAGTAATTAGACTTCTTAAGTGATCTTAAAGATTAAACGATCAGTAATGTATTACAGTTCCTTGCTAATCTAGCCAACATTAGGTAGCAGTAGCAGGGCCAGTGGAGCCTGGCATTTGTAGCACATGTCTGGAAGAATGCAAACATCGCCTGCTTAATGCTATTTGCACAATAGCTTCAGATCCCCGGCTGCCTTTCAGGACTCTAGCTGATGCTTGTTTGTCTTTTCTTGTGTTTCCTTTTCTTTTGAGTTTGACAGCAGGCAAAATGTAAAGCAAATTCACAGGGTGGAGGATAGGGGAGTGGAATTGATAATTAGATCATTACAACATTCTCCACTCCAGACACACCTACACACACACACACACACACACACACACACACACGCACACACACTCAGACACACTCAGACACAATAGGCTATGTGGAAAGAGAGTTAATTCCACTCTGATTGATCGTACTGCTCTAATCTTGCCCAAGTGTTGTCTCTGTTTTAATGAGGCCATAATAAATAGTGTCAAGTGGCCATTGTGTTTTTCCCATTGTTGATTAACCAGCAAAGCTTGTGAACACTTGACACTGTATTGAGTGTGTGTGTGTGCGTGTGTGTGTATGTGTGTGTGTGTGTGTGTGCCCTTATCCCAGCCAAGTTCACCAATAAATTTCAGGAAATTCTATGGACATCAGCATTTGTCCTGCGTAACTGTTAAAATGACAAAAATCCAGAGTAGCTATCAAGAAAACAGACACTGCTCAAGATGTTTCTCTCTACATGAATAAAGGTAGTGAATGCTCCTGCTTTACAGAACTGATAGTTAAATTACAATGTTCATGCAGAAATACTGAGCAAAGTAAAATGAGCAATTAGAGCATCACAAGGCCAGTGTTTGTGTCTTAATGTCCATGCTGACTGCATACGTAACTGTGTATAGAAAGCACTATGTGATTACTCTCTCAACCCTGTTCTCTGAGTAACGGTGGATATCTCATTGACCCATGTCATCACTGATGATTAGCTTCCCTTTATCTCACCTCAGTTTTTATCTAATGTTCTTAAATTTTGGTGAAGTTCAGTAAGATTATGTGTACTATGTACAGTATATCATAATGTAACTTACTTTCCTGATTATATGAATTTAAAAGATACCTTTTGAAATCTCTATTTTTATTGCACTTATTATTATTTCACATTTACATTAGTCTACATCCCACGGCTTTGCCAAAGTTTATAGCAGTTAGACCAAAACAACTGGCCATGCATGTACATGTGCATTTATGTGACCTGCTGTAAGCAGAAATATACAACATATTTAATACACATTTTGAAAACAGAAAACACAATTCAGTTGAATATAATGTGACTTACACCTGACTTTATCAGGGTAAACCTGCATCTTACTTATAGACTGCTAATATGGAGATGGTGCTGATGTATAAAAGTAATTAGTAAAAGCAGATAATTAGGTATCTAGGTTTCTTAGATCTATGTATTTGCCAGTTATTCTGATCGCTTTTCTTGACACATTTAGTAAAAAGAAACTAATTGTTTATTTCCCTTAAAGCATATAATAGGCAGAATTCATCCATACAATATGGTAATAATGTATTGTTATATACACTCCTGTTAGGGTATAATGATGCATGACGTTGTTTCACGATGCAAAAATCTGATGTGCATAGTCGAAATGTGCGATTCACATTGTGGGAATCAGCATTCTATTAATTATGCATCTAATGCAATTACACTGTTCGAACACCAGCGGTCCCAATCTGCGCAACCCATAGAGTTAAAATATATAGAGAGCACCGTGGTCCTGATAGCTCAGGATCACCATTCCTGTGCCACTGTGATCCAAGGTGCACAAGAAAGAGGCCTTGGAAGTCAGGCATTTTAGCCACCTTTGGAACTCTATTTCTAAATGATCAAGTAGCCTCAAGTAGTGCTAGTAAGACTTTGTTTATTCAGTCAAATTTTTTGGGAGAATCTATAAATGTATTAATTTATTTTAAGATATGGTGAACCTGTATTACATTGTGTTTACAAGAGTATACAAAATGTTTGTAGCAATTTTTTTATTTAATTAGTTTTATGCAGAAACAAATGCACATTGTTTTGCTTTTTTATTGTTTTTCATTATTCAGAAATTAAAAAGGAGTCATTTCAGTCATAAATTTTCTTCATTCAAATTTTGTGCCATGAAGCCAATATCGTGAACCAAATCAAATTGTGTGTACTGTTACACTGATAATTCCTATATTTGAATTCAGACTTCCCAGTCATGTATGTGATCTCAAATTAAAATTAAAATTAAAATGTGTTAACCAAACTGCATACTATGTTTCCCCATATAATCAGAAAAGAAATATGTGTATGTTGTTTTTGCACTGATGTTTTTATAGAACAACACTAAGCTATGTTTTATGGACTGTGACTCCACAGAGCATTCCATCAATGTCCAAATCACACCATGATTCTTGTTTTTAATGCTGGAAACAGATGTTATTTTATACCTTTTAAAAAAAAAGTTGTTTTTGTTTGGAATTTTGTCGTATGAATTGGATAAACCGTCACACCATGCAACACCTATAATCTCATCCAACCCTTGATACTTTGTACTGTATGTTAGTTTGTGTCTAATCATGTTGGTCGGAATCTTACATATGGATGATGTGAGTTAGTGTATGTGGACCCTGTCTAAGTGTAGGCTTACTTATACAGTCTGTTTCAGCTGGATCTTTTCTGCTTAGCATCTTGTGGCTCCACCCTGAGGGGCTGACAGACAGGTGGAAAGATGTGAAAATGAAAATGTAGTCGACCTGGAGGTCATTTTCACACAGAATCAGTGCAGTAGTGAGAATATGCAATCGCCAAAGGGAAGGGAAGTCATTGTGCTTTTATTTGAATTTTTCTAGCATGGAGTTTAAATATGGAATTTCACATGCATATCCATGTAGGTCATGTAACACTTTTTAAGTTATCTATAAAATAAAGCTACTGATTATGTCTCAAAGTCTCTGTGTACATGAAATTTCAGTACTGTCATCCCAAGTGGTAAATGTCATCTTTTGTTCCAAAAATTAAATATATGAATGGAAAGTCCTAAATATGTGACTATGTAGCTGACTTACAAATGACTTTTACAAATGACTCTCATGTAAATGTACTGTACCTGCATACAGTTTAACTTGATTTTAACCTTAACAAGGGTTAAAGACTTGTCTAAAGTATTGTTGTAAAGACCACTCCAGCAGCATTTTTTCCTGTTGTCACACCCCGTGTTCAAATTCCATCTGCGTCACCGGCTGCTGGCTGACCTGGCCTAATCACAGACAAAATTAGTGAGTCCATTAATTCTAAACATGAGTTTATAAAGCTTGTTGTGTTTGTGTCCTTGGCAAAATTTAAGGACAGAAAGTCTTTGGCTGTTCTATATTCAAGTCGTTGTTTTGGATCTGCCTGTGTTTTACAGTGACTGAACACCATAAAAAGCTCAATGAAGTGTTAAAACTGTTGCCATTTTATGCTCATTTTAAATCCTTTCATCATGCTGATAAACCTTATCCCAGTACGGACAATTTGACCAATATATTTACTTAACTCATAGTGAGAAAGAGCATAAATGAAGCTCCAAGCTCCAACACTGTGATTAATTTGACTTGAGGCCTAGTTGACAACTTTTCTTATCCAGTTTACTTTAGCACTCATATTAAAACATGTATGATTACTGATACAATACATTGTACATAATCGTTTCTCTAAAGTGGATAAATCTGAAAATGCTGATGTATGATTGTCATGTGATCTCCACAGTTCCAAGATTGTAGAACTTATTGCAATGTTTGAACGCATTGTATAATATAGAAGCAATGCAGAGCCATGCAAAAAAAAAAAAAAAAATGTGTGCATTCTATGCTCAGGTTGTCAAAACAAATGAAAATAGTGGAAATGATGTAAAGGGCATGTGTCAGACACCCAGTTTGCATGTCCAGCATGCCGTTTTCTACCAATTCTGGTGGAAATGACCTGAAAATGCTAGTGTGGCCAAAACATAAAAACAAAATGACTTGTTTTAGTGTGAACTACACCTGAATGCATGAGTCACAACAGTGTAAACTAAAAAGGATGGCCTGTGCAATAAGCTAAATAAAGATGACAGCTCCATTTCTGGAAGGATTCATTTTTATTGTTTCTGCAAAACCTCAGCTAATGTGTTTAATGGAGTTTTACTCAACGCTCAGTGCCAATCATGTTTACAACAAATACTAACAGTGTAGAATCAAGCTCATAAATGTGTATTTTTAGAGTTCAGATCGTTGTTGGATGTTTACCGGTAGATTATAAATGAGAAACTGTTTTCCTGAGACCTCTCACTGGTGCTAGGTAGATACATGCGTTTGTGTCGAATAGACCAGCACAAAGATGGTTTAATAGTGTGGGAATGAAATAAGCCCTGCCTTGGACAAGACCAACCCCCAACGATGCCAAGCACAGAACATTACTTTTGTTTCAAGTCAGAAATGATCCCATTGAGAGTTAATGCAGTTTAAAATTATTTAAAAATTACATTTTTCAAGAAATCTGCAGGAGTTGCAGAAGAAATGACCCACAAATCCTCAAGGCTCTAGCAGAGATGCCAAAGCAACAAGGACACTCCTGTTTGCCTTAACAGCCCAGTAGGAACCATCCAGAAAGTGGACAAAAGGACAAAAGGAGCAACAATCCTGGAGAAGATCCTTGACTGGCAATCCTGTCTGATATGGAATGGTATCATCATTACTTTTGAATTTGCTCAGTGGTTTCTCCCAATTCTTGCAAGTTTTCATCTTGGAGTGGAAATCACACTGTGTTTTGAGAGAGCGGACACAGTGGGGAGTTGATTCAAAGGTTGCGGGAAATTCTTTCTCTTTTAGGACCAACAGATTCATGATGTGGTAGCTGGAGAAGGGGGAGAGAGAGCAGGAAGCAGGAGAGGTCAGAGGAAGTCTGAGTGCTTCAGCCTCTCCTCATGGGCCGACGTAATCACTGGTCCAGAGGGAACCAGTGAGGAGAGAGAGAGAGACAGAGAGAGAGAAAGAGAGAGAGAGAGAGGAAAAAAGACAGAGACAGAGAGAGACACACAGAGGGACAGGAGATGATACGCTCCAGAGCTGTGTGAAATTGGGCTTCTTCTGGCCTGAGCTCCTGATCTCTGATCTGTTCTCCCTCATTCCTGCCAAACAAGCCTAGACTAAATGCGCCACTCTCCACTGCTCTGACATACACATATGAACACATACATTCACACACTCATACACATGCACACACACATTCTATGCATAATAAAATCATGTTACTGGAGTGTAGTAGTCAAAAAACTGGCATTTAAGTGGACTGTAGGGACATAACCAGAAAATGCAAGATGATACAGCATTTAATTATTTAATTAAAAGTGGCGTCAGTGATTTCTTTTTAAATCAGTTTTTTTAATATTTGGGAAAGTTCTCTTTTGTTGTCAGCAAAGTATCTACTCTGAGGAAAATCTCTGGTATCTGTGGCATCCCAGGCTCTGTAATGGGAGAAACAACATATAATCTGCAGCATTAACACCTACACTTAGGTCCGGAAGTATTTGGACAATGACAGAGTTTTTGTGATTTTGCCTTTATACACCACCACAATGGATTTGAAATAAAACAATCAAGATGTGATCGAAGTGTAGACTTTCAGCTTTATTTTAAGAGGTTCCACGAAAATATGGCATTTACCATTTACGAATTACAGCCATTTTCAGCAAAGTACCTCCATTTTCAGGGGCTCAAAGGTATTTGGACAAAGTGACATAATTGTAAATATAAACATAATTTTAATACTTGGATGAAAAGTCAATGACTGCCTGAAGTCTGGAGCCCATGTTCTCAAAACTCAAATTCTGAGTTTCCTAACTGGAGATGCTTTGCCAGGCCTTCACTGCAGCCACCTTCAGTTGCTGCTTGTTTGTGGGTCTTTCTGCCTTCAGTCTTGTCTTCAGTAAGTGAAAAGCAGCTCTATTGGGTTGAGATCAGGCGACTGACTTGGCCATTGAAGAATATTCCATTTCTTTGCCTTCAAAAAGTCTT
>CM040982.1:13606743-13650569 GCA_022985145.1 Pangasius djambal
TAATAATAATAATAATAATAATAATAATAATAACCTTTATTTAACCAGGTAAGTCAATTGAGAACCAGTTCTCATTTCCAATGACGACCTGGCAATAAGACCTATCTAATAAGAACAGGGAGACATCTCTACTCGTTTGCCAATCAGAAAGTTCTATCTATTGCGAGCATCCTTGTGTTTTGGGGGTGTGGTTTTGGAGAGGGGCCATATTTGTTTTAATTAATTTTAAGTTTCAAAACTGACAGCTTTAAATAGCTTCCCTCCACACTGCTTACTATATCTTTATATTCACCTATTCATTACAAACATTTATTTTGTCAATGATTTACAAAATTTCACTATATGTTAATAGTAGATAAGAGTGAGAATTTGTACACAGGTATGGCAAGAATGGATATGAGTACAAGAGAATAGAGAGGAAAGTACCTCTAATGTCTGAGCCTTGGGGTCTTTGGGGTTACAGAGAGAGTTGTTGATGCGGTGGTTGTTCCGTACACATTGCTGGCTGGTGTTCTGAGGAAGAGGGAAGGTCTGTCGGATGAGGGTCAGACGTCCTATAGACTTCACCACCAACTCCTGCACATCCAGATCTGAGATCTCCTGTAGAGAGAAATCACACGTGATTGTGAATTAATTGGGATGATAATTAAATGTAGCAAGAAAGGGAACAGTGTTAAGCAATGTTGATGCAACTTTTCAGTTAACTATGAACACTTTTATGCTGGACAGCAAGGTATGGCATAGGATGGTTACTAATCCGAATCCAGACCTATCTATAACCTGTTAAAGCACCTGTATCTGTTTCCCATAACAGATAATGTTATCCATTAAAGTACGAAGAATTCTCTGGTGGATGTGGAGTGTAAATTAGTGAAGGGAATGAGTTGTGAAATACTCTTTTCTGTGGCTGAACCTCAAACTATGTTTGGGGCATATGGGGCCATATTCAGAGTCAGTAAATTAAGTCATAAAGTTACATCAATATTTACTCAGGGAAAGCGATGCATATTCAGAAACAGGTTACGCAGCTGCTCCCCATTCAGAATCAAATCACCTGCGTAGAGTACATGCCTCCGTCAGATTTCTACTAAAAACTGTAGATAAAAATATAAAAACAAATATGAAACATTAAAAATGTGTGATAATATAGTTATGTTTCCTATTAAATCTGCCAGAAAAAGAAACTTTAAAAAGAGAAAGAATCTTTGGCAAACAGTTGCCACTGAAGCGATATTAGCACATATTTACACTAGTGATATTAGTAATTTATGATTCTGTGACAAAAGCGTTTAGCCAATTAATGATCCGCACCTTTTCTTATACTAGTCCTTTTCAGTACTCATGGTACCTGTGGAAGAACAGTAAATAATTTTAGCACTGGTACTTCGTGTATAGTAATGGTCACTTGACAAGGGAAACAATGACAAACTATAGCATAGAATCGACACTGCACACTGTTTGCTGGAAAAGCGGCACTTCTGATATTGACACACTTTCAGTTCAAGATAAATCCTCCAGCACAAAAGTTCTTGAGACTTAAAAGCATCTCTCTTCCCTCAGTGATTCTCCCAGGTACATAACAACTCTCTCATTCACAAACAGTGAACTATTTACTCTTCCAGCAAGGCCACTGTCCTCCTTTTGTCGTTAGTCCGAGGTCACCCCATTCACATTCTCTTTATAACTGCTGCCAGAGACAAAGTAGACCATCTATTTATAATAGCCATTCATATTATAGATATTTCCCAGATGGGTGCTAATCTAAGGGAAGAAGGTGAGTGTAGTCATAAAGTAAGGAGAATAGAGCAAAAGGGAACATGAGGGAACTGTCTCATCTCTTATGCGACCCAAAGAGGAGTTTGTACTAATTTAAGCCCAAGGCCATGTTTTTAGATGGCATGCGGGCCAGAGCGCATAGATCGGGGATGATGAGATGGGAGCAGATGTGGCCAAACCGCACCGTCTGACAAGTCTCACTTTGGGGAATTTGACATTTTTACCTGTGACAACTTAATTCCCAGTGACTGGCTTTCAGAAAGCGAGTCATCTTCATAATGCTCCTGGGGTTCCACCCACATGGAAAGGACCAACTTTTTCCTGCACATAGGCCAAACAGTGCCTGATTCCACTCTTCTTGTGGGTGGAATACAAACCTGTATGCTCACCATTTTCAAAAAGGAAATGTCTTTCCACAAATGTTAATTAACTTTTTTAAGAAAAACAATGACCGCCAGGCAAGCACATAGGACAGAGGCTACATGAGTTCCACAAAATAGTTGACTCATACTTCAGAAACTTAGTTGATGGCACTTTAGAGGGCATTCACACTCACATGAACCTGAAAATGTCATAGCCCAGTTACTGTTTTACCCCTAGCTGACAAATGCAAAAAGCTCTTGATGCTTAATTAGTGGAGCTAAATCAGAATGACACAAATAGAAGCCTACAGGGTTATGGCCTAGTTTAGAGGTACAGTTTTGTCAGTTTTTCCTACCCTTAGATTGCTGTCAAGTCAGGCCAGGCATGAGCAATGTAAGTAGTCACGGCATAGATAATTTAAAGCTCAGAATGTGATATTGTTTCTATATCATGTCCATTCATCCATCCATCCATCCATTCTCTGTACCACTTATCCTACACAGGTACACGGGGGAGCCTGGAGCCTATCCCAGGTAGCATGGGGCACAAGGTGGGGCCACAGTGGATGGGGTGCCAACCCATCGCAGGGCACGATCACACACACACTCACACACCCATTCACACACTATGGACAATTTGGAAATGCCAGTCAGCCTACAATGCATGAATGGGGGAGGAAACCAGAGTACCTGGAAGAAATTCCCGAAGTATGCAAGCTCCACTCACGCAGGGTGGAAGCAGGATTCAAACCCAAACCCTGGAGGTGCGAGGCAGCAGTGCAAACCACTAAGCCATTGTGCCCCCCTCTGTATCATGTGACTATATAAATTCATAGAGTAGGATATTGGATATAATTTTCCATGCCCTGAATGCTAGTTAACCGAACAATAGCAGATATCCACTTACTCATTCTGATTAGATTTTACTTGTAGCTCTGTTCTGTTACAGTAAGGCTCAGCAAAATAACTGTGATCCCACATTCATTTATTCATTTTTCAATACCCACTTTATCCTGGTCAGGGAATAGATCCAGAGTCAATCCTAGGAATACTGGGCACAAGGCCTGGATGGGTTATCAGTTTATAGCAGGGCATTACATACACACACACACACACACACACACACACACACACACACACACACACACACACACACACTCCTTCATACATGGGGCAATTTAGCATAACCAATCCACCTACTGGCATAGGAGGTAGAAGGAAACCAGAGAACAAGGAGGAAACCTTCATGGACATGGGGAGAACATGTGAAACTCCACACAGACAGTAACCTGAGCTAAAAATGAAGTTGTTGCTAAAGTGCTGTACATACTGTATATACTCATGAAGAATTACCCTTCTTGCCCAGGTAGCATGCAAACCAAGTCAAGACATACAGGTGGAGTTAATACTACCACAAACAATTGACTGGATGAAGAAAATTATTACAGAATTGTGATTACTGTCTCTGGCTGGAGTCACTTCTCTACCAGCACAAAAATTCTCTGCCGTAGTGACTGCCAGCTTCTTTTTTTTCTCTAATGTCTAATTTCAGAAAACATTTGTCCACAGAAATGTTTTCTTATTATTAATTCGCTTGATTTTACATTTCTTACCCATGATCCGAATAAAAAATTGACCTATTCCTAAAAACCTTCCTGTTCACTTTGTTTATGCCCCACATGCATGGTGTATAATGTTGTGAGATTCAGCCACAGAAAATAAATGTGTACCTTCTGTATTGTTGTATTTATACATTGTCTGATAACATTGCACTCAAATTTCTGTGTAGTTTTTACTGAAGATTAAAGTATTGGCACACACAGGCCAAATTTTTGAGAAAAATTAAATCATTATGAGTAATATTGTATTATGAGTATATTATATATGAGTATATTGTAACAGCCTGATTTTCTAATAAATTTGGATGATTTTCATCTTAAACCCTTCTTTTAATATATATATATATATATATATATATATATATATATATATATATATATATATATATATATATATATATATATATACATATAATCTTTATATAATTGAAAATGGTTCTCTTTTAAAGACCACACTGAATCTATCCTCATAATTAATATTACCATAATCAAAGTTTTATGAATCAAGAGTCATATGGGTACATACCTGCACTCTATGTCCTTTACAATGAAAATCCATTTTCCCACTTTTTATTTCCCCCATTTATGTTATATTTATGTTTCTTTTTTTTGTGTGTAATACATGTCTACATGTTTCCTTACCTAGAACCCATGTGCCTCAAAGCTTATGTGCATGGCCATTATAATCATTATAGATATCAGATACCCAGTAAGCCTGATTAGGAGATTAGCCATATTGTTGTCTAAGGCATAGTCATCAAACTGAACATTTTTCAAGTTCCTTTAATGTCCTAGTAAAAACAATGCAACTCACCAGATAGTGAAAGACTGACATTAAGGTGGAGAATCAATCATTGGAACTGAGTATCTATAAAGTGTTGTGCTTATAGCAGTCACCTAAAGCAGTCCCAGCAGAGCCGCATTATCATTACCTGTCCCTGAAGAGATACTTCACTGCATGAACAGGTTTACACTTTGCTCCAGCCTGCTCCAATTTGTGAACCCTTTATGATTTGAATCAAGAACCCTGGAAAGGCAGCAGACTGTACGGTTGTGCACTGACCTTCCAAAAACCAGATTTGAGGAACAGGACTCTGGAGGATTGTTCCAGATTCTATACCAGCTGACCACAAAATAGGGCAGACAAGGAAACATAGGCATAGAATGCTGATTCTTTTTAGCCCAAAGTTAAGTGTGATTATTGGATGGCATTGTCCTTTAGAAAGAGTACATTTGCTTCTGTATGTCTGATCAATTTAACTCAGCACACAGCAGACTTCCTCAATGGGCTGATGGGAGGACATATTTTACAATAAGTGGAGGAATTTTTAATCTGAATACATGACCATTGAACATGATTAACAATAGATATTGTATTTATCCTCTATGAAAATATTGTATAATGCTACTACTACTATTAGGAATGCACAGAGGTATTGGGTATCGGTCTGAGACTGTGCTCATTTACTCGTACTCATAAATAATGCTCCAATATCACATGCTACTTTTTGCTACTTTTAGGCTGAGTGTACATTGTCATTATAATCAGCAGATGACACAAAATGACAGAGGTCTGCACATATATCACACTTAAAAATGCCAATGATGCCAGCAGACTGCAAAGTGAGCTTTGTGATATTGCCAAGAGCAGGTACTACAGCATCTTCCTGCAACACAAGTAACCTGCTAAAACATCATATGGCGTTAGTATCTTTAATCGAGAGAGTGATGGCAGCCGACCTGAGTGCACAGCTTAGTATCAGGGTGCGTTATCATTAAGAAAGAGTGCAAGGAGCACAAAAAGGTATTCACAAGCATGGAGCAGTGAAGTGAGCTTGCAAAGAAACTGCTGAATGTGAGAGCACCTCAGTGCTGTGAAGGCACTGAGACACACATACACTTCCATTCCCCCTTGCTGACCAGCACCTTTACATCTTAAATATAAACCTCAGCACAAGGAGTTTATTGTGAATATTAAAAAAAAACATGTACTCAGTCTGAAAAAAAATGGTATTGATGGATCTCTAACAATAATAACTGTCTGAACATTCTGTCTGATATTAAGATGATAAGAATTTTTAATTTCTGCAGCATCAGTAATATCTAGTGTCTACTGAATTTAAAAAGTGTTACCTCATTTATGATGATCCAGTGGCAATCAAATGCGACCAAGTTGGTTTCCACTACCTGCGAGAGAAAGGAGTAGTCAGTACATTGATAGAATATCTACATACAGAAGTATTAAATAATTACTAAAAAAAACATGACTACATATCCATACATGTAAGTGAGCAGATGGGCATGAACATTAATTTGCAGATTATAAGTGCGCTTACTTCCCTTCCATCTGTCTCTCATGGCAATCCTCATCAACAATCCTCTACATTTCCCATTTACATATTTTACATGGATGTTTCTCATCCTCATGTATGATGTTCTCTCCTCCGTCATCTTCTCCACCTTTTTCTCTAACCCCCTTTACAATCCCATCAATGCTTCTACTGCCCACTGTATCAGGGCTGAATTCCATTATCTGTAATTGTGTAGGTGACTAAAAGCTGGTGTCATAAAACATGTTGTTTCTAAACAAAGGCAGCAGCTGGAGAGTATGATGGTTGGTGCAGTGCTAATAGTGTTTTAATCTTTCACAAAGACCTAATAAAACATAATTACAGCCCAGACAAGAGGCATAAAGCATCCTATCAACTGGAACGCAAGTGGAGAATGTTTGATTAGGCAAATGGAGCTGAAGAGTCTCTCTATTCCCAGCATGAAGATATAGTTTCTAGAAAAAGACCTGTATAGAAAACCATTTTTCATGCACCAAACACAGGCCATATGTTAAATTGTTATCTTTAATGCATAAACAGCTATTAAAAGTCTGGCTTTGGAACGATAGTTATTATATGGTATGTAATGCATTACTACAGACACAACCTCCTTAAAAAAAGCAAACAACAGATGGAGCCAAATATGATGTGACTTTTATTTTGTTACTCCATGCGTATGACATTAATATTTTATGCTTTCCAAGGTTACAATAACAATCCATGGCCCAGCAGTTGTGTGGGTGGGTGGAGGGGTCAGCTTATGCTTTACCGCCTGCTGTGTGTGTGTATGTATGTCTGTGTGTGTCGGTCAAAGCCTATGGCTCAGCCTGTCCTATACTTTCAAATGCACCCTCTGCCTATCCAGATGTTTCCACTTAACTGGAGCATGTATTGAAAACAGCAGCAGAATGAGGCTCAGCTCGTGCTGCCGCACAAAGAGCAAGAAGGCTGTAAATACAGGGCAGGTGACCTAATCACAACTGTGATAACCTAACCATTAGAATGGCAGCTTCTTTGAAGCAGTGATTCATCATCTTAAATCGTGTGTGTAGGTGGTGTGATCGAGTAATGCATCAATACTGGCAATGTCCCTAAGACTGACAAATAGGCACTTGTGATGTGACTTGGCAGTGCTTTCAGGATGTGGTAAACAACAACCCTATGACTAAGCCAGTGTCTCCCCTAGAGAGGATTTCAACAGATCCACCTTCTTTCAAAAAAGCTTTCAAATAATGTGAGGACAGTCTCAAGATACACACTACACATCAGTAGAAACAAAGGTGCCAACAAGTGGACTGTACAAAAAGCCAACAGAATTTGACACAATGCCTGCATGTCTGATTCAGCATTGAACAGGGCTCAAGCCGCCTTTTCGCTGAGTGACAGGTGGCTTGTGGTGAGGTTGTTTGCCTGTTAGATCAAAGCCTTGTATTCACCCAGAGATTTCTACTCGTTGTTCATTACTGTCACCTGCAAATCTACCTTAGACTCTAAACCAGGAAGCAGCTTTGAGAATTCAGCATCTAGTTGAGATGAAAAACCAATATGAATGCAGTGGAGTGCCATGTAAAAACACTGTGAGCAATAAATAAATGTAGCAAGTTATTATCCTCAAAAGTACTTGTCTGCATGGGACATGTGCACCAAGGCCAGACAAACAACACTCCTGGTGGGAGTACTCTGCGTGCACCTGGCTGAGGGCAAAAGTGTGCATCCCACTATCATTTCTGAAGTGATATAATACAAGTTGAACTTGTGCTTTACAATTTACAAACAAATTTAAAAATGAAATGTGGGTGGATTCTATAACAACACAACAATCAAAAGTAAAATGCAAAATCAAAAGCCAACACAGAAGAGAAGTTTTTCCTTTTGGTCTCCAGACCTGCTCTGAAGAGCGTACAACATCTGCCAGAGTTATAAAATATACATCAAGAAAAATGGGTAAAGACATCAGAGACAGAGATCTCAGGAAGAACAGTGGAGGGTAACTACTTAACAGGTCCAAAAGCCATTGAAGTCAATTATAAAGACAAAAAGTATTATTAGAGAATATTTAGATCACATTAAGATGAACATCATTAAACTGATATTATTATGTTTATTTTTTTCACAATTAATGTGGCATGTAACATATGCAGTTTGGCCATTTTTGTAATTTAGCTAACACACTATAGACCATGTACTGTATGCACATGAGGAGGTGCAGCGCAAAACATGATTTGATGCAGTCACAAAATGCATGTGCAATGACAATTCTGACATTAATGTTCTATTTGCTAAGGCTGTAGCTCATTACATAAACTGTGCCTGGGAACACCAACAGTAAGTGCTCTGTGTGAGGAGCAGATTACGGTTTAAAAGCTGCTGTGAAAATATGGAAATGTCCAACAGTAGAGCTCAGGACTAAAGTGGAAATTCAAGCTCAGTAAGTAAGTGATAAATGTGTTGTTAATAAAGATCCCCGTGTTGGAACATGCAAACGGTGTGTGGGGGATTAATGCAGCTGATACGCCATTAGATTTCCAGTTGGTTTTACACTAATGAAAAGATAAGTAGTTTATATAAAATATAAATAAAGAAACTGTATTGCAGAAGCAAAAAATGATGTAAATGTTTTTGATACATGTTGTGTGGCCAGGGTTGACAGATGTGTGTGACAAAAGCAGTCCAACAGACAAGCAGTATTAAAACACATAGTTTGCCTGAATTGCTCTTTTACCAAGGTCCTAAAATAGGCTTACATTATTACACATTTTTTCATAAATAAAGAATTCAAAAGTAGCCTAATTCTGTGTGAATTGCCTGAAGTTTAGTACATCGAACAGAATATGTAATCAGCCACACTTCCCTTATCTCCACCCTTTTTGCTCTGACTTCCCACTTTTTGCATGATCCTTTCTTCGCTGCATATGTATGAAGGGGAGACGTGTGACCTGAATAAATTGCATGTTTAGGCTTGTACTCCAGTTTCAGACATAAACAATGGTTTTTGAGCTTAATGTGGCCTAAACAAGCCTGAAAATAGACACGAACATAGTATATCAGACCCCATATAATATATCTTGTTACTATGCAAACATTTGAACTTTTTGAACTTGACTATATGTTAGTCTCTACTTGTCACTACTGTGGTTTGACCTTTATGGGTCCCATATTATATCCTATTAACTTTAAAAAAGTTAGTACATGCTGCTGGAGGTTAGAGAAGTCCCACTGCTACACTTAATCTACCAAAGTTCTTTACCTCTTCTGTCTCTCATCTGTGTTAGACAGTCTTTGGCTTGACTGGTGTATAGCTATTATGGTTTTAGCCAAAATGCTATTGATGGTAATGTGCTGGGTATTCAGTGGGATGAAGTTTGTAAAATGTGTAAGCCAAACAATCAAACGAGATTTGACATGTACTGTATAGCCAAATCAATGTTTTATGCTAAATGTTGTTTTAGTGATACAGCCTTAGCAAACTAGTTAGCTAATGTTAGTTTTATTAAGTTTAATATCTAATGTTGGGTATATTAACTCAACCCATGTGTAATTTACAGAGGTTTTACATTTGTAACTATTTAAGCAGTTTGCACTGTGTGAACAATGTGTCTGCTTTTCAAATGATCTAAAGCCTGAATTTGGTTAATTTGAGCCTGGTCCTTATGATCTGCAAAAGTTCCCATATTTGGTAGACATAAAATACTTAAGTAACTCTCATCCTAATCCAATACCACGGATGTTCAAATTACATGGCAAAAGCATGTGCTTCAAAATGGCACTTTCACGGAACGATGATTATTGTTATTATGCCATATTTTCCACCTGTCTGGGCTCTTAAAGTGGCAGAGAAGATGGTGAGTACTCATTATGGTGAGCAAGACAAAAAGATAATCAGAATTAATGATGCACTCTGACACTACACAATACTGTTTCTTTAAATAATACACAGGCACCAGAAGAAAGGTATCCTTTGATCATAAAATATTCCAGCAAATACCTACTTTATTAAAAAGTGAAGAAAAAAAACACAACAACATCAACTATGTGGGATCTTTGGAGCACAGTAAAGCACATTAGAAAAGTGGCATCATGCAATTGGGCAATGATGCAAAACATTTGAGTTGATCAGTTGACATTGTAGCATCATAGATATTGTGATTTCCAGTAATTGATGCATTGTACTCTGCATCATTTCCTGTGTGTCAGCCTCTTTGTTGATTGAAAATAAAAGCAAATGAATAACCCTTGTGACTTCTCTTACCCCATATACTGAAAAGGGGATCATAATTAGTTTTTATGCCAGTCACTGGGGATTCCATTTCATCTATATATGAAAAGCTCTATTTATTCCATTAACATTACTTAACTTTTATCGGTATTTGTAGCCTAAATATAACATGAACAGTTATCCCTGATAATAAGTGGATGTGATAGAAAACACTGTAGCATTTACTGATCGTGATAGGAAAAAAGTGGCTGGAGTTCAGTGCCTTTAGTTTTTGAAACACGATCTATCATGTTGCGCCCAAGCACATGTATGTAAATTGTTTACCTGAGGGCAGCTCATGACTTGTTAAAAAAAAAAAAAAGTTCAAAACAGGTCTGTTCAGAGTCAACGGCATCCGTCAAAAGCAGTAACATGAAACACCAGTGCGGAAAAAAAAATTGTGTTTTTTTATAGTCATGAACAAATCACAAATAGCTTTAAAAAAGAACTGTTGCTGCCATTCAGTCATGTTAGTTGCTTACCTGGACTTTTTTAAGCAAGGAATTTTATTTAGCAAGACCTTCATTAATTTTACTTGAATACCTTTGATATAGTGAATCCTTCACAACCACTGTAATACCACAGGATTTCCATTTATGGGTCAGAAATATAATGAGCTATCGAATCACAGCGCCATCACACTGTAACATTGTAATCTTTTCTATTTAATCAAAAGTACTTCAGAACTATGAATTGGATTTCAGTAGTAGTATAATATAATAGTATACAATCAGGACTGGTGTTTTTATATTACTGTGAGATGTAATTTTACATGATTAATCTTGCAGAGTGCTCTTAATACATCATAGCTATTAGTATGCTACATTTGCCATTTACATTAATGTCGGTTGTTCAAACCTCACTTTCCATATGGTTTCTGTTATGTATAATTAATCCACAGTGTGAAGTGTGTCATAAGTACAGCCATCACATTACTGCACATGCATTCACTAGCACACTGTCACCACATGACGATCACACAGACAGTTCAGACAGGGGCAGGGATAAGGTTTCTGACACATACAGACACATACACATTGTCTGGCTTGTTACATGCACACACACATACACACGCACACACACACACACACACACACACACATCAGAGCTCTCTTCTGCAATCTCTTGTAATACCAGCCAAAACCCAGAAGCTTGCAGGTTCATGATCTAAAAGGTATCCTCATGCCCTGAAGGCAATCATTTAACCTTAAGTTGCTGCAAGGCGAATTATTAACATGGTGTCATACATTATATAACAGCACAGCACTCTAAATACAGATACAGTACAAGAAAAAGTCACACCAAAAAATATGATTCAATTTCTTGTTGTTGCTGTTGTATATTGTTCTTTATAGTAAAGTGTTTATATTTAGAAACATTTAATTTCATTAATTTTGAAAGCATCTTCACTTTACTAAATTACTTCACAAGATTTTAACACATGACTTCATGGCCGCTGAAGTCAGTATTGCCGGTATTATCATGGCAAACGTTCCTTCTCATCTAAGGTGTCAGTGGTAGATCAATTTCTTTGGTGTGACTGTGCCTTCAGAGCCAGCTAGCTAGGTTATTTATGTAAACACTGAGGTGAGATATGAGCACATTATTTGAATTATTTGGCAATTAGTCAATGTTGTCACATTAAACCATTTGTAACCCAGTTAAAATATAGTGTGTACATATTCATGCATGCACATACAGTTTTGTTAAAATATAGTTCATACACGCACTCAGAGACACACCCATGCACATAACGAGGTTAGTAAATAAGGGTTGGTTCATACAAATTGGTGGGTATTAAAAAAAAAAACTTTTTCTTCCATTTGGTTTAACATAAGTTCATTGTGTTGTTTAAAAAGAGAATGGAAAAGAAAAAACTCAGTAAGAGTGGGCAGGGGGAAGGGGGGTTGCCTAGCAACATAAGTGATACACGCATCTGATTGGTTACTGGGATGGGGGTTAATCTGTGTTTTGAGGCCACATAGTTAAGGAAAAAGAAAAGAGAAAGAACTAGGAATTATGAGTGATTAATGGACTGTGACTATAAGTTAAAACTATGGATTATTAAAACAGTAATCTAAGCATGAGAACTTACTAGTTACATATTGTTTAGAAAGAGAGAGTTGCCGTTTCTACATGAAGTCTGTACAGAGCATATTACCTAGTTGACTAGCCTAGTTAGCCAGCTGAAGCACTAGCCTATTGATTAGCTCACACAGCTACACACTATTGCCCTCAGTTGGACTTCCGGCAAGATGGGGCACTGACACATTTGTTATATATTCTCACATTCAAATCCCGAGTTGGTTCAGCTTGACAAGTTATATCCATCTTCACCTAATTCCGTAAGTTAAACAATACCCCAAGTTGTTGAGAGCATGATTGATGTGGAGGAACATTGTTACGCAATGGACATAACCATAGGTTCAAGCAAAAAGGGAGTGAGGTGCTGACTCTGACCCACCCACATCGTGTAAACCCCAGAAAGAAAAAAACCCCAAAAAGCCAGTAGTGAATGAGGAAAATGAAGTGTCCAATTCGGTTATACTGGATGCGATCAAAGCACTTGGACCCAAGGTAGATTGGTTCATTGGTAGATGTAGCAAATGAAGCAACACAGTGCGATGATTGCTAGCATCGCCAAATCCATCCAAATAAATGCACAAGAGTTAAAAGAATGCAAAGATAAAATCAAAATGATGGAGAAGCAAATTGAAACACTCACTGAAGTCAATAATGATCTGAAAGTTCGTGTGTTGGAAGAGGAACGGTATAAAAGAAGTTGGTGTCTTCACATAAAAGGTCTCAAGGAGAACTCCAGTGAGCGTATAAGAGAGGATGTGATTCAACTTCTTGGCAAGATAACGCCGGAGTTTGCTGCTAACATGTCGGAGGCTGTGGATGTCATGCATCGGGTGGGATGGAAGTAGGCCAGCCGTCCCAGAGAGGTGATCATTCTCTTCGCCCGCAGGATGGTCCGCGATGAAATATGGAAAAGAACCAAGACATCTTTGGTATGCAAGGAAGCTGGCATCCGCTTTGCAGAGGATTCGACGAAGGAAGATAGACTTTTAAGACGTGAGTTATGGCCAAGAATCGAACAAGCCAGAAAGGAAGGCAAAGCAGCTGGCTTTAGAGGCCCATTTGGGTACATCGAGGGTAAATGTATTTCTTGAGAGGGTATTGACTGTTTCTCGTTGATATGAGGTGAGGTGGACTGAAAAGGAAGCGAGACTTTGTTTTCTAGCCCAGAAACTTTACATTTTTGTCTGTGTTGCAACAGACTGCACTCTTATTTTGGTTAATTTCAATTTATAGTTCTATTATCTGTTTAATCGTTCATGTTCACGTTAAAATCTAACATCTCGTTTTCTTCCTTGAATTGTAGGGGTTTAAAGGACTCTGTTAAAAGAAAGGCAATTTTTTTTATTTTGCAAAAATCAAAAATCACACTGTTTGTTTTTACAAGAAACTCATTCAGAGTCGGCAGATGCTGCTTTTTGGAAAAAATAGCCATTGGCTCACAGTAGTCTTACAATTAGATGAAATATTTTTCATTATGGTTAATAATGGAATAAGGATCTAATAAGGATCTTCTGGAGACAGTAACAAATGTCATAAATGACCTCAAAGCTAGATATCCTACAGAATATGTTTTAATTGGTGGTGATTTTAACATGACACCAGACGAATATATGGATAGACATCCTTCAAAATGTAATAGTTCTCATATGAACTATATTATTCCAGACTTCTGTTTATCAAAGTCATTAAGTGATATATGGAGAAAATTAAACCCCACTTCCAGACACTTTTCATGGTTCAAACCACACGCCACTTCAAAATCGATTATTGGCTAGGATCTGATACTCTTTCAAGTTATGCAACTAAATGTAGTATTTCAGGTGCCTCCTTAACAGATCATTGAGTGATCAATTTAATTTTAGAACAAAGAAAGAAATCTTCTAATACTAAAGGTTATTGGAAATTTAATGCAGACTTAGTAAATCATAATGACTTTTGGGCTTATATTAAAAAAATAATAATAGTTGAATTTAAAGTAAAAAGAATGCCAAGTGGTATTAAATGGGAGTACTTAAAACATAAATTGAGAGCGTATTCAATTACATTTAGCAATGTGATAAAAAAAAAAGAAATGAGAAAAAGAAGTTCGATTGATTCAAGAGATCAATAAATGTTATCAATCTAATATGTCAGAAGAGGAGAGACAAAAATTTATTAAGCTACATTCCATTATAGACGAATTGTATTTTAAAAAATCGAAAGGGGCATATGTGAGATCCAGGGCTAAGTGGCTAAATAGTTCATATTTTATTAATTTGGAAAAAAGACGTCAAGAAAGAAATTCAATTAATAGTTTAATTGTGAATCAAGTAGAACATTCAGATCATAACACAATAGCAAATGAAGTGTTTAAATTTTACTCTAAATTGTATTCGGCATCGTTTTCCCTTAGTAATTCTAATTCTTTTTTTCAGTTGATAAAAAATAATATCCCATCAATTGATAGTGTATTTAAAGAAGTTTGTGAATCAGACATAACCGTACAAGAACTAGATGCAGCTATAAAACAGAGCAAACCTGGTAAATCACCAGGCCCTGATGGTTTAAGCATAGATTTTTATAAAATTTTTTGGGATGACTTAAAATATATTTTGTTGCAAGCTTTAAGTATAAGGAATAACGAATTATTACCAACTCTGAAACAAGGCCTTATAATTCTGATACCAAAACCAGGTAAAGATAAGAGATTATTGGATAACTTGCACCCCATAACACTTCTAAATACAGATTACAAAGTGTTTACTAAGACTCTGGCTTCTAGATTGAAAACCGGAATATCACAAATTATCAGTGTGACACAATCAGGATTTTTAAATTTTTAAATGGATCAATTCATAATAATGTACCCCAGCCACATGACAGCCTTGCAACCTTTGTTTTGTTTGGCATTCTCAGTTTGGTGGCTTAAGTGAGACGGTGGGTCCACAATAGCGCGTTTGAGTAAATAAGTAACCGTGAGCCGGTATGAAGTATTAATTGCTTGGTTTATTATCAAGTTAATAGGATTTGTTATTATTGTAAGAGAAAGTAAATCTTTTATATTGTGGAGGCATTCTATTTTGCTTTCATTTAACAAGTAAACAGTTTGGTTGGTGAATATTCAGTGAATTTATTGTATTTTGTCTACTGACACAAGGCTAAGTAGCAAAAGCAAGGCATTTACATATACCTATAAGTAGTCACTTATGGATATTATACATAATGCACATTGAAATACACCAAGCAACAGGTAGGAGGCCAAGATATAATATTCATTCATTTACGGTAATCTAGAAAACGACAGTGAGTTACGAACCCCGAGCTCTGCTCTCGCAGCAACAGGGAGTAAAAAGGGCTACACATTTCTTGTATAACAAAGTTATTAATGTACTTTTTTAGAATTAGCTGTATAATTACACAAAATGTTATGACAGCATGAGCCTGAAGTGTTGTTGCATATGCCGTTTTATTGTGCCACTAGTTTCAACTGTCCCTCTCTATAAACTTCCTGTGACCTTTATGCCTCTTCACGTTTGTTAACATAAGACAGAAAGAGGTTGGCATATATTTTCATGTCCCATGTCAATCATAATTAATCTAGCTTTTACAGGTGTAAAGTGAATTTCAAACCCCTACAAATACACTATATGGCCAAATGCATGTGGACACCTGACCATCACACAAGTATGCTTTTTCAACATCCCATTCCAGACTTACTCCTCCTTTTTGCTGTTATAATAACCTCCGCTAGATTTTGGAGCATAGCTATGGGGATTTAGCCACAATAGCATTAGTGAGATCAGACACTGATGTTGGGCGAGGAGACCTGGGGTTCAGTCAGCATTCCAATTCATCCCAAAGGTACTTAGTCGGGTTGAGGTCAGGGCTCTGTGCAGGCCACTAAAGTTCTTCCACACCAACCTTGGAAAACCATGTCATGAACCTTGCTTTGTGCAAAGGAACATTCTCATGATGGAGCAGGTTTGGGCCCCTTGGTTCCAGTGAAGGGAAATCTTAATGCTACAGCATACAAAGACATCATGTACAATTGTGTGCTTCCAACTTTGAACGACCCATATATGGGCGTGTTGCTCAGGTATCCACATACTTTTGGCCATGTAATGCACATAAAAATAGAGCATAGTTAGAGAATAGGCCCTGCTAGGCCTATTCACTGTATATATATTTAGTTTCAATGAGACTGAAAATATGTTCTGTGTATTAAATCTGCTCTAGTGTCACCACAAGCCTAATTAAAATTGGCCACTGTAACCTGACAAAGACATACATTCTGGGCATATAGTGTGTGTGTGTGTGTGTGTGTGTGTATACAGTCAGGTCCATAGGTATTTGGACAGTGACACAATTTTGGTCATTTTGCCTCTGTACTCCACCACAATGGATTTGAAATGAAGCAATCAAGATGTGATTGAAGTGTTAATTCAAGGGGTTTAACAAAAATGTTGCATTTAACCGTTTAGGAATTAAATCCATTTTTTACAGAGTCCCTCCATTTTCACAGGCTCAAAAGTAATTGGACAAACTAATATAATCATAAATATTAGGATTATTTTTATTACTTGGAGGTAGATCCTTTGCAGTCAATGACTGCCTGAAGTCTGGCCCCCATGGACATTACCAAATGTTGACTCTTCTCTGCAGCCATCTTCAGTTGCTGCTTGTTTGTGGGTCTTTCTGCCTTCAGATTTGTCTTCAGTAAGTGAAAAGCAGCTCAATTGGGTTGAGGTCAGGTGACTGACTCGGCCATTGAAGAACATTTAATTTCCAAGCTCTTGGGCTGCTTTCGCAGTATGTTTTGGGTTGTTATCCATCTGTACTGTGAAGTGCTGTTCTATCAGTTTTGCAGCATTTGACTGAATCTGAGCAGAAAGTATAGCTCTATGCACTTCAGAATTCATCCTGCTACTTCAGTCAGCAGTCACATCATCAATAAACCCCAGTGACCCAGTTCCATTGGCAGCCATACATGCCATAACATTGCCTCCACATGTCTGACAGATGATGTGGTATGCTTTGGATCATGAGTCCTTCCTTTCCTTCTCCATACTTTTCTCATCCCATCATTCTGGTACAAGTTAATCTTGCATCAGAACTGGTCAGGCCTTTTTTTAGAGTTTTTTTTTAAAAATTTTTTTAGCAAAGTCTAATCTGGCCTTTCTGTTCTTGAGTGTTTCCAGTGGTTTGCATCTTGAGGTAAACCGTCTGTATTTACATTCATGAAGGTGGCTCTTGATTGTAGACTTTGATAATGATACACCTACCTCCTCCAGAGTGTTCCTGACTTGGCTAGATGTTGTGAAGGGGTTTTTCTTCAACAAGAAAAGAATACTATCATCAACTTTAGTTGTTTTCTGTGGTCATCCAGGCCTTTTGGTGTTGCTGAGCTCGCCAGTCTTCTTTTTAAGAATGTACCAAATTGTTGATTTGGCTCTCCTAAAGTTTCTGCTATCTCTCTGATAGGTCTGTTTTCAGCCTAATGATGGCCTCCTTCACTTGCATCAACATCTCTTTGGACTGCAATAGTAAGAGTTCCCATGAACTGCTACGAAATGCAAATTCAACACCTGGAATCAGCTCCAGACCTTTTATCTCCTTAATTTATCATGAAATAAGGAGGAAACAGGCCACAGCTGGCCATGAACATTATATATATATATACATACACATACATACATAAAACAGGAATGTTGGAAATGAATAACAGAAATGGTTGTGGGGTACAGAATACATCTGTAAGTTGCAGTGAAATGGGTAATCATGAGTGATAGCAGCTACTAACAGTATGTTCAGCTAGCATGTAACAATCTGAGTTGCATGGCTAATGTAATATTGGAAGCAGTGTCAAATAAATAGGGCTTTGCAGCATCATTAGCTGTTGTTTTTTAGCAAAACACTTGGATGAAACCTATGTTGTGTCAGTCCTTAAAAAAACAATGCAGAACTCAGAGCCATTTAAATTTACTTTATCGATTTTATCACACTCTTATTTCCAAGAGTGGTCTGTTAAACAGTTAGCGCTAGCTAGCTAATGTTAGCTAGCTAGCTGTTGCATTAACTATTTAAATAATGTTAGGTCGATAGTTGTTATTATATATAATGTTATATAATAATAAATACAATACTTATGATATGCTGTATATGTTATATATTATCATGTAATATATAATATATACAGCATAAGTATGCTGTATATGTTATATATTACCATATTATATTCACATATTACCATGTTATATTCACAACCATCAACATTCTTCCTCTTTCTTCCTGTTTTAACCCTCATGTTTTAGCACAAAGAATCTGCACAGAACTTCTGCAACTTTTCATTTTACCCCATACTTCTAATTTCCCCCCATTTCTACAGTTTTGTATTCATAAATCTATTTTACTGGGCCAATATATACATATATAAGTGCTTTTTGAAGCCAATAAAATAAGCTAAAGCAGCTCATTTACTACAAGGGCAAACCCCAACTGAATCATAACAATACCTATAACATTCAGACATTAAACAAAAAAGGAGCACTGGTCTGTATCATTTTGGTGCAAAAAACAAAAGCCAGAGGATGCAGCAAATCAGTCTTTTGCGAAGCAAATTAAAGTGACACTATTTCCTGTAGTTATCTCTCTAGCTGTAGTGCCTTACATAAAATAATTACAGTCCGCTTATAATAAGCTACCCAGTGGGCACTCTCACTGCCAGCACAGTCCTGGAACTTCAACGGATAACATGGAAGTAATTTTCCTCATACAACTGAAGTACATCAGGCAATGTGTGAATTGAAATTAAATCATAAATTGCATTTCATATGTGGTGCAACTAACTGTGCCTTCAGCCAACGCTTACTGGTATCATTTTCTTTAATAATAAGGACCAATTTACTGATAACAAACATCTACTTTCAAATCTACTTTGAAACTACCAGAAACGTCCAAGCTCGATGGGATGAAAGATCTACACACAAAATGAATGCCACATACAAGAGATGCATCCAGGTGAAACCAGGGTTAGAGATTTGTTGGCTAGTTTCCCTCATGCTCAGTTCCCTCATGAAACATTTGTTCTAATGTTGCTCATGTTAATGACTGTGGTTATGCACTAGTGAATTATGAAATCAACTTTTGCTCGTGTTTGGAAGTTCCCTTCTGCTGTCTGGAAGCTGCCTGGAGTAGACCACTGGTCTCATGAAAATTAAGTCCTTCATTTTATAAAAATTTTTCAACATAAATTGAAAGCTGACTGTCTCCTCCACACCCTTAAGGCATTTTATAGCTCTAAGTGATTAAATGAACTCCCAGCCATTTGAAGCTTGACCATAATTAAGGTGATGATAATGAAAAGCCCAGACATTTTTTTATTCTTAGCCAGAAAAGTTACTGTTTGGAGCTTTAGGGGCATATTTCAGTGCTATTCATTAAAACATCACAGTGTCATCATAACCTAAGCACAGAGATGACATTCAAAACTTCTTATGCTATTTACAGATTTTTATTATTTTGTAGCCTTTAAATACTCCCAATTATTGATAACAATCATTATCTTTCAGTTTTATGATGCATGCTGGTCAGCCCGGATTATAGGCAGTTTTGAGATTGATGGCTTTTGCTTGTAATTTATTACTTTTGTGGGGGTAGTATGTGAACTGATCATCAAAAGAAAAACCAACTACATTCGGTTAAGGAGGGGCTGATTAAGGAGTTTGAGGGGAAATAATGTCAGCAACCAAGAACTGAAAACATTCTTAGGAAAAAATAATTAAATAGTGCCATTGCTTATCAGTGAGGTTTTACCCTCATGGGTAGATCTTCTGTACTTTTAGTATGAAACTTCTACCTGGGAAAATGAATGTGGTGTATAACAAGCATTCATTTATGGTACATAATTAGACCTTAAGGACCACTGTTTTAGCTTAAATGAGGTACACTACATTCTTGTTTTTAGATGAAGAGGATATGAGCCCAGTGACAAGCAGCCACAAAGCCCCATAAACAGCATGCCACACTTTGTCTCCAACGCAGTAGAGCCAAGGCAATGGAGCACTACCTGATAAATCAAAAGCACCAACAAACACCAACAAGCGACTCTCTGCCACTGTCAATCATTTCATTTGGAGCCAAACATATACAGAAACTAAACAGTTGTCATAACAGTTGTACCAGCAAATCCACTGATGCATACCTTCTGCTTAAAAGCTTCATTTGTCTTTGAAATACGAATACCGTGTCTAGTGTTCAGTGAGTGGAAAAGCTGCTTCATTAGCAGTCAAGCCATTGTATCCTCTTTCTGTATTCTTCAGCACAAATCTATTGCTTAAAGCAGTCTATATTTGTTTTGAGAAAAGGCAATACCCAACCACCACCCCAGACAAGCACAGTCTCATAGAATAACGGGAGGAAACTGGACACAGCTGTTTCAAAGAAGGAGTCAAAGAGGCAGTCAACATCAAGCTAGAACAGGGGTGTCCAATCTTATCGATAAAGAGTGCAGGTGTTCATTCCAATCAAGCAGGAGTCACACCTGATTCTACCTGTTTAATCAGTTGATCTTGGCTTTCAGTAGACTCAGGTGTGGCTTCTGCTTGGTTGGAATGAAAATCTGCACTCACACCAGCCCTTTCTGGATAAGACTGGACAACCCTGAGCTACAACAACCAAAACCTCAACATAGGAGAATCACTTATAATGCACTTGCATTAAGCAAGTATTAAGCAAGTGTAACATATGTAAATTTTAAAAAAGCACCTGACAAAAAGTTTTGATTGTGTTTACATTTCTCCTGTCGGTCACGTTTTACATGTCTCCATTTTTACTGCTCAAAAACAAAGACATGGCAGAATTTAGTGTTAAATTGCCTGCTTTCCCAGTTACTGTTAAGTGGGAAAAACCTTCTGACTACAAAGGGGATTTCTTCCAGACAGGCAGGCAGTGCAATCATTAAATTAAAAATTATAAATTGATAAACTGTGTGGATCAATAGCTGTAACAACAAATTGCTTTACCAAATTACTTGGTGTGTCAGTATTCCAGGTATGAAACTTTTTCATACCTGTCACGATAGCATGGGACATACACTGCTACACATTTTTAAAATGACCTGGAAAACCTTTATAGACAACTCAAAACTTTCTTGTCACAAGTACAGAACTTTAATCTCTGAACTTTCACTACATACTCAGGTTCCAGATTGTTGATGTTGGTGAGTCAGGTACAGGGGCTATAGACTCTACTAAAGTGAGTTGCTCTGTGTATGTGTAATATTGTAGGATGTGAAATATTGTGGGTTGACAGATTAGAAGCATAATCCGCCCACAGGCTTATCAGCACATGCCATGGCTGTGTCATCATTCATCAAGCTTTCTCTGCGGGAGAGTTCCAGTTTGAAAATGAATGAATAAACACACTGATGCAGATGCACATACCCAGAGTGAATGGCACAAAACCCAAAAAGTTAATTCAGTGTGACTTGCACATTTTCTGGGTGGCATAAACTGCTGACATAGATGTGTTCTGGGGAAAGTACAAAGTAAACCTTAAAAATAAATCAGCACAATAAAATACGCTTAATAGGTGATGATTTATTATAAGTGTCAAGCAAACATTATTATGTGTTTAACACAGAAAAAAAGAAACACAAAATATCACACCCATTTATAGGATGTTACTAAGAGTATGAATAGCAATTTAATAAATTAGGGGGGAAAAGACTTAACTAGTATTTAAATGTAGGGGGAAAAAAACAAATATTCAAATTTTGCATTCAATACATGAAGCTCTAACAAGAATCTTTTATCATGAAGCATATGGAATGCTATCATTGTCACTCTAAGGACAATTCTGACCCATCTGATTTGCCTTTGATTTGTGAGTACCTGATTGAGACATGCAATAACTACCCACAAGCCCCTGACACAAGAGCCCTCAAGACTCTACTCACAGTCCCAGTCATAATCAATGTGTGAGCCTTTTGAACCACCAAGCAATAAGATAGGATTCGCATGACTGAGATGCAAGTAAACTAGAAATTAATGCATTTGAAATGCAGAGAGCACTTCACGTTAACGCTTCCAAACTAAAGATGAGTCCAATTTCAAGAAAAAAGTCCTTCTTGAGAGCATCTCAGAAAATATAGCAACTGAAATTCTCATTAGAACTTCCGTTAGCATCTAACTACAGTTAGTTGTGGTGAGTTGATGCCAAAATCAAACTTTTTGGTCATGTGCACCATCAGAAGTTTGGGCAACAAAAGGGGACAGCATACAAAGAAAAGCACATGATACCCCACAGTAAAACATGGAGGTGGATCACTGATGCTTTGTGGCTGGTGGTTTAGGGGCTCTTGTGAGGATTGATGGCATCACAGATTCTGCTAAGTGCCAGCGTACCTGGTTGCCTCTGCCAGGAGGTTCGGACTTGGCCATTTTTTGTCTTCTTGTGTAGTTTGCTTTATAGATTTCTATCATAAAAGCCCAAACAGGAACAGCGGCTGCATACTTCTTAGAAGCCCTATGTACATTATATCTGTTGCATTACATAATAATAATGTTTACTGTTTATTACATTTACATGCAATAATGTTTAATGTTTATTGTCCCTGATAAATATTAAACTGAAATAAGGACCAAGTTCGTTAACCTGAACGTGCTGTGGTCGTTAGTAACTGGCCATTTCAGGTCACGGTTGTTTATATTTTGGGAAATAGAGTCAACTAAATTAACTAGATATTTTTTTAGATATTAAATATTATGGGCAGGTACAAACACAAATAACTCTGTGACAGAGATTAAAAACAGTCCCATGCATATCTCTAGTTGAGTCCAGTTATGAACTGTTAGAGCCAGAATTCACAGACCATGCTGAGGATTCAGGCATTTCTATCTCAGGATTTTTTTTTCCCAGTGTATTCCACTGTTTCTGGGGGCATAGTGGGTTAAAATCCAAATACATAGTATAGATACAGATACAGTAAAGAAGATACATGCATAGACTCTATAAATTCAACGCTGGTTAAATGAAACACTTTGTGCTGATGGCAGACAGCTTTATGTCCACCCACCAGGACATCTGCTGAGACTCCCAGGGTGATGTATCGTCTCTACAGATCCATATAAAATAGTTATGCTCTTTGACTATTTGACTCAGAATGAAATTAAACACACTGTAAGGATAATTTGATTGAGATGTGAAAATGGCTGGCAGAATGTAATTGGAAAAGTAATAAATACTTGGGACTGGATGGCAGTGCCGGGGTTGTAAATAATCCAATTTTCAAGCTCTGTGCTTTGAATACTCAGCTTTGCTGCTGTTCGGGCGTATTAACCTAACACAGCTGTCAATCCTTAACAATTAACACACCCTCTCTGATTTATATATAGGATCATATGTTCTTGACTGTAAACATTTATAGTCAGAAATTAATTGACTCTTGCGTTCTGTTTGGATCAAAGTGATGCACTGTATATTTTTCATGAAGATGGAACAATATAAAACTTTTTCCATCATAAAACTTTACATACTTAAATATCCATAATGAACATGATACAGGAAAAAAAACTGATGCAATTATCTTATCTGACATGAATGTACAAGGTACCTCAGCATTAATTCACTGATGTAAAATAAACCAGGGAAGCCAAATAATCAATGCCTATCGCATCCATATCATGACTAATATGAACCAACAGCTTAATGGACACGTTGCCAGCAGACGTTGCAACGCCCAGAGTTCTGATGCAACCTTTTCATAAATTCAGTTTCACTTCTTGACTTCTCAGTATATAAACGCACCTTATTCAACTGATTGTCTGTACTTTGTTTGACCCTCTGTCTGATCTCCTGTTTGGGTTTTCCTTTGGCCTGACTGTACTGTGACTACCATTGCTTTGAATGCTTCCTGGTTAATAACACTGTTCTGGATTATGATTACACTTTGAAACACATCTCTCTCTCTCTCTCTCTCTCTCTCTCTCTGTCTCTGAGTCTGTTCTGCTATACAGTTGTTGTTATCTGGCAAAATTCAAGGCTGAACCTAAATAGCAAGTTTCAACATTTACTCCTGGACACCAGAGTTCAGTAAGATCAATATTTAGGAACAAACTTGTAATTTAATTTAATCTGGCAATTTATGACTTATTTTGAATTATGGATTAAATAGTCAATGCAAGTGTGCTTCTTAACATTTTAAAATAAATGTCAACTGATACATGTATATAATTTACTTTCTTAAAATTACTTGGGTTATTAATGCTGAAGTTCATGGTTTGTTTATTTTAATTAACGCAGTAAATAATGTTAGTTAATGGGCCCTGAGAGTGACACGGTGAAGTAAAAGTTTTAAAATGAGTTTTGATCACTGCTATGGTTTATGATTATGATTTTTGTAAAAGCCTTAATGAATCAAGTTCATGCACTTGCCTCTGGTGTATTTCCCCTGCACTTGCACATTACACATCACAACTGAAGTGTTAAGGGTTAAATGGTTAAATGGAAAACAGATGGGTGGGTTAAATTGTTAAGGTCTTTCTAATTTTAGAAGCTTTTTTTTTTGAGAAACCATCTCTGCCCTATACAAAACTGTTCACTCAAGCAAGAGCTCTGGGATTCTCCCAATGCTGCCACCATTACATAGCCACAAAAGGCTCTGAGTTAGAGGTACGATGCTCACAGTGAAGCAAAGAAGCCATCATCTCCTACTCTCCATTTTAAATAATGTATTTTTAAAAAATGTTCTGCTTCTTGCTGGGGTGAAGGAAATTTGGTGAAACAGCAAAAAAGTTTTTCTACATCAGTCAGAGGAGTAAGATAGCATGAAGCTGACAACCTTACTGTCACTTTGAGTTAGCATTCTAAATACAAACTGTATTGCAAATCACAAGGAGTTCTGTGAAACAAAGACCATGCAAATGTAGATGATCTGCTCTTTATTAGAAATGCTTCTTCGTTTGAGATTCTTCGCTTAATCATCAGATTATTCGCCCTTATCGTTATTTAGCCACATTTTCACCTGGGCAACTTTGACTATTTCATTTGTGCTGCTTAGGTTAAAAGACTGGTTTTACTATTTCCAATCTAGCTTTTTGCTCATTTTTCCAAACAGAGGTCTTGAAGGCATTTGGGGTAACACAAATTTGACTGTGTTTGTCAGCTTCTTTACAATCCAAGATTGAATGGTGGTAAGTGATGTCTGCCTGCGCACGACACTCTCTCTCTCTCTCTCTCTCTCTCTCTCTCTCTCTCTCTCTCTCTCTCTCTGTAGTCCATGCATATGTGTACAGACAGATTTATCTTTCAGCCTGATAACCTTGAGCTAAAGTGACTACGCACCTAGTCAGGTGGTGCGAGAGCTGAATCACACACAGACCACCACCACCAACAACAACAACAACAACAACAAGAACATTTTTTCCCCCTACTGAAGTAGCTGAGAGAAAAATGTTGTTATACTGAAATATAACAACAGGACATTACACCTCCCAGTCTGCAAAGGTACCCCTCCCCTGACTTCTGAGTTACCACTTTCAGGTTACTTCCTGCTAAATAGAGTATGTAAGGCCAACACATGTATTGCCTATTCACAAAGTTTTGTCAATTTTAGTGACTGTGTAAGTTCTTAGCAATGTATATTGTTTCACACCTGTAGAGTTTACACAGAATGCTAGAAAATACAATGAGTGGCAGTTCTGCAGGCGGAAACATCACGATAAAGGAGGAGGATCAGACTCCATGTTAGATCAAATCCGTCAGCGTGATGTCAGGACACATGCTTCAGTGGAAGGGATAAGACTCATGGAAAAGCTGGCCTTTTGTATAAAGGAGCTAACAATGTCAATATCACAAATTTGCTTAAATTTAAATAGTGACCTAAAAAATGTCCCTTTTTTAAATATATTTTCGAAATTCTAAAGCTTTTTGTTTATTAAATAAAACAAAACAAACAAAAAAAATCTTCCTGCACATGAATCCCCAACTACCTCCCATTTCCTATATGTTACAAATGTATCCATCTGTTATCTAATCCATATATTAATCCATATGAAATGATTCAGCTGTATTAGTCTACCAATAATAATAGACCCGGTGTATCATTTCTCTACTCTGATTTCCACACATCTATCACTTAGTCAGTGAAGACAGGATGGGCATGTGTCCTCGCCTCTCCACACACACATACTTCAAACAGAGTGATGGCTTTTAAACCCAGGTCCACCTCTTCTACTGTCACTTACTTCACTGACAGCACCTCTTTCTCCTCACCCTCCATCATGTCTTCTGTCTTTCAACTGTGTCTGACCTTCTTGATGACTGGCTCAGAAGCTTACTCAGTATGTGATAACTTAATTGCACATATGTGCGTAAGAGATCCTCTGACATGCTACACTGATAGGCTATTAAATAAAAAATTGTGGAGCTTCTTGCTGTCACTGCTGGACATGTTCCAGAAAATCTGCTATATTTCGCTAATATAGGACTAGTGTGAAGACTCCCAGCTGAATGGATGTGTTTTAGTGCTTCCCAGAGGAGGACTATGATTGTAGAAAAAAATAAGCAAAGATATAATCTTTCATGGTTTGTGCCAGGGATGTTTTTGATCAAAACATATCATTACACAGGTGCACAGTGGCTCTGGTTGGAATATGGCAAATGTGAAATTATGTATAACAATATTCTGGAAAACAAAAAAGCAGAGAATATTGTCACAAAACAAAATTAAATGGTTATAAAAAAGCATTCTGCAATTATGGCTCTATTTTCCTTGTCATCAGAATGGATGATTTTCACCATTAACCACCAGATTTAGATGATAAAAGTGAAAATGCTGCCTGAAATAATTTACATCGTATCACTGTCAGTGAACCACAACATGGGTTTTTAAACAATAACCTTATTCTGGCATCAAATAACAGTATGTAAAATTCCAGTATGGACAAACATTGATCAGATAACTTTGTCACAGTGTATTTTATACCCCCAGCTTATTCTTGGCCAGCTTTGGAAAGGCCCCAACACCTCCTGATAGGAGCTTTAACGAGACTGTCCCTCGTTACCCATAAAATCAATATCACTAAACAGACAGTGTTTAAATAATCCAAAACTGGCACAGATACCATTTTTTATGTGAATATTCCTTCTTAGACCAAAATGGCCTAAATTTGAATGCGCAGACTGAGGAACAAATGCATGCTAGCTCACTTAGCTAACAGATGTTTAATAGCTTTCCCCGCTGTGGTAACGGAGCCCTGACTATATCCACTGTGCGCAGTCAAGGGGCAACAACAAGGCGGCAAATGTCACTCTCCCATCCATCATGCTTTCTGTGCATAATGCACTGTTTATAAACAGAACAACATGCATTCCTCATAAACCAGGGACGGAAAGCTTTGGGCAATAAGAGGTTTGCAAAAGGCAAAACACACTGACATGGAGAATTCTCTCTGTGAATACACACTAAAGCAATTAACAAAAACAACAGAGTCTTGTTTTAACCTTTCCCCAACACCAGGAAGAATGCAGGTCTGACACACAAGTTTCTTCAAGCCAAAACTCTCATTCATTTTAGAGACACCTGAGGCCACAGTCATTACTGCAAACAGTGGGAGTCCTATCCATCTTTGAATGTTTCCTCCTGCATTGTAGGGCAGGAAGAATGGATTTTAATTGCTTTTCATAGGTGATGTGTTGTGTGTAAAGGTGAATTACAATAGCATGTTGGCAAGTATTTATTATTTCAGTCCCTAACAAAAAATGGGAGAAAGCATTCATTTACTTATTTACTCATTTATTAATTTATTTTAAAAATCTGATTCTGGCAATCAGACCAAGGGCCTGCTAAGTCCAGACCAGGAATGCAACAACTGTTCTGCCTTACTATGGTTAAACTGTTTTAACACAACTGCTAGCTAACTAAAGAAAGGTAATTAAAAAAAGGCTGCAACGAGCCACCAGAACAGCTTCAGTACTGAATGTCTTTGGCATAGACTCTACAAGCCTCTGTAACTTCTGTTCTTCCAAACAATATTCCCTCAGTTGGTGTTTTGATGATGGTGGTGCAGTCTAAGAAGACGCTCCAAACTGGGTGGAGATCTGGTGGCCGCGAAGGCCACAGCATATGATTTTCATACTAATCAAACAATTCTTCCATGACGCCTCATGCACTGTAGATGGGTTCACTGTCATCCTGGAAGAGAACACTCCAATCTGGATAGAAATATTTGATCACAGGACAAGGGTGATCAGTCAGAAGAAATTTGTATTAATTTGTAGTGACCTTTGTGGACCCGAACCATGCCAAAAAATCATCAGTGAATGAGTTGTAGCTAACTCATTCATTCATTCTTCTTCTTTACCTATTTATCTTGGTCAGGGTCGGTGGATCCAGAACCTATTCCAGGAACACTGGACAGGGTGCCAGTCCACCACAAGACACCACACACATACACAGATTCACTCCAGTTTAGAGTATTCGATTCACCTACCTGCAGGAAACCCACACATGGAGAAACAACCAGTATCTGAAGCTCAAAATCAAACCCTGAACTCCAGGAGGCGTCAATACTACCTGCTGGGCTGTCATGCCTACCTAACTAGCTAACTCTTCCCTCAAAATGTTTTTTCTACCTGTTCCTACAGTTTGTTTAAACCGGGGGGAACTTCTGCTCCTTGTGATCAAAGCTGGTATAGGATGCAAATTGATAGTTGAGAACAGACAGAAAGAAAAAAACAGCTGCCTCTTGAGTTAATATAATTGTTATCCAGTTATATCCCAATTGTTCTTTCAGGTGCACTAATTTAGATTTTCTCCTTCATTATGTTACACAATGGAGAAAAAAATTGACTTGGGAACTCTGTTTTTCTTATGCTTCAGGGCTTTCATAGTGAACAATGAGTGGCAAAAGGAATAATGAAAATTAACATGTGGATATAGTATGTGCCTCTTTGCAACCAAAATATCTTCAGTGAGGTGTTCGGACAGTGTGGTAGTATGGAGAAGAATAAGATGTTAGGCTACAGTGGGCACAGATTCACCAAAACTGAACAGTTAAAGATTGGAAAAACATCGCTGAGTCTTTTTTTTTTTTTAAGTCTTCAACTGTCTTCGATGAGCCTGTACCCAATGTAGCTTCAAATTACTGCTCCCCAGTGGGGTCTTATGTTCAGGGTGTAATCACAGTTGTAATTATTATTTGAGTTACTGTAGCCTTCAGTAACAGTCTGGCCTTTCTCCTCTCTCATCAACAAAGTGTTTCCGCCTGCAGAACTGCTGCTCACTGGACGTTTTTTGTTTTCCGCACCATTTTGTATAAACTCTAGAGACTGTTGTGTGTGAGATCAGCAGATTCTGAAATAATCTGAAACACTCCAGCAACCAAATTTCCCGTAGTCTGATGCTTGAGGTGAGCGTTAGCTGAAACTAATGTGGTGTGGTGTGTGTGTGTGGGTGCGTGGTGTACCTCCGTAATGAAGGCCTTGGCACTTGCAGGGCTCATGAAGAGAACGGCTCGGCGCAGTGTGTCCCTGTAGCGGTGCAACTCTTCCATCCTCATGGTGCGGAACATCCCGGTGATCATCATGTTGATGTTCGACTCCACCTTCTGTAGGGAAACGTCCATCCCCTGCTGGGATGACTTGTCCAGAAAGTCCTGGATCCCCCGGATATCTAGACATGCAGAAATGATGTCACCACAGTTACATTTCACACTCAAAGTGAGACTTTCAAGCATTTTATTGAAATTGAATATGTGCAGTAAAGTGAATATATGTTCCACACAAATAAATGTATCACAAACATTCAGGACCCCATTTATGAGATTGCAGAAACCACGGGCATGGGAAATAACATCTCATTTTAACCATCATATTCAGTCAGCAGGCACAGACATTAGTGCGTTCTCAACCATATCTCTTCTGCCAGGAACTTCAGCTTGAAAGCTGTAGCATGTAAGAGAACATTAGCATTTGCGTTAATGACACACAGGCGAGAGAGACAGAGCAAGAAAGGAAGAAATGGCAGAACTGGAGCACTGTCTCAGACCTGGGGTAAATAAAATATGAATCTCCTCCAGTTAAAGCGATGCTGGCTGCATGCTCATCCTTCTGTGCAGTCAGCTCTGTCCTACATCAGACCAATTCCAGAATGGAGACAGGAAAGCAAGCCGAGTGAAGCAGGCAGAATTATGAGACTGGGGCATGAAAAGGTGAGACGGAAAAGGGATGTCTCTGGAGGTGCCTTTGAGACACTGGCACTCAGAATAACAACTTCATGCAGCACTTACATATGTTCTGAAAGCATAAAAGTAGTGTAAATACCCAAATAATGTAGACAAGGAAAGTATAAACTACCTTGTTGTAATGATTGTCTGATGGTTAGGATTTCTTTTCGGTGGACACTAGCTAAAGGTGGAATAGGCAGTCGCCCAAGGCATTGTCCAGGGCCTCCATGTTACTACTTTTCATTGATGGAAAGAGTAACTGAGTATTATTATTCCTAGGTCACCTACAGATAATGAGTGATGAAATTGCTTTGCACCAGGGAAGCCATGGTTTTCCTTTGTTTCCTGCTTTACCTCAGAGTTCAATCAAATTCAAATGGTTTATCATCTTTTAGTGCCATGTCCTGAAAATCAAAATGCTGTGATGAGATTAACTGCTAGAAACATTAGTGTATAAAATGTATGAATTTGATGCACTGAATTAAGAATGCATAATAGTTGAATATATTACACCAGATTTTCCTCACTACAGTGCATTTACGTGTTTTTATATATGTTATATAATACTACATAATCAAGCCAACCTTACTGTAACGTTTTGGCAGAATTCACTATCATGTATCATGTATCGTGTATTGTTTTTCACATTTTCTACTGAATCCCTGTGCTTACATTTTCTTGCATAAGATTAAAACATAATCCCTGTTAAAACCACTCTCACATATACTATTTATGTATTCATTCATTTATTTGGTGCTGCTTGATACCTTTTACACAAGACTTAGGGCTGAGATGGATTTTGTTTGAAACCAAAGTGCCGGAATTTAAATGTACCTCCATTTTTCATAACCTATTCTTCCTCACTTACATTTGTGTTCCTCACTGAATTCTGAAACTCTTCCTAACAGTGCTCATCGTTTTCAGTCTAGCAGCTAATGATAGCAGTTTTAGCTGCTTTTTGCTCTGCAGTTCTACTCTTATGGTGTCACCTGTGTACATACACATGTCTCCAGCATAAAAATATCACCTAATTCAATACTTTTTTTAATAATCCTATTGAATGGCTACCTGTTGAACCAGTGTGCTGCACTGAGCAATCAGATTACAAAGCTGAAACAAATCTTACACTGGCAGCCCTGAAAAATCTTGCTACCTGAAGAAAAAGAAAACAAGTAGAACTCTCCACTTGTTCTTCTTGATACTAATTTTTATGCCTGAAATAACCTTAAAATATGCTTCAAACAGGAAGAAAGCTATTGAAGAAAAACTATTTTGGACAATTAACCTTGAATCTATTTGGATCCAAAATCAACTCAGTTCATTCTATTGTTTCATTTTAAACAACACTCAACTACTCAATTTCAATCTAAGGAGAATCCTGGATGGATGGATGATTGACAGACACACAGACTGAACTGAAAATGAGTCTTGATTGACATTTCTGTATGGCAAACAGGAACCCAGATAGCAAAATTGGTTGTGGGCCTTATCTGGTTGAATTTAGGCCCACATACCACCACGGCCCCCTCCCCTCGAATGGCCCTTAAGCTGCAAACTCATGCCAGACCTCAGCCTAATGCTGTTTCACACAAGACTGTGAAAAAAAAAACTGTGCCAGAATTAAACCAGAAGGGCCTAAAGTAAGCCAGATCTCGCCCAGATTTTTTTTTGCTATCAGGGAAAAGGAAGCTATTTACCAAAAACTATTTGACAGTTGCTTTTGCTGTGACCTTGAGCCATTTGGATCAATTCCAAAATCTAATCAGTTCTTCTGCTGGTTACAATGATAATGCCATATAAATCCTACAATCATTTAACCACTAGCTCTTAGCACTTTTTGTTTTGCAAACATTAATACTTCCCCTTAGGTCAGAGGTCTTCAATCTTATCCGCAAAGGGCCAGTGTGGCTGTAGGCTTTCATTACAGCCAAATTGGAGGCACACTTGATAGTTGATAGGTGACTAAGATGAACTGATTAAACAAGTGAAATCAGGTGTGAATAAGATTGAAGACCCCTGCCTTAGGTACTTCAATCAGCTTCATGGACGATATATTTATTATTACGTGTCTTCCTGTAAGTCTATTAAGTTAAAGTCAGCGAGAGAAAAAAACCCACCAACAATGCAGGTGTAGTCCCATATTTCCTTTCACCTTCAATATTCCTCATCAGATGAGGGTCTAAAACTGTAGTCTTTTATCTTTACTTTGAAAAAGCATAATCAGCAGATGGGTTTTTTCCAAAATCCAAACCAAGAAAGAGACCGAATCACATAGTTGGTGGTGACTGGTCATGTTTCCAACAGATATTTCGATGGATATATTTTATGGATATGTGTATGTCCCTTTAAGCATACACTAATCATTTGACCACTTAATGGCATATATGCATGAGAAGTGTATTCATGCTGAATAATGTTACTTCAGGGGTTTCCTTTACATTTTATTATATACTGACTAAACAAAGGATATATAACACATTGTTGGACACAGTTGGTGTATAATGACAGGGTCTCCTAAGGTTGAGAGCATCACAGACATGCTCGACGGGGTCGGGAGAGAGCAACCAGATTGTGTAAGGTCATCTGACCTGTCTAGGGTGGCAAGACAGGACATGGCAGTCTGCAACATGCCAACGGGCCCTTAGTTCTCATGCCATTTGAGGCATTGTGGAATACAGCCTTTCTTCTTGCAGTGACCTAAATCTTTTTTGGGTGATCTGATGAGGCATTCATCTATGTTAAAATACACCGTTTTGTGCGAATGACTAATTGCAACATTTCACTGTCATAGTTCTTAAGCATACTTGTGTGTCAAAGTATACTACATACACTGTACAAATTTCTCAGATTTCTTTATCCATTTGTATAAGTAGTGTAATGCTTATATGACTGACAAATGAAGCAATGTTTGATTAAAGTTTTTGTTTTAAAAATATACCAAAGTAAGGAAAAAAAAAGTTTCAAACTGCATGGAGAGATTTTGACGCATTTGCCAAAAATCAATCTGCCAACTCCCAGGGCACAGGAACATCATAAAGCGTAGACAGATCCATCTGTTTCCTCCACTTACATAGGCTAATAGGTACACCAGAGAAAACTATATTGCTCTAAGGACAGTTAGGTAGATGTAATAAAAAAAAAAATGCAATTTGGTGCCAGTCAGAAGGTTACCATCAAATAAATGTACTTCAAATTCTCATGATGAATACACCATACTGTAGTACCACTGGCCTGCATTTTTTATTACATGTACCTAACTGTCCTCAGAGCAATGTGAGTTCACAGCTCACAGATGGTGCCATTCTAGTATATGTGTGCAAGATATAAAAGTTAGTATCTGACAAATATATTGTGTTTGCAAAGTTGCAAATTTTTTTCAAACTGCATGATTCGTCTGCATAGTAAGTTTCCCCAGCTGGGTTAATTAGCGGGGTCACTGCCCCCTGTGTCACCACTGGAAAACATCTAAATATGGAGGACGAGGCACAAGTTTCACAGATTGCTGGAGGAGGGTCCAAGTCTCCATCTGTGTGCTGGATTGGGTTGAAAGCAAAAGCAAATCTGTGGCTGTGTTTCTTCCAATGGGCTGCAAGCAGACGGTAGCACTTGCCTTTAAATGCATGGACACATGCAGAGATCAGACCCCAGTCTTTTCATATGGGTTCCTACTGAGCAATGTTCCTGCACCACTTCTGCCTGCTCTTTCATATCTCTATAAATTACTCGACATACTCTGACATTATACTCCAGATTTATAACTACTGCAACTCTGGCAGGTTGAGCAATTAATAAAACCAGACACGAAACACTGCGTTAACGCACAGACCGTAGGGGCCTTAATTTATTAGAAAACACACATGTAATTATAATCAGCATTAGCATCTCTATTATCATTAGCGGCTGGCGCAGCTCTCCAGCTGTGACTCTGCACAACGCTGGGGTGGGTTTTTTGAGCCCAGCTTGGAGAAGTTTTCACATGTCGCTTCAATAATTAAGCGGATGCTGGCTTGTTAGGCAAACATCGGATTAATTAAACACAGTGTGGGTAAACTCACTGTAATGTTAAACTAACAAGATGTCATGTCCTTTTTTCCATGACCCAGAAGCAATGGAGTTACATTTGTCATCGAACACCTGTACAGTAACCTGTAGCAGGAACTGCTGGTATTACATTTACAAGGGCATTAATTGCAGACCACAAAAAGTCATCTCTTCACCCCAAGTAGGATAACAACTTATCTTCAAATTTCACAAGAATTACTTGTGCACTTTGAGGTTAAGTGGCCAAACTGCAGTTGCATCTTGCACATAATATTCTTGTAAATGACTTTCATGTTAGACTGGGAGGAAATAGTGAAATCAAAATAAAACCTGTAAGAATGTGTACTGTTTCAAAATGAGGCGCTTCAGGCGTTCTGCTTCATTGACTGCCCTGCTGTTCAGAGTGAAACTCACTTATGCAGCCTCCTTTAGTGCCCCGCTGCATCTTTTCAAGCATTGTTCTCTTTACTAGTAACATTTAGCTGCTATGAAAATGTAGGCTTGCTTCATGACAAATATACAGTAGGTCTAAACCTTTAAATTTCATTGTTTTTCCCCCTATGGTTATACACTAGCTAGAACTAGTCACATGCAGGCTATAAGTCAGTGTTAGCCTACTGCTATCACAGTCTCATCTGATAATTGCACCCCACACCAACAGAGGTCCCCATCACTAGAAATATGCCATTTCTGGGTCATCTGAACTGTTTTTTCCCCTGATTTCTGCAGAAATGCACTTCTGCATTGCTTACTGATTGATGCACTTTGCTTTGTTTTGATTGCCTTTTTTTTTTTATCCATTTGGTTTTGACCTTTTGCCAGCTTTTGCAACTATAATTGTGTCTTAGCTTCATTCTAAAATAAACTCTGCGCTTAGATCCTACCTCTTTCTCTTATTATGCAGAGAGTTACGACAGCAACATTTGTTATGAAAGATGTAGAATGTTAGAAGTAGTATGTTATGAAAGATACTCTGTTGTGACCTTGGTTATGAAGACAATAATGTCAATAAGTGGCATTCAAAAACTGTTCAAATTGCTGCATCAGTTTTTAGCTGAAGTGCAGAGTGATGTGCAGGTGGAGTGGTCATTGTGGTTGCATTTATCTCCACTGTGCTCCTCACCATTAAGAGTTCTATAATTGTATTTTGCTTCTGATTGGAAGGGGTTAGAAGAGGAAGGAAAAGGAAGCAAATGAGTCAGTCCTCCTTTATATTAAGTGCAGCTCATACCTTTGTAGTTACACATAAACTATACATGCAACTAAAATCTATAGATTTATCTTATGTAAATATACATGAATCAGCTTCAGTTTTGGCTTGCGTACGTACTCAAGTGTACAAGCTTCTCAAGGTTCATCATTTAGCACAACAACTTGCTGCATACAACCAAGACAACGCTGGACTGGCTTCAGTACAAATCCAGGTGTGCAAAGCTTGTAGAGACTTATCCAAGAAGACTCAAAGCTGTAATTGCTGCCAAAGGTGCTTCTACAAAGTACTGAATAAAGTGTCTGAACAAATCTAAATGAGAGATTTCCGTTTTTAGTTTTTAATACTGTTTTGTTTTTCCAGCCTAACAATGGCCCCCTTCGCTTGCATGGACACCTCTTTAGACCGCATATTGAGGGTTCCCATGAACAGCTACCAAATGCAACTTCAATGCTTGGAACTCCAGAACTTTTATTTCCTTAATTTGTCCACACCTGACTATGAAACTGCTTATCAATCAATTGTCCAAATACTTTTGAGCCTGTGAAAATGGAGGGACTATGTAAAATGGCTGTTTATTTAACAAAAATGCTGCTAATGCAACATTTTTGTTAAACCCCTTGAATGAAAGCTGAAAGTCTGCACTTCAATCACATCTTGATTGCTTCATTTCAGATCCATTGTGGTGGTGTACAGAGGCAAAATGACGAAAATTGTGCCACTGTCCAAATACTTATGGACCTGACTGTACATCAAATTCCGGTGCTAGTGGAAGTTTTGGGAGACATCCCACGAGAAGCTTTGTGGGCTGTGACCTGAATACAAAGAGCTAGATCTGAGGCACAAGAGAGCTCAAGCTCTGTGCGCTTTGCATCAATCCCCACTCTAACAGCAGTCTCTTTGCTGTGTCTAACGCTTTGACTATGCCTCCTGAAACCAACCAGCAATAACAGTGCTGAAAACAAACCAGCCTGCCACAGCACACAAGCCACAAGTGAGACAACAAGTGCATTTGTGTGAGAAAACATAGGTTACTGAACTAGATAAGTGTAAAATCTGGGAATAGCAAAATCAATACAGTAGGAAAACTACAATATCCCCAAAGAAATACACTTTTTCTTGGGTCCAGCTCAGGGCAAAGTGGGCAGCTGGCTTTGACGCGAGGATAATTGGGTCATTCGCCTGAATCATTGCTAATTATATCCATGAAGGGGGACAAAATTTGATTTACTCTATCTGTTTCATCTACTCATTTGTTCAGCATGGAGTCCTGAAGTTTAGACAGTGTGCATGCTAATTCAAGCACATCCTGCAGTTGACTACATATAATTAATAAACGATTATATCATTCTTTGCTTTCTGGGCGGATAAGTATGGATGGGTGGCATGGTGAATATAGTGTAACTATAATGAAGAAAATAGTGAAAAAGTGAGTAAAATGTGGTTTGTTTTATTACTTCTGTATGGGATGTTTCCATTCTGTGGATCTTAATAAAGAGCATCCTTGCTGACCCCATCGTTTCTCCTCTCACCATGTTTTGAACCAACTGACCGCAGACCCAGCCACAAAACAAAAAACAACTCTTTAACAGCTCTTCAAATGAATTCTAACCACTTACCACAAAAGAGCCATGCAATTCCCAGGATGAACTTTCTGTATTAGCCTGGTTGCATCAGTTATATGTAAGTGAATTTTTATAAAGCATATTTAAAGTGCTGCACACACAGTTCTACCATAAAAAAAGATAACATAAAAACAGACGCAATCTAAAAGCTAACATAAAAATATGTTTTGAACCTTGATTTAAAAAAATCTAACAGCAGTAGCAGATCTAATATTTAGCAGTAGGCTGTTCCACAGCCTCAGGAAAAGCGACTACAAAGGCACAGTCACCCTTGAGATTTAACTGGGACCGTGGCCAGCCAAAAGCAGCAGACCTGAAGATCTCAGAGACCTGAAGGCAGAATACAGTCTGAATACATCAACAACGTAGGGAGGCACAAGTCTGTGGAAGGGTTTAAAACCAAAGACAATAATCTTAAACTGCATCCTGTAACGGACAGTGAAGGGAGGCTGAAATAGGGGGTGATGTGAACTCTTTTCTAGGTACCAGTAAGCAGTCCTGTAGCCATATAATATAGCATAATGCATAGCTCTTAAATTCTGTCGCTATATTGCATTCTGTAGCTATAAGCTCTCAGGCTTTTCTGTTTTATCAGGCATATCCCAGGTCACTAGTTTTGAGGATGCAGAAGATAGGGATAGGTGGAGAGTGATGATTCGCTGTGGCGACCCCTGAAGGGAAAAGCCGAAAGAAGAAGAAGAAGAAAAGAAGATCCCAGGTCACTAGTTACAAAGCAATAATTGTAACAGAACTGAATAAATTGCCAAATTGGCAAAGGCTTGTCAGGTCACCTTTACCCTTACCCTTACCCTTTACTGTAACGAGTTCTGCTTGCACCACTAAACCTGAAAGCAGGGGACAGGGAGGGAAGAGAAATCAATTTACCAACACATTCAATTGTCCAAAAAGCTATTATATATAAATATAAAGTCAAGGCAATTTAAGGGTAAATTGTTGAATGCTGATTAGAAGAAGAGCTCAACTAATGCCCAGTAGATCTATCTTCCGAATCACTGAACAAGCTTTCAGTGAGCTTAAGGCAGGAAGAAGGAGGGAATCTCATAGGCTTCATTATGGAGGACTGTGTGAGAAGCTTGGCTTCCTGATGTAGCTGAAACCCAATCCGTTTCTCTTTAGAGACAGCCACTTATTTATCGTGGCCTTATCCTGCTGCAGTCAAGTATGGCCTCCACGGGGACTGACAGGAAGATGGAGTTCTCTCACACGCAGCTGTGCAGCTTCCCTATCTCTCTCTCTCTTACTCAATACCAGACACACACACACTCAAGTACACAGACACCTACAGGCTACATTGATGGTGTCTCTGCCTCCACTCACTTTTTTTTTTTTTTTTTTACCAAAGAAATACACGGGCATTCTTCTAGCGTATTCGGTCACTCTCTCTCTCTCTCTCACACACACACACACACACACACACACACACACACACACACACTTTCTTTTGCCCTGTTTTTCTCTTTCTCTCACCCACACACTCACACAAGGCTGACTTTTGTGGACACATAATGAGCTACGATAGAAACAACCGCATATAATTTTTTCAGGAAATGATGAGAGGGTGTTGACACAGAGTGGCCAAGTGCAAGTTATGAATAATATCTGCGATTATCGGTAGTCTGCATGGTTAACAATGAGCAAAACCACTCAATCCCAATTATGTCTGGTAAGTCACACTTGAGTATAATGCATAGCTCTTAAATTCTGTCGCTATATTGCATTCTGTAGCTATAAGCTCTCAGGCTTTTCTGTTTTACAGAATTTCAATGTATTAATAGGATAGCTACAGCGTAGCTTAGTTCCAGCTGGCTTATAGGCACAGTTTCACCTACATAGCTGCATGTCTCTCAAACATTCCCAGTATGTAGATTTCATTTGGAAACAAGTAGGTGATTTAATGTGCTAAAATGACAACTGGACAGGCTTCTTGATGGGAAATAATTCATTACTAGTAGCTACCAGTTTATATTCACAAAGCATTTGTTTCTCATTATTCCTTCATTTCAAAACTTAATTCAGTACAGGATAATAAAATAGTAATAAATACATATAAGTTTGAAATTAAGCCAGACTTAATGCATAAGAAATTATAGATACAGGACTCAATACTACTACTACTACTTAATATAATAATAATAATAATAATAATAATAATAATAATAATAATAATAATAGTAATAAATGAATGAATGAATGAACAGTAAGACTGGTTGTGGTTACATATCCAAAGGAAAACAAATTAATACAAGTCTATGGGAGATATCATGAGCAGCATCTTCAGTCACTATTGTGCTCTTGGATAACTAGAACTCTAATCTGGTAATTTACGCCTGTTATGTTATAAATTGCCATGGGTTCATGAATGTTCCAAGATAAAGATTTGGATAACAGCTGTGTTTTCATTTACAAGCATTATGGAAGCATGCGATTTCACATCATACACTATATTGCCATGTGGACACCTGACCAATCACAACCATATGTGCTTGTTGAACATCCCATTATAGATTTAGTTCTTCTTTGCTGTCATAATCTGGGAAGATGCTGGAACATGGCTGTGGTATTTTGCTCAGTCAACTACAGAAGCATTAGTGAGATCAGGGACTGATATCAAGTGAGGAGGTCTGGGGTGGATCTATGTTCCAGTTCATCCCAAAGGTGTTCAGTGGGGTTGAGGTCAGGGCTCTGTGCAGGTCCCTTGAGTTCTTCACACCAACCTTGGCAAACCATGTTTTCATGGAGCTCACTTTGTGCACAAGGGCCAACTGTCATGCGGGAACATGTTTGGGCCCCTTAGTTCCAGTGAAGGAAAATTGTAATGCTATACAGCATACAAAGACATTCTAGACAATTCTGTGGTTCATATGGGTGTACTGGTTCAGGTGTACACACACCTGTGGCCATATAGTGCATATTGGTTGGTTCTAATGATTGCAATCGGACACCATTAGGTTAAAGCTAAATTGGTTGCTTTGCTGAAGAAAAAAAAAAAACACCTGGTTGAAGGGAGGAAAATTTACCCTGTAGTCAAGACAGCATAAATGTTTACATCCAAGTAAATTAGAATTTCTAGTAATTACAATTTTTAAGAGTTTTTATGTTGTTTCAACACAGGTCTATACAGTAAGTGCAAAACAAATGAACAAACCAAAACTGCAACAGCAAAACCAAAAACACAACAGCAAACTTGGAAACACAACAACATTAACTCAAAAGGGAAAGGGTAGTTTTTTATTGAACATCACATCTTGGTGCCGACTGGCTACAGCACTCATCATTCTGAGAGACTGTGGAGAATGGAGAGCAGGAGAATGTTTACAATAAGAGGCCATATGAGCCTAATTGAATTTACTGAAGCATTTATTCGTGCTTATGGAGGGCATTCATGAGACATTATTTTAGATGTGCTGTCAACTTTGTACAGCGTTAATAGTATGCAAGCGCTTAAAACCTGACTAAATAAAGCAGGGCTATTCAGAAGAGTTAATTAATACTCACTATAATATCATAAGTAATTCGCATTAAATCATTTTAACTAGGCTTTAACAGACTGAAAATGTGCAATTCTTTTTTTTCTTGTGAAATTCCTATGCCCTGTTCAATCCGCAATGTGCATGTAATGTTCAATAAGGATCTACCTGTTCTGTTTTGATATGTTCATGAATTTGCTGTTGGCTTTTTGGTTTTGCTGTTGCAATGTTTGATTTGCTGTTGTGTTTTTCGTTTGTTAACGTTTTTCAATCTTACGGGCCATTGTACATTTGCGTGCTTTAACAATACTGCTAATGAGCTAACCAAGCCTCTTGGGAGAGTGTCAAAATGTCTTCAAGACATGCCCAATCCTTGCCTTACTGCCACTGCACAATTGTTCCAAAACAGCATTTTGCTCTTACCGTAATCTGTGTCATAAAAGATGATAAACTTCTGCCAGGTGTATTCCATCACCACTTGGAAGATGACATCATTCAGGTAGACAGGGGGCCGGACAAAGAGTGTATAGTCATCAGGTTGCCCATGGCTGGTTGGAGGGCAGCTGGAGCGAGGGGTTCCCGCTGGTGCCCGCTGGATAAACAGATGGGGGATGTGCATGGCATCGGCCAGAGTCTGAAGCGAGCCTGCAGACATGCATCCGATTGAGCTCACCAGAGCAAGGATGCCTCTGTTCATCAGCTCACAGGCTGCAGAGAGGGAGAAAAAGAGAGAGACATGTTTATTTAATATTATATGGATTCTCTACTGTTTGGGGCTAGGGAGCACTTTTAGATATATTTGCTGACAATAGAAATGAAATAAAGACAGAGAGTGAATGAACATAGTTATACACAAATTCAGAATGCAGAAAGTAACTGAGGAACACTGAAAGCAAATAGAGCTCCCTTTACTGAATTCAGCGTATTGTTCGCTTTAGGACATGGTGTTTATGTGGCTCAACCTCAAATATAATGGCAAACTGGAAGCCAAGGACTAAGTAATCAATGTGCCTTTTCAGTGCGCTTAATTACTAATTAAATATAGTTCGAATAGATCCGACACCATCATAAGGTGGTTACTGCTTCCACAGAGACCATGGCATTAGAGCAATAAACAAGGCTGCTATTGGATCTCAACAGGAAAAAGCATAAACTCACTAGTACCACCTTATATTACATACTGCATGGTACAAAGCACTTTACACGAACCAATTAATTGCTCAAGTGCATAGTTTGCAAAAAAACAGCCCAGCGATCCATCATTAGAGGGCACTGGTGCTGCTCCTGAGCTCTTTATATGCTCTCTTCACCTCTTGCTACTATTCCAATCCACAGCAATGACTTTGATAGATGTGTGTGCAGCTATGTAACCCATCCCAACCCTGTGTATCACTGCAATTAAACAGTGTGTTATTAATGCTAATAATATTTTAATGTAGAATTAAACTTTGATATCCAACTCCACTTCAAAAAAGCATTCACCCCTTAAGTCCCAACTGAATTCCCCACCACCCACTGAGCTCCTGGACACACAGTAACATCAATGCCGGACACATACATTCATCTCACTTGGCTCATTTCATTGCTTGTCACCAGATTCGCAGAAGGTGAAACATGGAGCATGTCGCCTCAGCTGAGGTGCGATGCAATTTGCCAGTTGGCAGAAAAGTCCTGTGTCCAGGGCAAAGCATGACAGTGGCTGTTGAGCCTTTTATATATCAGAAAAATTGGCCATTAAGAAAAAAAAATACAAAAAGCATGGGGAATGTTGGGTTAAATGTGATCAGTTCAGAAATTTAGGCATGTCATATTTGGATGTTTCTAAACTCAAGTTCCTGCCTTCAGTAAAATAGCCAAAACACAACTGTCACCATTCACACAATGTTTCGACCATTTTAGTGTTTCTCCATTAAAATGCGCTACCACAAAGCATAATTATGCTTTTTTGTCAGACATGAAACATAATAATAAAACAAATCTTCTTTAAATGATCCTACAGGAACGAGTATAATTGTTATGACACTTTTAAAGCATGTGTTTTAATTCATTATTTCCTAATGTAAAATATATGTCCACTTGCAATTTTACTAAAATATGTCTCGCCACACAATGACAAGCTTAGTGAAGTTCAACCTTATGCAAATGAGGGCAGCCACCATTCTGTGTTTAGCCTTTATCAAGCTGTTGCTTCGCAAAGGGGAAGAATTTCAATTTGCCTGTAACTAAATCCAAAGAAATGTCATCTAACTACCCCCCAGCAGCTAGAAGAGAAAGGCAAGCGCGTGTGGCGACAAAACGTCATTAGTCCATGGGAAAATATAAATTCCTTCAAGCATATTAATAAAAATGCACATTTTTAGCAGAATAAGCATACTTATACTTAACCAGATTTGCTTAAAACACACACACACACACACACACACACACACACATTTGCAGTGCTACAAGTCATGTGTCAAAATAGTGGTCTATTGGATTAGACTGAATTAACAGCCTGATCCCACTGTGCATATAATCCGCAGGTTTCTTTGATCTCATCAATTGATCAAACTTTTACTAATGCTGCTCTCTCTGTTGCACTACAATGTAATCAGGTCCACTTCCACAACTGCTGCTCTCTCTTGTTTTTGCATTAAATGTACACTGCCCTCCAAAAGTTTGGAAACGCCTGAACAAAATAGGGTTTTTGGGCAATATCAGCATAAATCCTCTTTAGTTAGTGACCATTTTGCATTGATAATAAGGGACAACACTAGGCATCCGAGCAGTCAGTTTATTCAAACATTGACTTGATATATTACTCCAAGCCTCCTGGAGGATTGCCCAAAGATG
>CM040982.1:13650669-13662718 GCA_022985145.1 Pangasius djambal
AGTATTTTTCTATGTTATGTTCATGTTTATGTTCATAAACTTTTTATTTAATAAAATATGTTTTCATAGTTTGTGTTGTCCCTTATTATCAATGCAAAATGGTCACTAACTAAAGAGGATTTATGCTGATATTGCCCAAAAACCCTATTTTGTTCAGGCGTTTCCAAACTTTTGGAGGGCAGTGTAAATATCTACACACTCGCATGTGCCATGTAGGTTTATAGTGTATCGTATTTGATTTTATTTTAGTATATATTTTTATTGTATTTTATCTTACTTTTTCTTCCTTTAATTACTTGTCTTATGTTGGTTTCTCACACCATGGGTCTGAGGGAAACGAAATGTCAATCCTCTGTGTGTCCTGTACATATAGCAGAATTGACAATAAAGTGGACTTTGACTTTGATCTTGCTAACTGTATTAGCATGGGCCAGAGTGGAATGTTTATTACACAACTGCTTTACCACAATTTAGCCACTGATTTCACATGACTAGTTAATGTGCTGGATTAATACTGTGATCTAGCATCTGACTTTAGAATATAGCAATTGCTGGGTTGAAGCAAAAAGTCATTATTCTAAATCCTGCGCTTAAAATAAACCACTGGAAATGTCTTTGCAGGTTCAGCTGACGGTCAGCCTGTTAAGTCAACTTGAAAATATATCTAACATCAGAAAAATGTTTTCATATAAAGCTAGTGCACAGACTTAGCCTAGTGGATAGATATATTCATATTCATGCCATTGCAAAGGAAGTACTGGACTGTTGCTAAATTTGGAATGTAAATATTATTTTAAAATGTCTCATTGAGAGTTTGAATCTCAGTAGTGCCACAGCTATCAGTGAGAGTGAAACTGCTACTGTTCTCTCTTTGGTTAAGAGGGATGGTATAACTCTCTCGCCTGTCAATCATAGTGATATTAACCAATTATGGGCAGCTGTGAGCTCATGTATGCGGAAGAGGGAGGATAGCGCTTTCCTCCCAGTGTGTTCAACTGACCGGTTGTGTAGCATGAGTAGCAGCTCGAAGACACATGGTTGTTTCAGGTGTTTTGGAGGAACCACATTTTAGCTTTCACCTTCCCTGCTTTGTAGCTGTGATACGATAGGGGAGAGCTAGCTGGTGAATAAGAACTGGCAAACGATCAGATATGGAGGAAAAAAAAAATTGAGCGTGAAAACAACTTAACTGATTGCATAGTTAGGCTAATACAAATTAAAAATATAAAGACAACAGATTATTACCAGTGGGCCAAAATGACTGTAGCCTGTAAATAAAACTCTGTGCATGGGATGCTCAATCAAGTATGCCATTAATCAACTAATATTGATGATCTCTTCAGAAATTAGTAAATAAATAAATTAATACAAGAAATAAATAAATAAAATGGGTTTCTCTTTCAGGAAATCCAAGCGTTCCCAGGAGAAAACCTTGCAGTACACAGCAAGCCTATGCAGGTTTGAAGCATTAAGTGTTGTCCCATGTCTTGGCAGCCCCACCTGATATAGCAGCAGCGGCAGTCATAGCTGAGCGCCTTTGTAGTGACTGTGGAGTGTTTCGGCAGAAAGGCCCCATTTACTCCTGACAGGTGAACACGACAGAAAGCTCAATATCACGCTCTACTGCCTCCACAGTGCTTGAACATTCTGTCTAGGCATTACTGCCCTCCCTCACACACCTGCACAAGCTGTGTTTCCTAATGAAAGCCCGTGTTTATTCACAAAAAGAGGGACAGTTCTCTCTGTCCTTAAGCTCAGCTAAGGTGTGCTAATCATGCATGTGCACTTATTGTAGACCTTAGCTGATTACTGCTCTCTTCTGAAGAGTTATAATAGTAATACCTAAAGTGTAACCATCGTAATATACTGATGGAATTAGCATCAATTAGTCTTCCAAGAGTAATAATAGATGGAGCAAAAACAGAGGGTTTTTTGCAGTCACTTTTATGGGAAACATCTGTAGCTCATTCGTTCATACATTCGTCCAGCTTCAGTTCATCTATCCTTCATCCATCTTCTAGTGCTTTATAATGGTCAGGGTCTCAGTGGACCAGAAGCCCTATCACCGCAACACTGACTGCGAGGCAGGAGCATACCCTGGATGTCCATCATGGGAGTAAAACCCGAGAACCCAGAGGAAACTCATGCAGACACAGAGAGAGAACATGCAAAAAAAAACTGCACACACACTAACCTTAGCTCAGGATAAAACCAAGAACCCTAGTGCTGTGAGGTGGCAGTGATACCTGCTGTACCCCTATCTCCCCCCCAACCCAAGACCCAAACACCGCCCCCAATCTCTAGCTCATCCTCTATCTTTCTTTCTCTCTGGCTGTTTTTTTTTTTTATAGTCTATCCTGGCACCGTCACTACAAAGTGCTTCTCTCTCTCTCTTTTGCCAGAAAGGAAGGATGCTGGAAGCACAGTGGCTTCTGAGCAAACAGATATTAGATAGCATTGGTCCATCTCCACTCCTAACTGGAACATATTCAGTTGGTATACTTGAAAAACTCAGCACTTGCTCAAAAACACTGCACATTGTATCCTCCTAGTAAGATTCACTTATGAGAAGTTTACTCTAACAGTTGTATTATAATGTAATAGGCAATAGTCAGAAAGTTACAGTAAATTATAATATAACAAATGTAAATAAGCTAGTATATACAAAATACAGCAGGTACAGAATGCCCAGCATGAAGAGCATGTACATATTGGACATTAAGTACTGTAAAAATATAACATAATATAATAATATTCATGTTCCGCAGTATGTGCAGAATATTGAGACTTTATACCAAAACTTTCAACTTTCTATATTACTAAGCAAAGCAAATCACAGGATCACATTAATGAACTCGTTCGATTGGGTTATCCTTTCTGCAGTAACAACATACACAGGGAATTGTGTGTGTGAAATCTGTGATTGTTGATATGGTGAAGTTTTCTGTGAGGAGACGTTTATTTAGTGTTTTTGGAAGAAGTCCTCAGAGTCCGCATTTTGTAAAAAATCCGAGGTAAAGCAGTTTAGGTTTTTAGATATGGGAATGTCTATAGGACAGAGGATTTCAGGACAGTGCTTTCTGGTTTCTCTGTAATGTGAAAAGCTGCATTTTATGTTGTATTAAGTTGAGATGAGAGATAAAAGAGAGGGAATGACTTGTTATAGCTGCTGTAAGGTATATGATATCAGGAACTAACATGTCTCACTGTGGAACATCAGTTCCACAACCATATTATAATGTAACTATATAGTAAATTGAATGTGTGTGTGTGTGTGAATGTGTTTGTGCTATGAGTGGGGTCAGTATTAATGAAAACGAACGTCGTTCATTTGAAATAATGCAGTGCTTGTGTATATATGATTGGTTGTGGTATATATACCAATTTCTGTGCTATGGGTTTGACTGGTATGGAACTGAGTATTAATAATGCTTTAATGAACACTTGTTTATAATAAGTCCAAATCCCATAAAATGCTATTTAAGTGCGGTAATGAAATGTAACTGCTCCACGCTGCTTATTGCCAACCTTTGTCTTAATTAACCAATCATAGCACAGGTAATATTTCCATATTAAGGGAATGCAGAGAAATGACGGTTATCATTTCCCCACTTTTACTGCACTTCTTCTCCCACTTTGCAGATGTTTGTCACACCGCACACTGCAAGCACGGTCTAGAAATACACATAGCAATGGGCGAGAGTACCTCAAACATTTCCTTATAGGGAACTCTCCAAATGTCACAATATAAGCATTTGATGGAGGGATGATCTCTGAGTATTGAAGGGACCTGTCTTACTGTCTCTGTGCGTAATGAAGACGCATGAGCACGTTAGCATGCCAGCTGGCTGCAGACAAGAGGAACACAATCAATGCGCAGTAGGCCCACCTGCTTCTGTGTGTTTGAAGTGTTTTTAAGAGGATAACGCAGCTCTTCAGAGAGATAAAGACAAGAGGCTGAGCCAGCCTCGTATATCTTTCCTCCGCTGAGAAGAAGGCAGAGCTTCCATCACCTTTTTGGGGGGTGAGTGTGTGAACATTTGTGTGTTCTCTTGCTTGTTCACCCAAATCAGCATGCAGAAGTTTTCTCGGTAATTGAAGCGATTCAAATTGAGCCATTTATCACAGGGCCAATCTCCTCCAAGTAAAGCACATGCACTGAACCTGTGACTCATTAGAAAATTCCTCAGTATCAATCCTCCCTCTCCTCTGCTTTCATCTCTCACTGACATTCAACTTCCATCTACCTTCCCCCTTCCTTACAGCTCCTTAAAGTACAATCTGAGTTGGAGGGGTGTTTAACAAGCACCCAATATGTCACTATTGTGAGACCACTCCCTGTTTATCAAGTCAATCTTTTCTGGTGTTTTTTTTTTTTTAATTCCATGTTCAAAATAGTAATGACACCATTGGTGGTGTTCTAATTTGACACTTTTTTAGTATACAGTATGCCTACTATAAATGCATTTTGAGACACAGCCACAGAGTGCTTGTGCCACGCAACTGAAAACCCCCTACACACATTGGCCTGGTGAAATTTGTACCAGTGCACTGTGTGTATATTTGAGAGAGAGAGAGAGAGAGAGAGAGAGAGAGAGAGAGAGAGAGAGAGAGAACTCTGACAAGTCTCTCTCTCACACACACATACCATATAGCACCACCACCGTTATGACACTACCACTCAGAGACCTTACTTTAGAATGGAAGTTTTGTTTATCAACTTCCTCTTTTTGCGGATGCATGTAGACTAGACAACAATGGAGGGAAAGAGGAAAGACAGTGCAGAGAAAGTGCAGAAGAAGAACAGTGAAGTGTTCAAAATTAAACAAATATTTTTCAATTCCAATCAGCTGTTGGAGATCGTAGTGATGGGCCCATGGGCACTGTACAAATATATTTCAGATTATTAAAGAATGTAATACAATTTAAATAAAGGAGAAGGAATAAAAACAACGATAATCAGCAACAATAATAAAGAAAATGAATAAAAGTAAAGCTGCATATTATATGGCTATGAGATAGCAAGCTAAGATGTAGAGTGCACAATAAGAGCTGCATATAAGTCACTGGGTAGGTGGTAAAGCAAGGTGGAAACAGTGGGTTTTTAGTTGTGTTTCAAAAAGGCAGAAGGGAGGTGCAGGTATGGAGATGCACATATTTATGCATGTATGTAATTCCAGATGACACGTACATATTGTATAGTGGTACACCAAACACTTTTATGGGTGCTTCTGAATTTTTGTTAGGGCTGGTACTATTAGTTTTCTGAAATGAGAGCCCCAGTGCTAAGTGATGCAAACTGAGCTGGAGTTCTTAAAATAGTAAATTCAAATATTTTAGCAGCAGAAACATTACCAATCAATGAAGTCAGTGTTTTGTTTAAAAATGAGTTGAAGTATACAAAAAAATGGGCTGTTATGTGAAAATAGATGAGATAAATTAGGTGAATTAGGGCAGAATAGGCCACACTGCCAATGTGTCACTATCTTCAGCGTGGAATGTTGCTTATTGCTGAGTGCTTTGCAATAATTACAAAGAATACAAAATATGTTATTTATGTGGCATTATGTTTCGACCCTAAGGCAGTCTGATGGCATGATATTAGTTGATGCACTTTCAAAAGGCTGAATTTTGTTCCCAGTTGGTTACCAGAAAATTTTGGTATTTGTAACTTTATTGGCATTCAACACTACTACAAAAGCAGTAATGTTTATGCCAGTTATACGTTGATGATGATGATGATGCACAAGAGATTACCTATACATATACATTATCGAAGTTTAAAATTAGACTGAAATTCTGTTTTTAAAAATCCTAATTGTCACACGCAATGACAACACAATTATTCCATATTAGTACCTATTAAAGAAAGTGGTTTTTGAAGTACTACACAGATTAAGATCTCAAATTTTCCCAGGCAGTCACAGACAAGGGATCTAATATACTGAAAAGAACTTCTAATACATTTTACCTATATTTTTGGAACTTTCATACGGGCCAACTATGTAGGCTGATGTTCATGTGATTTGCACCCATTTTTTATCCTGTCAAAATATAAATGCTAACTAGTGAAGTGATGCTGAGGTATCCTCTCTGGAAACAGTTACTGCTATGCTGCGTGGCCGTAGAACGTTTTTACATGATGATGAACGGAAGGCATTACTAGGGTTGGCGAAGCAGTGAAGGAGTATCATTTTTCGTGCAGTCAGAAAACTGGAGTTTATCTTGACAGGGATTGATTTGTTGTGGTATCATATGTTTCATTAGGTTTGATGTATACCAGACTTGCAAGGTTTGAGTACAGCCAAACTCTGGACCACTTCATCTACAACAGGCTTGCTGTGTATCCCTATTTGCACTGTATTTTAGGAGGAAACTCTTTGCTGAGACTAATGATTGACTTACCAGTCTATTTCATTTGCCCCATGCAGCTTTGGTTCATCTCTATTTTAGAATTTTTAGCCACTGGCATATTTTAAAGAGAAATTGGAGATGGGTAGGGCATTTCCCAACCAAATAACCAAATACTAGAAGAATAATGACATGACAATGTGTTATATGCATTCATATTGCTCATACTGCAGTATATTACATTTCCAAATATGGCGGCAGAAAAGACAACAATAATGAGCACGTGTTTTCTAAATTTAATGGAATGAAAACGTGTAGTCGTATTTTTCTGTTTAAAAGTCACATTCACTTTTTAAACAAACCAAATAAACCATTTTGTTTTACTATACTTTGTGCAACAGTATCTGTACTTCTTTATCAGTGAAATTCTTCGATTTTTTTGACATGCTCCATGTCATCCACAACAAGCAGTGCCACAAGCAGGCTACTGGGCTTTTTAAAAGTGAAGTTGTTTACCATGTATGGAGTCTGGAGATGTTTCTTTATGTAAATGAGTGTGGCCGTGCATCAGGTCATCAATTTAGAATGTGTGAGATTTACTGTATGTTCACTGAGTGCACATGTGTGATAAAAACCAATATTCTTGTGCATACAGGTGGTTCTTATGCAAATTTAGAAGTTGTTCTATGCACACCTTGACAGATGACACCCCTGGCGTTATGTCTAAATGAGCACAGCAAAAGCCACTTTGGCAATTTATTGTTGTCCCATACATTATTATCAATACTTATTTAGGATAGAAGGAAACCCCAAAGTGGAATCTAAGTAAAAGTATAAAATAATAAGTGCTACAGACTTAATTACTAACTGTCTATAGATGTTGATAATGTTATGTGTCTCTTGGTTTAGTGAGATACTATTACTTGTTTCTACCTTTTTATGCAAGCTGTGTGCTATCAGTATTCATTATAAATTGTTCTAATGCGTCATTGGGTGGGTTTTCTTTCACATTAAACCAGGGAATCTACCTATGTTTGTATTTTGTACCAACAAGTGACAAACAGGTGGGCCACCATGAGATGCCAGCACAGCTTCAGTGCTCCTTGGCAGAGATCCTACAAGTCCCTGTAACTCTACTGTAGGGATGAGCACCATTCTTCCACAAGATATTCCCTCAATTGGTATTTTGATGATGATAGAGAGTGCTGTCTAACACTGCAGACCAAAATCTCCCATAGGTCTTCATTTGGGTTCTTACATGGTGACTATGAAGGCCATAGCTTCTATGATGTGATAGAATATCATAGCATATGATTTACATTGTTTTCATACTCATTCAAGCCATTCAGCAAGCCCTTGTGCCCTGTGGATGGGGGGCGGGGTCATCCTGGAAGAGAGCATCCCATCCCAGCAGGATAGAAATGTTCCATCCCAAGATAAAGGTGATCAGTCAGAAGAACTTTGTTTTGATTTGGACAAATTGGAACAATTTGTCATGCCAGCAAAATGCCCCTCACTGCATAAAAAAGCCACTCGCTGTAGGGGTCAACTATTCCAGCCTGTATCATTTTCTTAGTGTACTCACCCACATGCACTCGCCCACTTGTTCAGAATATGGTGAAGGATGACTCATTTGACTAGAACCTTTTTAAGACATTTCTGAAAACTTCTGAAGCTTTTGTTTTCATTTTGCCTTAAAAACAGATAGATGAGGTTTTACGTATTTGTTAAAAGTCCAGCATCGTGTCACTTTATTCATTGTAATAAATAAAATCCTTTGCTGAATCACATGCCCTATTGGTGGAATTCAACAAATAGATGGGCGTATTAAATGGTAAATATAACCACAGTTTGGTATCATTGAGATATTATCACTGATACTGTCACCAAGGAAGATAGAAAATGAAAATGAAGTCGAATTCAGAAACAAATTGTCTGCATCTGATGAATAATAATTAAGGTTGTTTCCTTGTAGCACCAAAGATTTAACTGTAAGCAGAAGCCTTCAAGGGAGTTGAAGCTTAGAAACATTTTTCTGCAGAAATGCAAAGTGAGAGTGATTTCAGTATGCTACTGACATGGCACAACCACTAAATTTGACATTTTTCTTCACAAAGGCATCAGTATCTTAGAAGAAGAGTTGGTCAGATGCAGAGGTTACATGTGTCTCAGGGTGCATTTCAGGGAAATTTCAAGAAATTCTTGGCATTTTTTTTATTGTAGTAATGTTTTTTTAATCATACATTAACTTTTAAAAAAGGTTCCACAGGGATACTTTGAGTAATTAAAGGCTGACCTAAGCTTTCTAAAGGGCTTCTCCTGTGATAGGGAAACTGTTGTAGAGAAACTTTAAACGTTCTTCCAGATGAACAAACAAACAGCAGATAAACAGATGTGTTTGTTTCACAACTAGAACCTGATTTAATGAGGAATTTGTTCAAATTTGTCCAAGCAATGGTTTTGTATTTGATTTCATTTTATTTCACACAGATAAAGTCATAAGAAAGAGTAGAAGCAATAACCCCACCTTAGCCCTTCCCCAAAATTTCCCAACTCACTGAGCTGTTACAAATTTACAAACGACCATATTGAGAGATAATTAGACTTAAGTCTGTTTTAGACTGTGAGACTACAGTAGTGTTTTAAGATTATTACTTGTCACACTGTATGAAATGACCCAATAAAATCTTGGCCAAATTCAATAACAGGCCTGCAATTAACGGAAATCAGTATGTTCTGCTTTATGTCATCACTTGAGCTTGTGCAGAAAATGGGGCTGCATAAAGAGAAACATTCTTCAAAGTGAGTTTGAAGTATTAAGGATATTTTTCTTTCCTTTAGCTGTTTTGTTAATGTTTCGCCAGAGCCACTACCGTAGTTATAGCTGTCCCGTCAGGTTTGCATAATTCTACGCCAGCCTTCTATTGATGGCTTTTAGATGAGTGCCATAGCAGCGGTCACACTATAATATTTTAACATTAAATTTCTGACACTGCCAGAACCTTGTAGTCAGCTGTTTCTGGTCACGCTGTCACTAAATTGGCCTTCAGTGAGCACGTCACATTATGCATTCCAAGACCCCCATTCTCAACTCATGACCAAAGAATTTTCTAATGATGTGCAATTTGGTCTGCGACACCAAAATCAGACCAAAGATCATACGTAATCATATTTCTCCCTAAGGCTTTCCACATAGTGTTGTAGGAATCACTGGTCTTGTGAAAATCTATACCTTGCATTAAAAAGGGCACATTTTTGTGACAATCGTTCACTTGTGTGCCTCATGTTTAGGTTTGTTTTCCACTGGTAAAACGACTGTAAACTTTTCTGCTGCTACTCTTTCATCATAATCCTTTAGCACTGACCTTCTCTTCCTCTAGCAATATAGTGTAAGTATATGTTAATTTGTCATGTTCTGTCTACCCTTTAAAAGTTTTCTTCACCCTCCTAGCCACATATGCCATTTCTTTCATAGGTATTGTGGAGGGAAAAGTAGAAATAGTAAAAGGAATCATTTATTGGACTATGACTTTAGGATACCTTGAGGAAATTTGGCCTTTGGTTAAACTTTCTTCAAACACCAATGGTTTCGAGAAATGTATTTGCATGATGATTTTTTTTTTTGGCTTGGTCAGCTCTGAAGCCCACTGCTGACTGTGCGCCACAGTCCTTTCAAGCATGAAACAGCATGTGACAGCGCCACTCTCCCCTACTACAACGGCAATCAGAACACAATCAGGTCGATATCCATCCATCCATTATTTCTAAAAGGGCCTGTAACCTCCGAGGTGAGGTCTGACTCATGCTAACAGAATACACCATATTATTAGAACACTGCCTTAGAAAAAAAAGGAAAGAAAGAAAAAACAGTGTCAGGAGAACATAGAAAATGTGCACGAGGGAGAGAAAAGAAGGTGCATGAAAGGAGCAATGGCGTGACAAGGGAGGAGAGGAGAGAGAAATGCTATCAGGAGAAGGAGAAAAAATAGATGAAGAGCTTGAAAACTTGAGAGAGAGAGAGAGAGAGAGCTGGCACATCTCTGGCAAATATATGTGCTCAGCAATTTGGGACAAAGACAACTTGAACAGGCTATTCACTTGAAACAGATGGTGAATATGGCATGAGATCATGTCTATGAGCTGTAGCTTAAAGTGTATCTCAATGGAGCTGGGAGTCTTGTCTGCATTTTCGACTCTAAAATTGTCCCATGGCATCTGCGAGTGTCTTCCTGAAACTTCAGATGTCAGCATTTGCTATATCAGATGTGGAGACAGTCACAGGGACCATCAGTGGCCATCATTCAAATCAGTTTACAGATGTTCAGCTACATAAGAAACACTCCAAACGCATCCACTAAACTTCCCAAGAAGAGATTTGACTGATGTTAGAAAAGCTTTTTCGAAATAACTTGAAGCATGAATTAAGCATGAATTTCCTCACATACCAGGGTTTTTTTTTAATATGGACTTTATTCCTGACCAGGAAAACACAGATGTTTGCAATGACAATACAGGCAGGATGAAAGCAGGCTGGTTTTCACAGGTATGGATGAATTGTCAAGAGCAGGCTGATCCTAGTTAATATAATACTGTTAGAGATGAATGGCTAATACAATGTTTTCAGTATTTTTTCTGAATTTGTCATGGTTATGTGATATAGGACACCTCTACAGTTGGGAATGATTACCAAAAAAAAAAAAAAAAGCTGCAGGTTATGCAGGTTTCATTTTTTTTTACTTTAATCTAAGCAAGGTTTCTTATTTTGCAGTGTTGTAAGCATTTTATCTATAATACCCCATAAAGCTATAATAATGTGCTATAAATAACTGTATTGCTAATGTATAGTCATGTTGAAAGTCCACCGTCCATATTCATTATAATGCCATGCAGTGTACTGCACAGCCTTTATAATTAATAATGATCAGTGTGTAATATTTATTAACAATTAACTGTAATATTTATTAACAATTGTAAAGTGTTACAGACTCTTTTTCTAGGTGCACTCTGGCTGGAATGGAAAACGAAACTGTAAACCTTTTGCTGTTACCTTTATCTTAGTGTCTTTTCACTAACTGATGAAAAAAACTCGATATTAACTAAGACGAAATTCCTAATACATAATAATGTATGTGCACAAACACAAACTTACAAAAGCCAAGAGTCCATAAATGCTGTCCATAATCAACTTACCAAAACATTGTGAAGTCCAATGCCACAATTACCTACAGAAGGCCTGAGAAAGCAGTGCTGCCCCTCAGACAAACAGAGATGTCTACTGCTGCAAGCGAAGAAAGAAGAGAAGAGAAGAGAAGCAAAGCAAAGCCGAATAATTACAGTTGACATCGACCGCATGATGATGCAGCTTGGCCTCCGGATAACACTGAGTTTGACTGCTCTGATTACTTTCTGTTACCTTGAAAAATAACTCCCTCTGGATGCAAATATGTTCATCACAAACTCTCTGTACTGTTCATAGGCAAATTATGATTGGAAATTCTGCACACCAACTTTTCTCATCACCAAAATAAAACACTTAGCGGAACATGATTTCGATCTCACGTCCTTCACTAAAGTTTTTAAAATGAATAGTTTAAAACTGATTGAAATAATAATATGATTGAAATAATAAAGTATAACAACTGTAGGCTATGTAACGCTAGCCCAACACCATTTTGGCAAGCATGCAGCTAGCTAGGAG
>CM040982.1:13662818-13675423 GCA_022985145.1 Pangasius djambal
TCCAAATACTTATGGACTTTAACAAAGGTGTCCTGTTGTAGCCAATGTCATCTAACGATGGTTTATCTAATTGTGAGGCTTGATGTACTTTTCAGTTGTTCTATAGTTGGCTCATCATATATAAAGGCATAAGAGGGCCCCTTGCATTCTCCTGCCTGACCATAGAATCACCTTTGTTTGTTGTATCAGATTGTCAAGCTAGATTGCTTAGTCTACTTCTTTCTGGTGAATACAGCAAGAACAATTTCCGCTGAACCCTCATATTCTTTCTAATTGTAAGTGTCACATGTTATTGAGGAGTGAATACTGCTGGATTTAAGATTCCCTCTTCTGTGAAAGTGAACCATTTCTCTTGTTCCTCAATCTCTCACTTTCTGTATTTGTTTTGCCTTTGATCTATTTGAAGCTCTGTAGATAAGCAGCTACACAATTTAGTTTAACATGGTTATGACATATTAAATGTGTTCACGAGTCCATTATACATGTTTGCAAATTACATTATGTGCTCTCTCAACTTGCTATTTTGAGTCAACAAGGACATTAGGGATGTATGAATTTTATTGTTGTCATTACGCTGATTTGGAACAAAGGTGTCCTGTTGTAGCCTATTTAATGTAGCAATGGTTTATCTAATTGGGAAGCTTCATTTAGCACTACATGTAGCATGTAGAATATAAGGCTAACACATATAAGGCCTCAGATTCCTGTTCTCGGCTGACAGGAGTGGAACCCAATGTGGTCTTCTGCTGTTGTAGCCCATGCACAGCATGTTTAAGATCTTTTTTAACGATGATCTAGTCAGGTGACTGTGGGGGCCATTCCAAAAGCTTCAGCTTGCATTACTTGAAGTAGTACATGATGGATTTTGAGGTATGTTTTGGATCATTGTCCTGTTGTAGAGGCCAATCTCTTTTCAGCTTCAGTTTCTTGACCGACTATGTCACAATTGCTTCCAGAATTTACTGATATTCAAATCCATTCTTCTGTCTACTTGTGAAATGTTTCCTGTGGCACTAGTTTCCACACAACCCCAAAGCTTACTAGTTCCACCCACATGCTTAATAGTTAGCAAGGTGTTCTTTTCATCAAATGCTGCTCTTTTTCTCTTCAAACATACTTTTGTGGCCAAAGAGTTCCATTTTACTTCATCGCTCCAGAGCATTTGTTTCCAAACTGCCTCTGGCTTATCTAGACATTGTTTTGCATACTTCAGATGTTGACTTTTGGATGAAGTCACAGGCAAGGTTTCCTTCTGATGACTCTTCCATGCAGTGCTGCACAGTAGAAGGATGTACAACCACACCTGTGTCAGTTAAACCTTCCTGCAGGTCCTTGATCTAATTTGTGGGTTTTGCGTTGCCTTTCTGGCCAGTATATGGGCAGCTCTCTGAGAGATTTCTTGGTCTTCCAGATCTTCCACAGCCATTTTTGATGACATTTCGGACAGTAGAAATTGTAAGCTGGAAGCGCTTTTATATCTTTTCATAGCCTTCCCCTGCTTTTTAGGTATCAATTAGCTTCATTCTCAGATCCTCAATCAGCTGCTTAAAGGAGCCCATGGTTATTAGTTATTGGTTATTGAGTGTTAGCACAAGATTTATTACACTCTGGAATTGTTATTCCTAATGACAATTCTTGAACTGAGTAATGAGTCCTAATGAGTCAGTTAAGACATAAGATTTCATTACGTTCCAAGAATTTACTTGAAGGGTGTCCAAACTTTTACACATGCCACAATTACAATTTTATTATTATTATGATTATTACGATGATGATGATGATTATTATTATTATTATTATTATTATTATTATTTGTAGTTTTTTAGTTCATCTAATATAAAGTAGCATTTACATTTGCAGAAAAATGTATTATTTTAAAATAGTTGGCTGCAGTGGTTGTGTTTACACCTTTTCACTACTGACATTACATGTAGGGCAATACAATACATTATATTCAGAAATGTACAGTTTTTGCCTACTGAAGGTTGTGAGTTTAAAAAGCAGCACTGCCAAGCTTGTATACAGTATACTTGTAAGGTGACAAAGGTTGCTTTTTAATTAACCAATTTTTATTCATCAAAAATTTAGAATTGCAAATTGAGAGCACAGAAAAAAGGAAATTGTGCACATTATGATTTCATGACCTGAATTTAATATCTCGTGGCCATGTTAAACTAAATTGTGCGCACGTGCTTACTCCTGTGCATTCATAAATTAAAAACCCTTTCCATGGCCTATGTCCAGGGCTTTGTTTTTTTCTCTTCCTTTCCCCCTCCTCCCTCCTCCCTTTTTCCCTATTTTCTCCACTTTGCCTTTTCTCTTGTTTTTTTTTTCTTTTTCTTTTTTCAGTCAGTCAACATCTTCTTCCTTTGTTCTGTTTAGCTGGGAAAAAAAACTTCCTATAAAAATATGAAGAAAAAAAAACCTGGCAGCTGCAGTTTTCAGCAGATTACTGTTAAATGATGATATTCTACAGTATGTACCTAAAAATTGATGTAAATATATAACAATATTAAACCTAAAAAATATTTTATACTACACATCAACTCCACACACAAACGCACAAACACACACAGGCAAAGGGAAGTATCCAAAAATCTCACACAAGCTACTCTATTCCCCACCCCCTTTCCCAACACATGATGCGCACAAACACGCGCACACATACACAAACACAGAGAGAGAGAGAGGGAGAGAGAGAGAGAGAGAGAGTGACTCCAGTCCTTTGCCAGAAGCCAGCTGAGCCTTGAAAGCAGTACTATGTCAGGCTGAGGGTCTCCTCCCTGTCCTCCTGTTTGAAGCTTTGTTTTCCAGCCTCTCAGCGAGATAAATATCACAGTGAACAAACCGGGGGAAAAAAATCACGCAGCGATAGTAGCACTTTCTCCTGCACCGCTGCCACAAACTCACACAAATATATAGTGCTATGACTGACTCCAAGCTGAACACATAAAAGCCCTGAAACTTTCTTTCATTTCCTCTCACATATAGCACAGTGACTCATGCTAAAGATTATCCATCCAAATCACTTCACAAGGTCAATTTCAAGACAAAATTGTACATCTAAACTACACAACCTGTCCTATTCTAATTATACTTGAACTGATAAAATCACAATGTATATGGTTTGGTGGCAAACCCTTAGTCTGACACCATTACCAAGAACTGTTCTCGTTTATCAATTATGAAAGCTAGCACAAATTCTATTTCACAAACAAGATAAGATCATTCAAAGTCAAAGTTACTGTTACTTGTTCAATATCGACGGGACAGAAGGTGTTGATAGATTTTCTGTAAGAGCAGTACTGACAATAGTGCTAAAGGCAAATCACAGGTTTATTTTAAGGCATTTATTCTAATACGTATATAATACGTGTATAATATCGTTCCATAGTAACAACTTACACAAGAACATGTATGGCAGATGTTCCACATGAATGGGTTTTAAAAAATGTGTAATTGTGTAATGTAATTTTGTGTGAGGGGATATTTATTTAGCATTTATGGAAGGAGTCTCCAGTGTCAGCGCTTTGTAACAGTCAGAGGTAAGGCTGTAACTTTGTTTTCTGCCATGGGAATGTCTTCAGGCTTGAGGGCTTTTAAGGAAAAGGGCAGGTAAGAGGACAACAGTTTATAGCCGCTATAACACACTACCCCACCGTTAACTGTTTTCCATGCCCAACCATGTTTTATTCCTTTTATACCACAGCATTTTGACAAAACTTTTTTTTTTCACCTCTGTCAACCACTGCTGTAGTGCATGGACAGTTACCATGGACAAGAATTTGGAGAATATTCTTGTACTGAGAAAAAAAAAAATGATCGAAACTCAAGGGCAGTTGTTGGGACTACAAAACATACAGTAGATTTTGTAGAATGTTTAATTGTTTAATTTTCAATCTCATCACATAAGCATCAGAAGACTTTCCTAAAATCAGGCCAACATTAGCAGGATCTGCCATTTCATGCCAAAAAGCAGCTAAGCTGCTAGCTGAAGAAGGAAATGACAGCTGACTAACAACACATTTCAGAAAAGAACACTAATAACCAGTTTATCTATACTTATAGTTACAATATTTTCAAATTACACCACTGCTGCAGGCTCCATGCGATTCCCACTAGTGCTGATAGGTTTAAGTTTCAGATGTCAATCATGTTCGTTCCACATTATGTATTTGGCAGCCAGTTACGAGGTTCCCCTTATTTGAGAGGTCGACAAATCATCCTAAGGAGAAGCCATATGTCCAGAGGTGGGACGAATGAAGAATGCACTGTCCAATAAAACATTGAGATGTGGTTTTTTTTTGTGCAAACACGCACCCACCCAAACATTATTCACTCCCAGTGAAGCCTGTGCATCCAGGTGTGGCTCAAAAAGATGTGTGAAAAGCCTGTTGTCCAATAAGTGTTAATCTTTCATCCCATTGAAACACCACGTACACAAATTTGTACTAAACAGCCAGAGATGCACAAGCTTCACTGGGTGTCTCTTCGGGGCTTCAGAGGAGATTTTCATGCAGGCTGTACTGTCTGCTGAAAGGAGTTTGAGTTGAATGAACAAACAAGAAATTGCAGTGAGATATTTGATCATTTGATCATCACTAAAATATTGAATTCCACCAAGATTGATGAAAAATACAGTATAGACACTTTGGTAGATATTTCATTGCTGCATTTTAATGAAACTTTAGGGGAAGCCAGGCTTCCCGTGTAGTCTTAAAGCAATCACCTGTGCCTGCTGCCAAAAGAGCCCGGCCCCAGGTTAATTTTTTTTGTTTGTTTGTTTGTGGTACTCACTCACATTTGTGTAGATGCTATGGCGAGAGATTAGAGATTATTGAGAATATTCCCCATTGTTTCATGTATGTTAATTAGGTGTTCTAGGCAAACATATGTCCTTTGTTCTGAAAACAGTTATTGGTGTAGACATCCAGATTTCCACTTTTATTCCCAAGCCAACAAATCCATGTAACCAACAGGCAAAACTGCGCAATGAGTTTCTGCTCGAATCTTTTGTCTAATATCTCAAGGGAAATTAGACAAACCTGGCCATGTGCAACTATGCCATCTTGATGGTTCTATAAGAATGAATCCTTTTGAGATTAGGAGTTGCTCTTTTGACTTGTAATTGAGGTCACAATACCGGGTCAAACAGTGGGAGTTTTTATGATTTTTCAAACCGTACTGGTGATTTTTATTGTGTTATTATTCCATATGTAACACATGGAAGAATGTCACAGTAAGTGCAATAAGAGGCAGATTATAAATCATGCTGATGATTGTTATTACTAGTCCTCTACAGAAGAGAGAAGAGTCATTCTGTTGATTAGTTTGCTTAGTTACATGAGGGATCATTTTTTAAAGCTTAATATCACTAAAAAACAAGGTCATGCGGATTTATTTTACACAAGAGCTTCATTACATCCACCGACAATAATTAGGACAGCATGAACTAAATGTGTAAATAATTCATTCATTGATAACAGATGTGTTAATCTGTACACAGATATGAAAATATCCAATGGTAAGCTTTTTTCTGTGAGGAATCTTATTAGGTTACAGGTTTGTCACGGTGTTGCAGACTGACAAGTCTTTTATTATATCGTTTTTAACCATAGGCGATACTATTTACTGCCTAGTAGAGTCCTCCCCTTTATTTAGCAATTTCTTGGTTTAAACCAAGACAAAGCATCTAGTCTGACGCTTTACTGAGTCTTTGCCTGTTTTGTTGGCCAAACATCCTCTTTCTGCTCACTGCACGGGTGTTTCATTTGAGCCTCAGTGAACTTGCTGCTCAAAACGAGTCTGACCCACGGGTGAGATGGAAGTCCTGCTGGATAAGGGCGTGTGCAAAATGCCATAAATTATCCATTATGCCATATTTATCTGTAAAAATGATCTTTACATTTAAAAAATAAAAAGGTATACATGTCAGTTTGCTCGTGATAATACAATCACAGGGCAGAGGAGGGAGGCGGTGAAATGAGAGAGGGCAGGATGCAGAGGTCACAAATGCAGAGAGAGAAAAAAGGAGGAAAAGCAGGAGAGGTGAGAGGTAGGCAAGGAAATATAACTGAAACTCAGTGGGAGCTTGGAAGTAGTGTAGTACATGGTCAGGATCAAAGTCAGAGTCAGAGTCAGGTTTTGACAGTTTGAATGAATGGAAAGCTACCTCCATTGTGACAGTTGTTGATGAACTTGTGTAGTAGGACATCATGTACTGACCACTGCGATAGGCCAGAATGGGTGTTTTTTCTGAAGGTGATGTACTAATATGCTCTAGTAGCTGTATATAAAAATATACAGTGACATTACACAAGCTTTGTCCTTTAATGATCAGTACAGTGGCTGACAGGGGCCAGTGCACTGCAAATTCAGAAACACAAGCAAATACAGAAAACACGTGCAAAAACAGAAAACTGATGCTTTTATGATGCTATTATGCTTAGTGGTAATAGTGCTGAAAGGGGAACGTGGGTGTCCATGGGCTCCTACATGACCAAAGCAACTTACAAAATGGTATTTAAGTAACGAAACTAGCATGTGAAACTAAAGTAATGAAACTAACACGCAACAATTCACGGTATTTATTTGTATACAGGCTAAACATTTTATAATCTTTTTCTGTTCAATTTTACGTGTGGCTAGATTAACCGTGGTTTCAGGAAGAGCGGCTGGCTTAACTTCAGTGTTAGAACAAGCAGTCCTGCTTCTTTTTCAAAAGGTCCGTCAGGTGTTTCTATCTCTTGTTAACATTTCTGTTTTGTTGTAAACCATTTCCATTGTGTTTTCGCTTATTGCAGCATTTCTGCATTGGCGTGTGTTTTCTGCATTTTCTTGTGTTGTCTGCATTTGTTTATGTTTTCTGTATTGGCATATGTTTTCTGCATTTGCATGTGTTTTCTGTATTTGTTTATGTTTTCTGCATTTGCATGTGTTGTCTGCATTTGCATGTGTTGTCTGCATTTGCATGTGTTTTCTGAATTTGCATGTGTTTTCTGCATTTGCTTGTGTTTTCTGTATTTGTTTATGTTTTCTGCATTTGCATGTGTTGTCTGCATTTACATGTGTTGTCTGTATTTGCATGTGTTTTCTCTATTTGCAGCACATTGGCCCCCATCGCCCACTGTAGATTAACCTCCAGATATGAAGTTTCAGCTTCTGGGATTGGTGATTTAGATGTTTATGGACAGTTCAAATCAAAACACTGCTACAGATCCAGTGTTGGGTCCCTCACCAAAACCTTTAACCCTCACCTGTATGACTGGATTGTATTAAAGTTCAATATTAACAGAATATCACTTTTAAAGATAACGTGCAATAGGGTTAAATGCTCTTGTTCAGCTAAGTGAAGAGAAATGACATGCCATAAATGGCATTGTAAAGGACCTATTTTATATTTTCATATTTCCTATTATATTCAGTTTTATTTTTTGAACTATTTTGCTAGGTTCTTTGTGTCTTTTGAATCTGTCAGGGTTTTGTCTTCTAACTTAGAGTGTACTGCAAGGCAATATTCTCATTGTAAAACAACAAAGAATTGACTGAATTCATATAACTGAATTAGGTATGATTATAGGATAAACAGCATGGTATTGAAATCATGTGGTGATGCTGAGCACAATGTAATGAAAGGATAATAAAGGTTGGATTGTTTGAATTTTTAGGTTGCACTATGAATGCATTTAAGCACCACTTGTGTTGTCTTTGTCGGACAGAAAAAAATCTATCAAATATTCCTATCCTTGTGGGGACATTTGGTCTCCACCAAGATATAAAACATTATCCTCACCCCAACCTCCCCAGCCGTCCACTGAGAGTGCATTTGTCCCATCACTCTTTCTGCCTCTCACTCTTTTTAATCACCATTTCAGGGACAGTTGTCCTGCTCTTTCCCTGACTGGACCTAGACAGATGCTGTGTTTAATTCCTTAAGTCTGCTTCCTGTCAGCTCTCCAATCTCTGTGATACCTCAACAGTTATTTCAATTTAAAAAGAGCCGGCGATCCAATTTTGCAGACTGGCAGCCTCCCAGTGTCTGTGTGAGGAGAACCATTTGTAAGAGCTAGCCTACCATCATTTAAGTGTACACCCTGTTATGTTTCATTACATAATTAAGTAGATGTGTTAAAGCGATGTGTACAGTACTCCATTTTACTCCAGAAGTGAGTGAGATTCATGGAAGAAAACATCCTTAAGAATGTTTTTACTTCTTATCTGACCAGGGCTATCTTCTTCCCTTCAAAATATTCTAAAGCCATAAGAAGCGTTCAAGCTAGCATGCAATCATCCATGTGGGAAAAATAAACTACCCAAGGGAACAACTTTTTATCTGCCCTAACAGTTAGAGGTAGCAGCATTTATACACGAATGGCATCTCTGAAGCTCTCGCCAGTGCCAGGTTCCTTAAACAGAGTTTAAGCATTTAAGCACACATTGTAATGAAGTAGAAAGAAGCCATTCTTGTTTTGCTATTAGATTTTCTTTTCTGGAACTCACAGCTTGCTGGGCTTCCCATGTAGAAAAGACTCTCGGAGAACATGGCCTATTGGCTTCATTTTTGTGCTATTTGTTTGCATGTCAGTCCGTGCTGAGCTGTGACTAGTGAAATCAAAATGAGCTAATCAAACTGATATTGCATACAGGTTGAAGCTATAAATGACAAGACTGACTTACTTAGCAAACCCAACATCACCAGTCAGCCATTTCCTGACTAAAGGAACCAAAAACTTGAAAGCCTACCACTGACTGAGTGGAAACCTACCTCTATTGTGACAGATGTTGATGAACTTAGTAGAACATCATTTTAAACTTATATACTGACCACTGCGATAGGCAAGAATGAGTGTTTGTTGTGAAGGTGATGGACTAATATGCTCTAGTAGCTGTATCTAAAAATATACAGTAACATTACACAAGGTTTGTGCTTTCTGGCATCTTAAATTTGTGAAAAGGCTAGAATTTTATGTGGAACACTTTGGCAATTTCCCCTGGTTGGATCAAACTTTCGATTATTGAAATGGAAAGTTCAAAAGAATCAGCTCTTAGGTGTAAGTCTCTATAATTTTCTAATTTTATTCTTGCGACACTGTCACAAGAATTTTTCCTACTCTCTTTGCCTCATTTGTAATTTCCTAGTGCCTAGGTGGGGCATAACGAGTTATTCTTGGCTCCACAAAGGAATATTGCTCTGGACCCCAACTGTTCTTTAATTTCATATTGTCTCACACTTGTGTACATGAAATTTATTCATATTTCCTTCTACAATTATTAAGGACCCCCCCTGCTGCTGTAGGCTTTGTCACAGCATTTCACCCAATTAGCAATGGCGCCTGTTTCCTTAGATGTTCCTGTTTGGTATCTTCTAGTTTTGACCTTTGCCTGTGTTTAAGATAATGAAATTAGAATTTTCAATAATGTATTTTTCACGATAAGATGACTGTTAGATAAAGAGACCAGACACTTATGTCCAACCATAATAATCAGCAAACATAAAGTAAAGCCAGGCTGCATTTGCCCAGCTTTTGTATGTTGCCTTTTGTATGTTTTGTTAGCTCTATTCAGACAGACCTCATATAGATACTCAGAAATAATGCATGGTACAATGCTGTTACAAGCATCACATACTACAGACTTTCTGTGTGCTATCTAGATAGTGGGCACTGCTTATTTGTGACACCATCAGGTGAAGTTCCAGTGCTGGGAAAAAAAAAATAACAGGGCCTAACATTCTTCACTGGGCTGCTCCAGCTCTGTCGTCTGCTCAGTTGGCTACTATATAGTGACTGTAAGACCACACGTGTCTTTCTCTCTAAATCTCCCTCTTTCTCCATCTGTTTCTCTTTTCCTGTCTCCAACTCTCCTCCTTTTCTCAATTTCCTTCCCCTTCCCCATCCTTCTGTCCCCGTCAGAAACAGGATAACTGATAAAAAAGAGTCCAGATTTACATTAGAGAGTGAAGAAGAATGGAAAAGAGACAAAAGGTTGCCATGGAAACATGAATTGAGGTCTATGGCTAGCTAAGAAAAAAAGGCTACCTATGTACTGCTGAGATTCTTATTTAACCTTGTTTTGATTTATTCTTAGAAATGCTAACTGTTGGATGCATGTTTTACCTGTGTTTGCCTCAGGCTGAACATTTTGCTAGTAAATTATCATGCCCCTAGAGTTATTATGTGGAGAAAATTACATGCAGTTATAGTTGCCTGAAATAATAATACATTTTATTTATAATAATAATAATACATTTTATTTATAATGCGCCTTTCTTACACTCAAGGCGCTACAACAGTATAAAACAACAATAAAAGAAACAACACAACTCCCTGATAGCAATCACAGTGACAACACAATAACAACAATGACAACAACAATTGTAAGGTTATAACCTAAAAGCTTCACTAAAGAGATATGTTTTAAGTAATTTCTTAAAACAATCAAAAGATTGGGATCATTCCAATCTTTTGGAATTAGGAGCATTCCTAATAGGGAGAGGCAGAGAATTCCACAACCTGGGAGCAATACAAGAGAATGACCTCCCACCCATAGTTTTGAGTTTACAGCGAGGCTGGTACAGAGTAAGAGAACCAGCAGTACAGTTACATTTTTCCAGCATCACCATTTAGCCTGTCCTTTCATTCAAACGCCATTTATATACTTTATGCAAAAGCTATGGGCAAATGCAGAGAACATAGTGAACACGTAAACGGGAATCACAGAGGTTAGGACACTTGTTCTATCTTAACCACAGAGTCTATAGTGTGTACTGAAAAAAGTTGGATTCTATGGACAGGCAATGTATTGACTTGGCCTTAATAACTGGTCTAAAAGCATTAAGCCAGAGGTGTCCCATCTTATCCGTAAAGGGCCGGTATGGGTGCAGGTTTTCATTACAATCAAGCAGGAGCCGGATTCCACCTGCTTAATCAGTTGATCTTGGCTTTCAATAGACTCAAGTGTGGCTTCTGCTTGGTTGGAATGAAAACCTGCAAGCACACCGGCCCTTTCCGAATAAGATTGGACACCCCTGCATTAAGCGCTGTGGTTTGTTGAAAAGGTAAACTGTGTTATAATGCCTCCTCGCCTGATATCAGTGCCTGACCTCACTAATGCTCTTGTGGCTGAAAGGGCAAATCTCCAATCGACACTTCAATATCTAGTAGAAAGCCTTCCCAGATAAGTGGAGGTTATTAAAACAGCAAAGCGCGCACTAAATCTGGAAAGAGATGTTCAAACAACACATATGTGTGATGGTCAGATGTCCCAAACATTTGGACATATAGTGAATCTGGTGATTGCTGGCACAACCTGTAAAGACAGTCTTTCTGGCATATTTGTATACTGCATAGTGTTTATTACACCTATATATACTGTGCCTAAGGAATAAAGTACAAACCAGTGTGTTGTTATATGAAAATAATCAAGGGATGTGATAGTATCGAACCCAAAACAGGGCGTGCGCTCGTGTTTTATTCCTCTTATACAACAGCAACTTGCCAACCATTGCAGATTGTACTTTACTAAAGCATGACGCATAAGTTTTATCCATTTATAGTTACGTTTAATGTTGTGGAAAGTCTTTGAGACAAGCTAGTTCCTGTTATCACTAACATTATAGCAGATATTCATATATTCATATATTCTATATACTCATAGAAATCTTTCTCTCTCCTGAAGTTAATAACCAAAAATACAAAACGAAAAAACAAACAAAAACAGCTTGCCATGTTACAGAGAAACTGGAAAACCCTAAAGTCCTCTGTCCTGAATATTACCTGTGGTGGAAAACTTACTGTCTGTCCTTACTGTGCATTTTTCTTAGTTAAACAACGTGAGTTGTTACTATAGAATAAATTACAAATTAAATTAATATTTACATGAACATTTACATGAATTTTTAAATTTCTTCATATGTGATATGTCTCCCTTTTGCTTTAATGACAGTGTGCACTCGAGCTGGCATGGGCTCCATAAGTTCGTGTAAAACCTGACGATTTATATTAGATCAAAACCATGGGCGTGTTGTCTGAACACATTCTTCAGTGGAAGGGATAAATCTCAAGGACTATCTGACCTTTTGTACAAAGGAGTTACAAATGTCACAATGTCACAGATTTACTTAAATGTAAACAGTGACCAACAAATCACACAGAATCTTGAATATTTAAGATTTTGAGCATTTCCTTTTGTTTGTCGTATTTTTTTTTCTTTAAAACTTCCTGTTTATTTCCAACTATAGACTAAAAAAAGCAACAGAATTTCAGTGTGGTCTCAGACTTTTGCACTGTGTGTATGCCTGTGCCTGTGTGTAAGGCATAGAAAATTAAACTCAGCGTTGCATGGTATATTCCTTGCATTAGTATGCGTTATATAAGAACTATCATTTGGTACGCTACACAGTTATGTGTGTAACCGGGTGAACAGAAAAATGCACACCGGAAGCAAAATCATTTGTATAGTTTGGGGGTTTTATTCTGACTGCTGCTCTAAAAAGAAATGACAGCGGTCGATGGGAGCTCACACAAATATATATATGTAGATATGTCAAAGTATATTAAGATTTTAGTTGGGCCTTCACAAAAAAGATAAAGTATCTCTAGTCTGTT
>CM040982.1:13675523-13696396 GCA_022985145.1 Pangasius djambal
ATCAAAACATTTAGATCGCTACGAGGCCGAATCCACGGCGCTCTTCCCCTAGAAGCACGATGCTCACGCATGCACACGCAAAATCAGCACACCTTTTCGCGAGAGAGATATATCTCTTAAAGGGGCCGCGGCTGGATAAACACGTTACATATTTTTTTTAGTGTTTATTTATTTACTTTTATTATACCACCAGGCCACATGTGACTATACCTGTCAGTCCACATCACATGTGGACACTGTTCCCTCATAATGTTAGACTGCTTCGTTTTTGTGTAAAGTATTTTGACAGTTACTGTGGCCAAAGATGTGTTTTGACTTTCAACAGTCAAAGCCAAAACTGACGCAAAGAGCCTGCAGACTTCAAGAGGCGGTTAAAAACCTGTTTTAGCCATCCTGTTAGAGCAGGAGTGTAGTAGAGGAGTGAAATATAGTAAATCCATTAGTGGCACAGCTAGCATAAATATTGGATTTTCATTCCTCAACAGCGTATCAAGCCGTCACAGCCAGTTAGCTTTTTAGCTTTAACTTGAAAAACTGCACCTTTTATCTAAAATCTAAGAGTCAAACTATTTCTTTTTGGTAACTGATGTCAAGGTCAAGGTTAGGTTTAGGTGAAGGCATAGCATTAATGCTCTTTGCATTAATAATTATGTCAGTGGAAGGTCCTCATACATATAGTAATACAAACTTGTGTGTGTGTGTGTGTTTTGATGCTCTGCTATATTTCATATTATAGTCAAAATAAGGACAATCTTTGAAAGCATGACCTCCAGCACATCCAGGTAAAAGCTACCCATCCTTCCCTCTCTCTCAATATGTATACAATATACTGATTCAAACCATGGGTGGAAGCAGCAGTGCACTTTTTCATCTGGAACAAAAAAACATCTGCCCAACATAACGGAAAATGTCGAGACAGGAGGAAAATGAGAAATAATAGAGATCAGAGAGTGAAGAGAGCACAAAGAGGAGGGTTTCAGAGAGAGAGAAGGAGAATGGGATGTATGAGAGAGAAGGCATGAATGGAGCAGAAAGAGCTGCGAGGTGAGCTACAGGGAAATGAGAACGGACCTGTATAAGGAACCGGAGACGAGAGAATCCTGCAGTGCCAGATGATGAATGTCTCCTGAAGACAACTCTCTCTCTCTCTCTCTCTCTCTCCTGTTCTTGATCTCTGTCTTTGTCTTTCAGCATGAGCGTATTTGGGTTTTCTCTGGAGTGACTGGGGTGTGGACAGATTCTTAAGCAGCTGCCCTGTCTTTAAGATTAAGTCTCTTAAGAAAGGTCTCATAGATTTCATCACAATCTAAAGCATGAACGGTCAGGTGAGCTTGGAGGTGTATGTACTGTCACACACCTACACCCATATTTGCAATTTAATTATTGCATAATATTGGATCATTTCACTAAACCATTATGAGCACAAACATGCTGGACTCAACAAAACAATGTCATTTAAGTGAACTGAACTGCACAATGCTTAAAAAAAAGAATTCAGGATCTAATCACCATACTCTGGTCGTTTCCACAAATATAACTGCATATGAATCAGCAAAGGAAAATTTCACCTTCACACAGAAGGCACATAGTGTCCTTTGCAAAATTCTACTTCTAGCCTTTCCACTACCATGCAATGCTAATTGAACCACAAGCAATTTCCTCCATTTGACACCCAGGATTTTGTCATTTCCATGACACCTTTATAACTCAAGTGTGATATACAATATTAAAAGAAATTTGATATTGCACAGTCATATAACATATGACAAAAGTGTGTCCTTAAAGGTGCTAAAAAAAAAATAAGGGTATTAGAGCAATGTCCTAAAAGCAACAGTTTTGCTTTCCGAAAGATTTATTTTTCATTTCTGAAATAACCTTTCAGCCTATGGTTCTTTATCATTCTTTACCACAATAAATCTAGAAATCATATTCACCACAAAGATACTTCACATAATGACCAAAATTGCTCTTTGTGGTGCTACCAAAGATGGTTAAAATCACTCAAAACTTTCTTTAGGAAACAAACCTTTTCTGGAGTGTAAATATATGTGAGTATCATGAATATATGAGTTCATGTCACTTTATTTTATTATGCTTATGGTACCAAGGTCATTTGTTTTGTCCCAGGCTAAATATGTTGTACCGTTATAAAACATTTAGTTCAACCTCTAAATCACTTTACCACTTAGCTTTTGGAAACTTGACAGAATCCACTCTAAAAACCCACTAAAAGGTAACTAATATAAATAGTGTGTGTAGAGGCAGAAGGCACAAGCTAATACTGCTTATGATAAATCACAGTGAGATATGAATGCTGAAAGAGGTATGGCCTCAACTTGTATCATAGCACATTTTAATACAGAACTAATTATGGCCTTCAAATGGTTGCAATCAATAATGAGAGTGGGAGGGGAAGAAGCTTTTGGAAACATTTTGCAGCGAGGGAAAAAGCTAATTTGTCAAATGGATTCCTGCAACCCTTTCGCCCATGCGGAAGCAGCCCCACTGCCAAAACCCATCCTCTGCTTATTTAGCATTCTTGTTACAATATCATGTCCAATTTGCCCAATCTTTCTAAATGACTGCCAAACATGTGCCAAATTCAAATCAGCAAAGCAAGTTATCAAAAGGAGCCATGAGGCAGTTGTGCGTTTGTGCCAGGCTAACCTGTAGCAGAACGACTTACCAACAGGCCCACTTCTCTCAGCGGGGGAAATAGTTTTACTTATTTATGTCAGCAGCATGATCGCTCAGCTGTTTGTTTGAAGATAAGGCCTGTGATGATAAAACCTGCTTGAGTAATTGTGCCATTAAAGATTGCCACAGTGCAATCTCGCCATCTCTTCCTGCAATCAAGCTGATATCGTTCCTCAGACTCCCCATGTCATCATGTGAGAAGATTTGCCGTTTGAGTTGAGAATGGCCAGAGTTTCGCTATGGCATCAGGGGTGCTGAAATCAGCATTGACTTTTTCCACATTTCCCATTTTCCCCATATGCTTCAGTACTGGCAGATAAGTGCCAGATAAAAAATTGCAATGCACGTTATAATGTATAATCTTTCTTCCAGACTCGTATCATGAGTGAGCCTTTATAATATCCATTTTTAACTCAAAGTATTTATTTTTACCTCAATGCACTGACCATGCAATTTGTAGCAGTATTAGAGCCGTAGTGAAATGGTCTCTGTACCTCAGCATGGCTCTTCATGCATGCATCATTAATGCCTACATCTGATTCTAATCAAGAATAACACGGTTTTAAATCTGTTAAAGTGGTCCGATTAAGTGGGAAAAGGGTAATCCTTAATGGCTTGCGTAATGCATGTGTGATCTATCATATAAACAGGGGTTAAATTGGGCTGAAGCACTTGGGAATGCTGCTCCAGCACTTCTGGATTATGCAAAACTAAAAGCAGCGCTTGGCTCCAGTATGATAATTTGATGGAAATGTAAATAAATTCCAATGCAATATTCAAGAAACCCATTTCATTATTTGATGTGATAAATAGAGATGACAGGCAACCCATAGGCAGCTACATTTCACTAACCAACCCTTCCTTCTCTACTGTTCCAGGATCAGTCAGGTCTCTGAACTGCATAATTAGTTACCTTTAAGAAGCCTAGTTTATTGTGTTTTTCATGCAATAACACCATCTTAAGTAATTCCAAAGCATCCTGACACTAGCTAGCTAGACTTCTAACAAATGTGTTTTGCATTGTCAGATTAAATTATTGCCACAGATGTCTAAATTGTCTTCATAGACAGGCAATTTTTGCAATTATTATAGTTGTGTTTTTCTAAGAGTCTGTTGCTAAATGCACTCAAAAGGCACATGCAGTTGCAACCTAGCTAGTTATGTAACTATGAAGGTTAGACATGCTAATCAGATTGTCAATACATCAGAGAGAAACACTGATGGTAATATTTTAACTATTTTCAGAATACTAAATGCTTGGGTTCATGTCTTGCGCCGTGTATCTTTGCCAGGAAAAAAAAAAAAAAGATATTTTGATATCATACTGATGCCAAAACTTAAGGACTTCGGGTCTGACTACCCAATTGTAGTTAGATAGATTAAATCTATCACACAGAAACATTGTTTGTTGGGATATGTCTGTTCAAAAGAAATGATTTCAAGATTTAACTTAACACTTGATTCAACTTGCTTGTCCAAAGGTATTCACCTAGAATGAATTATACTTTCTACTTCCCAACAAGACCAAGATTTTTATGAAACCATTTTTGGATGGATACTGAGATGATGTGCCATGTTCATGGCATCAAGTTAAAATTCAGGCAACCTTGAGCATAAATGTTGATATCACTGTCTATGGATTATGGATTTTAACTGTTAACCAATTCTGAAAAGTAAATAGTTCAGGCAGTGCTATGAGTTTTAAATCACATTCCAATATACATGGTTGGCTTGAATTTGTACACATCACAGTTCACCAGTGCATGTATGCCAATATTTTCTCTCTATCCTGAGCACAAGAAAAATGAACAGTGTATCCATGTGGATGATGTGGTGCAAAGCTGTGTGATGCTACTCCCAGTTTCTGAGACTAGCAACTTTTCTGAGATGCTGCATATGTAAAGATACGGTCTTAAAAGAAAATTCAGAACCCTTACAACACAGTGTTTTCCTATCAGAAAGGGCTCCAAGTAGAAGCCTTTGTGGAAGCTAAACACCCATAATTGTCCAATTATCTAACCATTCAAGAACCAATGAGTGTAGGTCATGAGTGCCTTCAGAATTTATGCTGATCTAATTGTCAAAGACTGCATACAAGATTGACTGCTCTCCACAAAAAGGATTCATATTTTTAGTCTTAAAGATAATCTTAGAATTTAACTTGAAGATAGGTTTAAGTAAGTATCTTTATTATGTTTCTTGTTTAGAATAATTTTCATAAGATGAACTCAGGTTAGTGTAATGAGCTAAAATAAATATCTTGAAAGCAACATTGTCTTGCCTTTGTTTTTGTTTCATGTTATCCAGTGAAAACATGTATTGTGTTAGATATGTTAATCTAGTTAGCTACGTTAGCCTATAAATTAAAGCCCATGATAAATAATGGCTGCTACGTAGGCTGACTAATAAGATAAGATAAGATAAGATAAACTTTATTGATCCCACAGTGGGGAAATTCACTTATCACAGCAGCTCACAGACAGTTAAAGTGCAGGTATTAAAGACTATACACCTTAGGAATAATAAAAGAAATAAAGTTATATAAAATTATAAAATATTGCACATTAGAACATCACTGTAATGCAGTGTTGTAAAGTCTGATAGCCACTGGTATGAATGACCTAATTAATAATACAGTATTAATGTGGTAAATACTGACTACATTAAAGCTAACTATATCTATTACATTAACATTGTCTATGGTTTTTGTGTCTTGTTTGATAAAGCCCTGTTAAAGCCCTGTTTGATAAAGCTGCATTTTTAAAACTATGTTTAATGTTCTGCATGTGTCTTAGAGTGATACTAATGTGAATAATCATTCAGGTGGAATACAGCAAGGCAGAGGTTGATGAGGAGTGTGGCTGCACACTGTAACTGCATTCATCCATTCAGTCAAGTGAGCTTCAAATTTCATATTTCAATAGCATGAGTTTGACTCATGGAGGCTCCAAGTGGAAAACAATACAAAAGATTTACAGTTCTGGTCGAGCAGTCTTCATATCTAAATATATTCTAAAACCTACAGCTTGATATTCCTATGTAAAAATGAATTCACAAGCCAGTTTGGGTTTTTGAGGAAAGTCTTTTCAGCCTGATTTGGCCTGCTTCTGTCAGAGATGTCCTGTGATATTTCAAGAGCAAGTTTTCTGCTTCACCACGAAGAACCTTCATCTCCTTGCTGGTATTTCTTGATGCTAATACAGAATAGCGAGAAAAGAAATGGGCAAGCTGCCACATTTTTTTAAGGCAGGCTTCAAACCAGCATACAGTATTGTACCCTCTAACCATGCCACAGGTTCAGGTTTTAAAGAGTCTCGATTATTTCGAATATTAGCAAATTCTTCAGACATGATGTACTGGAGGCAGGTAGTTGAGCAAGATGCTTATACTATACATGAGACTAAGTAACTCTACAAGAACAAATATCTGCATAAAAAATATACCTTTAAGAGTGTGGTATAAGCAGATGCTTCACTGATGACATATTATGCAAGCATTACACATCCACCATTCTGCTTTTTTTTAACTTTTCCATGATGCCCTGTGTACTGTGAAATCCTCCATACCTGGCAAACACCATTCTTCTATTAAGCTGCTTCCAATGCTTTATTTTTTTTCTTTCCAAGCATGCGTTCACACCAATTAGCGAGTTTACCATGAATCAGAGACAAATGGATACTTTTGGTTTTGTTTCTGTTTGGTTTGATTTGGTTACACACTATACATAATTAAACAAAACAAAAAGCATTCATTGGTCTGAACAGTCTTGGGACTTCCCAATGTAGCAATGTAAGTAGCGGATGGTTTGCGAGCCTCTAGTTACCTTCAAGTTAAATTACTTTAACCCACAGTAACTGTCATTTATAACTGGTCAGAACTGAGGTAATGCCTCACTCAAAAACAAAAACCAGTCAAGATTCGAAGAAAGCTACGATAAGTAGCAAGTTAGCTAAAATGGCGGCAGCCTCAGCCACCAACAAGGAATTGAACATCCTGAACCTGCAGACTACAGAGCTGGAAAGACAACGTGAACATCTTAAAGAAGATGCGAGTGTGTTAATTAAGTCTTCCCTTGTGCTAATTCAATTGTCTATACTTTTCAAGAACAGTTTGGGAACCACCATGGACTGTGGAAACCAAGGTTTGGGAAAACTTTACGGCTCTTACTAAAGCAGAGGCAGACACAGCTGAGTTCAATCAGCTGATCTGGAAAATCGCTCAAGCAGAGCAGATCTTCAGATCATAAATGTTCCGGAGGAAAGTGAAAATGGAACGGACATGATCAAGTTTACTTTGGGCTTGCTGAAAGATGTCATGGGGTAACAGGTATTTGAAAATCCACCGGAACTGGAAAGAGCACATCATGCACTGGCACCTAAGCCCAGAGATGGTCAGTCTCCAAGGCCCATTATTGTTTGTTTTCACCGATACCAGGAGAAGGAGTGAGCTTTGCACTGGGCCAGGCAGCATGAACTGCAGTACCAAGGAAAGACTCTCAGATTTTACCCTGACCTAAGTGCAACACGCTCTAAAAAGTGCATTGCCTTCAGAAACATCAAGACTACGCTCTATCAGAAAGGAATCCGCTTCAGATTTCTTTATCCTGCCCGTCTGCGACTTACACACGAGGGGGTAACCATCACCTTTGGGTCAGCATCTGAAGCCAAGGCCTTTTATGAGTGTGGGATTAATATGGGTGCCACTGCAGGAGAGTACTAGAGTACTATTTAACTGACAACATTTAGGTTGTTGGGAGTTCAACAGTAGAGTTTAAGCAATAAAGAGTTACTGGGAGTGGAGTTACTTTTAAGTGTTAATTTATTTGTTTTGATTGGTTGATCTACTTTGATGTATGTGTCACAGCTGCAATGTCTATCACAGTAAATGACGACAGATGTTTCATGTGGGGGAGGAATTAGATTTAAATCCTGGAATGTTAGAGGTCTAAGATCTTTTCTCATCTTAAGAGTCTTAAAACTGACATAGCCTTCCTCCAAGAGACACATTAACTTAATTTAGATCACCTTAGAGTACAGAAACTATGGGTGGGACATATTTCCATTCTAAGTTTAATGCCAAGGCAAGAGGAACAACTATAATAATACACAAAAGAATTCAGTTTCCAATATTGCTGACCCTCAGGGCCGTTATATTATGGTTTCCGGAAAACTCTTTCATACCCAGGTCTTGCTAGTGAATTTGTATGGCCCCAACTGGGACAACGGGAGCTTTGTGAACAGGCTGAATTCAGTTCTGCCTTATTTGAATTCACATCTTAGGTGGGGATCTTAACTGTGTAATGAACCCAATTTTAGACCACTCTGATCCTAAGTTGCAGGTTTCTTCTAAAATGGCAACTGAAATGTCAACCTTTATAAGCCAGCCTGGGTGTGTAGACATTTTTTAACCCCCACAGCAAGGTATTTCCTTTTTTTTCACATGTACACCATTGCTTTTCAAGAATTGGTTACTTTTTCATAGACAAAAATCTCCTCTCCTCATGAAAAGGGGTGGAATATTCAGCTATTGTAGAATCTGACCAAGCAAATTCGACGTTGCTGTCAGATGAATCATTTTTGCCAATTTGCATCTTTTTTCCATCAACAATTTTCTAAACTCTAACTTAACTGATCAGGTTTCCCCCTCTCTCCTCTAGGAGACACTTAAAGTAGTGCTTAGGAGGACATTATATCATATTCCACTGTTATTAGTGGAGAGAGGGGAAGGAAAAGGCAACTGGTAATTGATGCAATATCCAAAACTGAATGTCGGTACTATATTTCTCCTACACCTAAAGAAAGGATAGCTCTTCAGACCAAATACAACTTAATTTCAACATCTCATACAGAGCGGCTTATTCTTTGGTCATGAGGCTTTTTCTGTAAGCATGGGGAATAGGCCAGCCGATTCCTACCCCATCAATTTAAATCCAGATCTGCAGCACAAAATTTCCTAAATTGAAGATGAATTTGGGGAACTATCTGTTAATTCCCTTACCATTAATAAAGCTTTTAAAAAATTTTATGCCAACCTTTATAAATCAGAATCACCTGAAGACCAGCCTTTACTGATTGAGTTTTTTGATAAAATAAAGGTCCCTACTATTTCATCGGAACAAAAGAAGGATTTAGATCAACCCCTTCGACTTCAAGAAATCTCTAATTCCATCTCAGCGATGCAGAGCAGCAAGGCCCCAGGGCCAGATGGATTCCCAATTGAATTCTAAAAGAAATTTTCTACCAAATTATCCTCTCTTCTACTCATATGTTTGAACACTGTCTATCTCAAGGCACCCTGCCAAAGTCTCTTACTGAAGCGCTGATTACACTTTTACTGAAACTTGATAAGGAGGCAACAAAGGGTAGCTCATATCGACCAATTCCTTTGTTAAATGCTGGCTAAAAAAAAATACTGGCTATCTGATTAGAGCTTCCCTTAGTTAATATTATTTCAACCAATCAGACCGGTTTCATAAAAGGTCTACATTTATTCTCTAACATTAGTCATATCCTGAATGTCCTTTACACTCCCTCATCTCTGGACACCCCTGAAGTTGTAATGTCATTAGACATGGAAATTGTCATTAGACACGCATTCGATTGGATGGAGTGGGGTTATATTTTCTTTGCTATGGGTAGGTTTCAACTGCAACTTCGACTTTATTGTCCCTTTAGGGGGAAACTATTTTTGCAGCAAAGTGCCATATAGTTAATAGTACCATACAAAGACCTAAGAATACATATGATACAAATATAAAATTGCAAGTTATACAAGATACGATCACCAAATTTCTACCAATAAATTATCTGTCATCAGAGCAAGTAGAATTCAATAACCCAATGGCCACAGCCACAAAGGAGACTTTAATTCTTTTAGTCCTACCTTTTGGTACTCTAAAGCAACAGCCTAAGGGCAACATCTGAAACTCAATGCATAAGGGATGATCCCAAGTACAAAAAAAATGGCTTGGGCCTTCCTCAGAACATACATATAAAATATGTCAGTAGGACATATAATTTCCTCAGCTGCCTTTACAAGACTGGCTAATCTATTTTGCTTGACAAGGTAAGTTCTATACCATGCCACAATACAAAAGGAAAATACAGATTCAATAAAACTTTTACAAAACAGGGTCATTATAGTGGACCAAACCTTAAATGTATTTAACTTCTTTTAAAAAAAATTATAGAGTGGAGCCGTCTTTTGTATAGGTCCCCAGGTGCTTCACTGGCTACGACTACATTACGGTCAAAGAATTTTTCACTGGCAAGTGGGTACTCGTCAAGGGTGCCCATTAAGCCCCCTTTTGTTCACTATTGCAGTAAAACCATTATCCCTGACAATTAAAGCTATGCCTTCAATCTGTGGTATCAAGGTGTGACATTAAAGACATTAAAAGATATATTGTTGTCTCTACACCGGTGGTTCGCCTCCTTTACGCTGACTCATCATTGTTGCTGATCAGGCCCACAACTGTAGTGTCCTCAGCAAACTTGATGGTGTGATCTGAACTGTACTTTGTAGCACAGTCATGAGTCAGCAGGATAAACAGCAGTGGACTGAGCACAGAGCACTGGGGAGGACCAGTGTTCAGTGTGGTGGTGCTGGAGGTGGAGTTGCGGATCCTGATGTCCAGAATCCAGTTGCAGAGGGAGGTGTTCAAACCCAGCAGGCTCAGCTTTTTATCAGTTTCTGTGGGATAATTGTGTTGAATGCTGAACTGTAGTCTATGAACAGCATCTTTACATAGTTGGCCTTTTTGTCCACATGGGCCAGAGAAAGGTGGATGGTAGCAGATATGGCATCCTCTGTTGAGCAGTTGGGACGGTGTGTGTTTCATTATGTGTTTCATGACTAGCCGCTGGAAGCACTTTATAATGATAGGTGTGAGTTGAAGATGTTTATGAGGACGTCTGCAAGTTGATCAGCACATTCCCTGAGCACCCGGCAGCTTCCAGGGCTGCCACTATCGATTATATTGGTAATCGAGTAATCAATTATTTTGACGATTAATCGAGTGATCGGATTTCTTTAAATTCACAATAAAAATAGACTTAAGTGAACAATAAGTGAACAATCCTAAGTATACAATAAGTTCACTTAAGATAATTATTTAATCTTGCCAAACTATATATATAAAATTCAAAAGGTTCTATCACTCAATATTTGATTTTTGACCATTGTTTAACAACAGAAATGCTACAGTGATTATAAATCCATGATTTGTGTGATGAGTAACCATGCAAACATGCAAACTCAAAGCGGGAGTTATGACCTTATTATGAAACACACAATGAACAATAATGTGCACATTTGGAAAAACACTGATATATTCACATGTTTACTTCACATTTGGTGAATTTAATTTAATTTTATTTCTGTCTACTTTATATTTCTATATACTTTATTATTTTATATATTTTATATAAATAAATTCTATAATATTTATATTTTAATATTACTAATATATTACTATATACTTTATTACTAATAATATTAATATTATTAATTATGTTACTTTTATATTGAATTATGCTCTCTGACGGGCGTTTAAGTGATGGAAAACTCTTCCATAATGCGATGCAAATATATCATACACGTCACACACACATCGTACATTTCATACACATCATTTTCGGGCTTGTGCTTAAAATAGGTGTGCAAGTTAAGATTATTCAAAATGATCCAAATCTATATAGTAGTGAATTTACCGTGCTGTGTCTGGCGGTGGATCTGTGAAACCTGGATGTCACCTTTTCAGGTGCTGCAGCATTGAAGATGTGATGTTACGGTATTTGAGTTCAGTTTTGTAGTGACGGCAGACAACAATATTGTTTTTCACATCTAATGTAAAGTGCTCTCACACAGTTGACATTCTTTGTCATTTGTTGCACAGACCCTTGGCCACGCATTGCCGCGCCTCCGACATTTTGCCAAATACTCGAAACAGTAAATTGTAATCAAGGATTTTTTAAATTGGGTACGCAAGTTTAATCAAGTAATCGTGACAGCTCTAGCTAACTCTGGACAGAGTCTTCCTGACGTCTACTGCAGACAGACAAAGTACTTGGTTGGTGGGAATTGGGGTGGTCTTCCCCGCTGATATGTTCTGTGCTTCGAACCGTGCGTACATTCAGTGCATCTGGGAGCGGGGCATCACCATCACAGACAAGTGGTATAACTTTGTAGTCTGTGTTGGCATGAATGCCTTGCCACATGTGCTTTGTGTCCTTGGTATATAGGAAGCGGCTGTGGATTCTGTGCACATAGTTGCTCTTCTCCTCTTTGATAGCCCAGGACAGACTGGCCCTTGCTGTGTGGAGGGCTGCCTGAAGGCAGTGTCTTAGGTTTTCAGCAGCAAGCACACTTCAGCAGTCATCCACAGTTTCATGTGTGGTCTTGAAGAAAGTCACATCACCTATGCACTTGCTGATGTAGCCAGTCACTGATGCTGCATTTTCCTCCAGGTCTGTGGTGCTGTGGTATGAACATATTCCAGTTTGTGTGTTCAATGCAGTCCTGAAGTGCTGAGATGGCTCCCTGAGACCAGGTTCTCACCTGTTTCAGAACCAGTTCGGCATGTTTCAGAAGTGGTCTGTAAACTGGGATTAGCGTAACAGAGATGTGGATCGAGCAGCCTAGGTGGGGGCAGGGTGCAGCCTTGTAAGCACCATGAAAATCCATGTAAACAAGGCCTAAAGTGTTTGTACCACGTGTTGTCTACATGTTCTATGATCTAAAATCTACATGTTGGTGGAATCTACAATTTTGGCAGGAAATAAAACAAAAAACAAAAAACGCCTTGTCGATAAGAGAGGAAAATGGCCAGATTGGTTCGAGGTGCCAAGAAGGATATAGTAACTCATATAATCACTCTTTATGGCCATGGTGAAAAAGCATCTCAGCATGCACAAAACATCGAATGTTGAGGTGGATGGGCTACAACAGCAGAAGGCCACATTGGCTTCCATTCCTGTCAGCCAAGACCAGAGATCTGAGGCTATCTTTGGCACAGACTCACCCAAACTGGACAGCTGAAGATTAGAAAAAATCACCCTTTTCCAGTCTTCGACTGTCCAGTTTCGGTGTTTAGGGATTTCTGTAAATCTTAGTGTTACAGATACAAGACATCTTATACAATTGTGCCCTTCCAACTTTGTGGCAACAGTCTGGGGAAGACCCACATATGGGTGTGATGGTCAGGTGTCCACATACTTTTGGCCATATAAAACACACAAAGTGAGGGCATGCCTCTTTCCCTGCTCTTTTCTTGTTCACTGTAAATATATTTGCAGTCACAATGAGACTGAAGTCTGTCCTCCGTTTTAAATCTGCGATAGTGTAACCCAAGTTTACACCACTGCCTCAACAAAAAATCGGCCATTGTACCTGACAAAGATTCTGATAAACACAATGCCGTTAAAGAGGTCATGAAGTGTGGCAGGAGTGCACTTCACTGCAAAATGAGCTCTCTTTACTCTTCGTCTGCATCCGTCTCAAGCCTTCAATTATTTAGATTTATACAGATTCCTCCGATCAGCTGTAAGCATGTGCACACACACACACACACAAGGGGATACATTGTTTAGTGGACATCAAAGATGAGAGAATGAAACAGAGAGAAAGAGAGCAACAAGAGCAGGAAGCAACTGTAGCTTTCCACATGAATGTTTTATGGGTATTTAAGCAAGTCAATTTTATGCAAATGCAACCACTGCTGGGGTGGTAGAGTTTACCAGCAGCCGGCATAGGCACAGCAAAACAAGCACACTCATGAGTATAGTTTAGAGTATATTGTACTTCACTGTAGGGCTACAGAAAAAAAATATTACTTCAATAATCACCTGCAAGAATCTGTTGACAATTCATTCTCCTCTTGTTTTTCCCCATCTATGTAAATGATCTGTCGTTTATATTTAGGTAAATAGTAATTATTAGTCTACAGTATCTGTGTAATTACCACTGTTATGACAGGACTATTTGGGCTCGTTACTAAAAATAGAAATAAACAACCAAACAAAACTCGGATTCTTGTTGATTCACCAAGCACAATGGATTTCTGAAAAGTGCATACATTTCTTTTGCCATGTATTCATTGATACTACAGTGCTTTACCTGTTTATTTAACTGTTTTAATGCTAATAAAGCAGTGATGCTTTTAAAAAAAATTCAGTATTCAATAATGGATGAAAGATAATGTAGATAGTGCTGTGTTGCGTGTCCTGCATTTCGACATCAGTGGTGTAAGTTACTTACTGCTAACCAGCACAACTCCTAAGGTCAGATGTATCCATTTTGGAACTACTTGGAATGACTTTGCAACAGCATAAGATAAAGATTTAAAAGACCGCATGGTTAAAATAATCTTAAAAATATGATGCAAATACATTTGTCTTCTAAATACGTGATGAGATGAATAGCTTCTGTGTACTGAGCTCATTCATTCATGTTAAGTAATCATTTTATCTTGTTTAGAGCTTTCGGTGGATCCAGAGCCAGCAGGAATACACCCTGGATGGGATGCGAGTCCAGTGCAAAACACTGACACACAAACACACACATTCGCACTTAGGGGCAATTTATCATAGCCAACCCACCTACCGGCATGTCTTTGGGAGGTGAGAGGAAACTGGACGAAAAGCACAGGCGGAAGGGTGAAACGTGTTACTGTAAAGACAGTAACCTGAGTTCAGGATTGAGCCCTGGAGCCTGAAGCTGTGAGGCACCAACCCTAACTGCTGCAATACCTTGCTGCTCTGTTTATGGACTTTTTATTGACAGTTCTGGCAACAAAACGTGCCACTGTTTGAATGACCTCGCATATAGTAGAATGATGGGTGTTCAAAGCACCTTGGGTTTGTTGGGGGGAAAAGGATGCATTACATAATAACACATCTAAATACTCTTGGTCAAAACCTGGAAGTTCTGTCAACATTAAGTGAATGATGACAATTAAATATTTGGGTCTCAGTAGAGTAATTTTACATATTATTGCACTGATTACCAAAATTCTCACCAATACATTTTTCATGTTGTTAATGTCGAAGTTGTTAGCTAATCTCTGCAGGCTAATCTACTGTAGTCTGCAAGATACGACTCTTTCACATCCAACAAAGCTAGAGCCACAGTGTGGCAAGCACACCGATGACCACATTAGAGAGCCTCCCTTTCAGTAATTCTCCTAATGCAACAAAATGGCTGCTTTTCCTCAATTTATTCAGAGACTGCAAGCTGAACAGTGTTCTGCTTTACAACCAAGAACACTGATTCCCTTCCTCATGGCAAAAATTTTCATACCAATAAATGTAATACATTAAATCAAATATTGCCTGGGGCCAACACTGTGTCCTCACTGCTAATGACGTAATTAAGGTGTAAGAAATTTCAATAACAAAATACTACCTAAATGACCTAAAATACATTGCATGATGACAATACTGTAAAAAGGAAAATGTTCATTTGAACTGTAGGACTCTCTTATCTGAAACCAATATTAATCATGTTTTCTTCCTGCCATCTGCTGCATGCACAGTGGAAAATATGCTATAGATACATTAGATCTTTGTTGCCATGGGGAGGATAACAATAACATTACCCATGCATATACATCCTCAGTCCAAAAAAAAAAAAAAAAAAAAAACGTCCTTATCACTGAATTGAAAAAAAAGTGCCCTTGTCACTGAATTGGATACATCTTTTACCTGGAAAGGTACATGTAGTGTACATTTACATTAAAAAAAATCTAATTTACTAACAAAATCTACAGAAATTCTATGTCTGAACAGCATAAATATATTGCTAAATATTACTAAATATACTAAATATATATTACTAAATATTCAACAAGCCCATTTCCACCAGAAGACAAAATTAAACAATTTGCTAAGTCTTAATAACAAAGTTTACTTAAATTGACCCAAAATACCTTAGTAAAATACTCAGAAATTATTATTACTCAATATTTCTGTGTAAAGTTGGTTTGTCAGTGCCTCTAGTCGGCATTACTTGAGTTTCCACTTCACTTTACTCTTCCTGGAGTCTCTGAGATCTGTACTCCCCAAGGATACTGGGAAGATTTAGTGCATCACGCACAATATTTGCAAACACGGGTTATTTTGCATATTATTAAATCAGAGCCTAAAGGTAGAAAGGCTGCACCCATGAGGCTACCGACCCAGCAACAAGGAAAAACACTGCAATTTTCTGAGAGTGTATTACTAACAGTCAAGACTGTTTAGGAAACTGCCTCAAATTGGTACATACAGTATATATTAAACTATACAAATATCTCAGTGACAATATGTAGCCATCTCATTCATAACTGTGCAGTACACTTAAAATTCACAAAAGGCACGGTGGATAGCATTGACAACTCCAGGGTCACCAGTTTGATCCCGAGCTCGGACAGCTGTATGATCTAAGATCTACCTCTTCACCAAGCACTTGAATTAGCACTTCTCTAATTTATTTCTGACAAAAATCCCATGACTTGTGTGTTTTCTTTTCTTGCTCTACTAACCATTTTAGCTTGATGCTATACTTAGTCCCTGACCTAGTGAAACAGAATGAGACCATATTTTTCATAGAGAATTTTCTTCCACCTCTAAAAAAAAAAAAAAAAAACATGCTGGCAGGTGGCCACTCTAAACTGCCCCTAGGTGCGAATGAGTATAAGAATGTGTGTGTGCATGGTGCCCTGCGATAGTCTGGAGGCCCATCCAGGGTGTTTTCCTGCCTCGCAGCCAGTGTTCCCGGGATAGACTCCAGATTGACCTCGACCCTGACCAGGATGAAGACGTTACAGTAGACGGATGAATGAGTGAATAAAACATTGTTATGGAACATGTGAATTTCAATGCTTCTTCAAAAATGCTTACATTTCAAAGAGGAAAAACAATAAACTATTGTATACAATGAAAACAGATATAAATAATGTAAATAATTACTACTAAACAGTGCATAAAATGACACCACTTTTTTTTTTTGGTCTGTCATGCTAATACTATAATGGCCTAAACCTCTCAGATTAAGAGATGCCCAGTGTTAGATTCAGTGTATAGCACATATACCAAATACACAAAGTTCTACATTGAGGGAGGTTTTGTTTAGACACTGTGGATGGTACAATGCGAAAGACATGTGGGAGAGCTGTGAGATCAAAGCTCCCTTTCAGAGCAGGGAAAATTGCTTAAGACAGATTTCTTGGCATTTCTTTTTTTCCCCCAGCAGTTTTTCCCTTTCAAGTGTACTTCCATTATATAGTATCATAATCAAAACATGTGCCATCGATCCACTGCAGTGGAGAAAGAAATTCTTTGCAGATACTTACATGATGGAATAAAACTGGCAAAATCTCAGGGATCGAAAATCACAATCTAAAGCTTATCTGAGACGGAGCCATGCCTGGAAAGCTCTATTAGTCTGTGCTGCTACTCCTAACCTTTCTTTTCCTATCACTGCCACAGCTGGCATTGTGAGTGAGAGCAGACCGTAATCTATCTGTGAATTGGATATTACCCTTGGGGTGGCATCTCCAGCTCAGAATTACATGCTACAGTACAGACGTCAATAAAAACAGAGTGCTTTCTAATTACAAAAGATACACCTTTAGCGAATGGCATAGAGACTGCGAGAGTAAATGTTAAAGAGACGTTAAATGATAAAGGGATTAAATGTTTAAATGGCTGAACGAAAAAGAACCTACAGGAACAGCAGAGTGTGAGGATAAATAGTCTTTACCATAGATCAACTGTTTTAAAGGCTCTGTTTCTAAATGATTATAGAAGACATGGGATTTTATATCCACATTTCAGGTACAATAAAGCAGATGCACTGGAACAAATTATCAATGTGAACTTTGCTTTTGAATCTGTGATCTGATTGAACAGATTTAGGACATTAAGCCAATGTATGGGCATGTACTTAGCTCGTAATAATTAAAAAATGAACAGTGACAAGATTTTAAAATTAACAGTGGCAAGATTTGATAAGAGTCTAACTCACTGTATGTGCAAAAGAAACTTATCTTGGCAGCATTTTTTTGGAAGCTACATCATGATCAGTGTTTGGCAACAGGAGATCTGACCAACACTGCATAAATGTGTGAAGACACGCAGATAGTGTTCTGACATTTAATGATCAGCTTCTAAAAGTGAAGTCCATGGCTATATCAGGCTATATTTATGATGAAATATCTGATAGGATGAACGTTCAAAGGCTGCTGTTTCTACATGCTGCACAGGTTAGTCGCTGTCTCCACGATGTGTCCTATTGAAGTTATTGAAGGCGACTCTGTTGCAGACTCTTCTCATAGTTAAGCAGTTCTGATGTCAAGCCAAATCAGTCAAAAATGTGACAAGCAGGTCTCGTTCACCACAAAAATCCTCCCTCTTTACAACGCATTTATTCACATTTCCAGGAATCATAAAGGACTGATGGAAAGGAATTCTATTTCCTTCACGTCCTGCCTGCTTGAGGCTTTGTCCTGTGTGTCATTGAAGTTGCAGGTGGTGAAATTCCCATGTCGATTACTATTGCAAACAGTATATTTTATGGTTGGACTAGGAGCTCTAGCCAGATTTGCTGAGATTATTCCAACTCCAGATGGCCAACACAGAGAGTAATGTCTTTTTTTCCACACAAAACCTGCTTAGCCATTGGCAAGCTTTTAGCAAGCAGCAAATCGGAGGCTGTTGAAACATTATGTCTGGGTGCCTTTAAACATTTATGCAGCACCGGATAGCCTGTTCACAGACACTGCTCAGTATCACCCAAGAAATGGTAGCAAGTATAAAATTCTGCAAATCGCAAGCACTATGTTATATTAATTCTGAATCTTATTAAAGCATTTTATAGTTAGTTGCATATTAGTATTCAGTTACATATGATAACTTTACGAATATCTGTTAAATTCAGCCTAGCATTTAAATGTTCTATGATGAAATGCTTTTGGGAGTATCAATTTCAGTTTGCCGAAAGTGCGAAAACTGTAACTGCGGCAGTTTGACATTTGTTTTAAGAACAGAAATGGGCTGAAGATCTCATTGGAAAATATGCATTAGTACAAAACATGCAACACTGTTATAGCCTTCACTGCATTTCTGTGTCTGTTCCATACACTGTTGTGATTTCTGCTTGTGCTTTCTATTTGATGGCGCATCACTACCTGTGCATCCACTTTGCTTTGCCTTGCCAAGTGAAACGTGTGTATTCCCTGGTTTTTCCCTAGCTGTGTTTGGCCTTTTTGATTTGGTTTGCCTTGGTTGTCTTTGCGTATTGCTTCCATATAGTTCATACATACATCTGTAAGTAGCTACATGCTATAAAACAGTGGGACAGCTGGACATTGACACTAGGGTTGGAGGACTCTGTACTCTGACTTGTATTGTCTCAGGCATTGGTCTCAGTAAATATGGTCTTGGTCTCCAGTGAGAGTAAAAATAATCTTTTTTTTTTTTGTCTTTCTTTTCACATGTACAAAATTGAACAACAAACAGCATACCAAATTATTGTAAGACTACATATTTTGAATGTGACATTGAAAGGAAGACCAACAACACCCATTTAATCAAGTCAGGAAACACCTGATTGCTATCTCTTAGTAATTATTAAGTGTGGCAAACAAGAAAAGAGTGAAAAATTTGACTTTACCAACTGCCTGATTTTAGAGGATCTTGCACACACACACACACACACACACACACACACTCTCGCTCTCTCTCTCTCTCTCGCTCTCTCTTGTTATGACTATTAATTATAATTTTAAGCTTTTCCACTGCAGCAGTTGTAATAATATACAGTCACTCGACAGTGGCAATCTTGACACCAGTTGTGTTTTTATATTTGTCGTTGGACAGAGAAGAAGTTAGGCAGTGAACAGAATATTTGTTTCTCTTTGTTTGGTAGATTAAAGATGTTGAATCATAAAACATGTACTCATGCATACGAGGTGGGCGCATACAGGGTTAGTGAACATTACCAAATTAGATATCCAAAGGAACTGATTTTTTAATTGTTGAGATGAATTGACATGTCAAGCAATTTAAAGCCCTAAATCTAGTGAATTTGCGACCTTAATATTTGAGAGCCTTTGTGAGGCACCTTAGTTGATCGTTGTGGTAACACATAAATAATAATGCGAATTATTCAATTCAGTAGTTTTTACATGAATGCTTAAATTAACTAAGAGGATCCAGTTTAATAAGACTAGGCTTCATCGCATTTATCACTACACTTCTCATAAAGAGCAAAGACTATTAGGCTAGGTAGGCTATTTCAGGGTTTCTTGCTTGATGTCACCTATTTTAAATGAGCTCCACTACTGAGGATCAGCTTCTTGCCAGGCTTTTGCCTGTTATTCACCAGTGCAATCGGCCTCATCAGATTCAGTCTACCTTTCACCGCATTTGAAATGTGTTCTAGCCTCACTTAGGGGTCAGTGCACAGTTATGTTGCTCAGCAACTGTAAGTATGTAAGTCTTAGGTGCAAAACACCCCAATCCTAATCATCCATATACCACCTACCCACACCCACACAAACACACACACAAACACACACACAGCATAGCAGTATTTGAACACCCAATGCAGCCTCAATAGCAACTGTAGCCCTATAACACTCATATTTATAATTGGGAAATAATTGTAAAGTTCAGAATCAATATAATTTAAATATAAGACCACTATAGCCTAACCTTTTGCTCCCTTCCTTTTCTGAGCTCCATTGTTCCATCAGAACAGGGAGTGTGGCATTACGTCACACTACACTGTGCTACCATCTTAATGAGGAACGTGCCACATGTTGCTATGCGCTTTACATTACGCATTGTAGTTAGCCTTACAATGACTGCTTTTATATAATGAAGCATGGCGAAGCAAAAAAACAAAAACAAAACAATTTGCCAGGCTACTGCATCTAAACAGAGTTCATTGCAATTAATGGTGTTGAAGCAAAGGTTCTAGCATGCCCGTATCTACCTACACTGCCCTCCAAAAGTTTGGAAACGCCTGAACAAAATAGGGTTTTTGGGCAATATCAGCATAAATCCTCTTTAGTTAGTGACCATTTTGCATTGATAATAAGGGACAACACAAACTATGAAAACATATTTTATTAAATAAAAAGTTTATGAACATAAACATGAACATAACATAGAAAAATACTCACATTTTGGATT
>CM040982.1:13705487-13738141 GCA_022985145.1 Pangasius djambal
TTTCTGCCTTCAGTCTTGTCTTCAGTAAGTGAAAAGCAGCTCTATTGGGTTGAGATCAGGCGACTGACTTGGCCATTGAAGAATATTCCATTTCTTTGCCTTCAAAAAGTCTTGAGTTGCTTTCGCAGTATGTTTAGGGTCATTATCCACCTGCACTGTGAAGCCGCATCCTATCAGTTTTGTAGCATTTGGCTGAATGCGAGCAGAGAGTATAGCCCTGTACACCTCAGAATTCATCTTGCTACTTCTGTCAGCAGTCACATCATCAATAAACACCAGTGAGCCCGTTCCATTGGCAGCCACACATGCCCATGCCATGACACTTCCTCCACCATATTTAATACATCATATGGTATACTTTGGATCATGAGCTGTTCCTTTCTTTCACCATACTTTTCTCTTCCCATCATTCTGGTACAAGTTAATCTTGGTTTCATCAGTCCAAAGAATCTTATTCCAGAACATGGGAGGCTTTTTTAGATGTTTTCTGGCAAAGTCTAATCTGGCTTTCCTGTTCTTGAATGTTACCAGTGGATTGCACCTTGTTGTAAACCTTCTGTATTTACATTCATGAAGCGTCTGATTGATTGTAGATTCTGACAATGATATGCCTACCTTCTCAAGAGTATTCTTGACTTCTTTAGTTGTCTTCTGTGGTCTTCCAGGCCTTTCGATGTTGTTGAGCTCACCACTGCTTTCTTTCTTTTTAACAATGTACCCAACTGTTGATTTGGCCACACCTAAGCTTTTTGCTATCTCTCTTATAGATTTATGTTGTTTTTTTCAGCCTAATGATGGCCTCCTTCACTTGCATTGAGATCTCCTTGGACTTCATATTGGCAGCTCGAACAGCTGCCAAATGCCAAGTCAATACCTGATATCAACTCCAGACCTTTTATCTGCTTCGTTTGTCTTGAAATCACGAGGGAATGGACCACAACTGGTCAATTAACTTCTTGTCAGTCAATTGTCCAAATACCTTTGAGCCCCTGAAAATGGAGGTACTTTGCTTAAAATAGTATGGTAATGGTAAATGCCATATATTTGTGGAACCTCTTAAAATAAAGCTGAAAGTCTACACTTCGATCACATCTTGATTGTTTTATTTCAAATCCATTGTGGTGGTGTATAAAGGCAAAATAACAAAAACTCTGTCATTGTCCAAATACTTCTGGACCTGACTGTATATAAACTACTTTTGTGTGTTTCTTTGTGCTTTCAGTAGCTGCTATATCCAGAGAGAGAGAGTAGCACACGCGCACACATACATATACACACACACACACACAAATACGAGGAGCATGAACTTAAACTGTGAACTTGAACAGGGCAAAGGCCATGAGCTTACGATGGCCCCTTTTCAGTTGGTACATTCGGTGTTGATTTCTTGGAAGGGTGCTGAAAAGTGCGGTGAAAAATAAACATGAGCACAAAACTGTGTCAAAAGCCACCTGTCTCCTGAGTCCTCCTTCCCACCCACACACATCCCACATTGTCAATTTTTTATGTTTAATGTAGATAATTGAATACTGGATAATTGGATGAACTGCATAATTGCATGAATAAGCAGGTGTGCAGCTGTTCCTATTAAAGTGGCAATGAGTGTATATAGACATGTATAAACACTAATGTATGAATACGCTGAAACTAATACAGTGAGTTGTGGAAAGTAAAGAGTTGCATAAAGAAAAGTAAAGTTTGGTTTTTCTGAGCAAATGAAACTTATGGGTAGGTTTGCCAGTAACACAGAAACATGGAGCATTTGCAGGACGAGAGCATCAAGATAAATTGAAGAAGACAGAGACATTTAATTTATACCAACAACAGCTTGTTAGGTTTCACAGATGTTCCTTCATTCTCCTGATAGTTCGTGTTATTGCGTATTGAGCTATTGAGTTTTTCATGGTATCTTGGCACAGTGTTGTGTTTAATCCTCATACACTCTCATCCACACATGTCATGTCATACAACATTTTGCATATCTTTTCCGAATGTATTATAAATATTTTCTAATAACTTGCATGCCTCCTTTACACTGCCTTCTTCAAATCCGATCTGGAGACAGGAAAGGTGGCGTGATATGGCATGGCGTGGACTAGATTTTGTTTTTTCATAAATATTATAAATAGTATAAGTGTTTTCTATCTTATTCCACAGATTTACCAATGATTCCCTTTTTTAGTTTATTAATGAAACATGCTTTTTAATCATTTATAGTCTCATTTAATTATTTTGAACCATCACAGATTCCCTCAGTGCAATGTGCTTTTCCTGTGCACATGCGCTGCCCATGCTCTTATTGTGACATCTTTTGTTCTGCTATCTTGTCCTACCTCCACCTCTGCCCTGTCGTTTCTGTTCCATCACGTTCTAAGTTTAGCCTCGTTACGAAGTCTCAACATCGATATACAGTATATCAGTTACTACGCCTTGGTTTCCTTTGTGTCCATGTTTCTAGTTAGTTCTGTGTTTTGACTTGTGCCTATTTCCCTGATTTCTGATCATGGATTATCCTGTCTTAAATGTTGCGTACCTGTGCCACAGACTTTGAAGACGATTTGTGGAAAGCCTCTAATAATAAACAACACACTGAGTACACGCACTTGCATCCGCCAGACGACTTAGTTCTCGTTATCACTTATAGCACCTAGAAACATGCGTTCCCTCACCAGCCTCTTTGTTCCCTTTCTAAAAGTTAATAAGATAAATAAATGCAGTTTGTCATGTTACCAAGAAACAGAAAAACTACAAAGTCCTCTGTCCTGAACACTCTGCCATTGCAGAAAACCTAATGAACGTTACAAAGAAATGAATATCTCCTTACAGAAAGCTTCATGAAATCAGTGATTATAAGGTTTACTTTGGTAAATAACAAGACCTTTGTTTAGTCCATTTATTATTAGCCTTAGATTATGCTGATCGTCCACCATTGCACGGCGTTACTATAGAAACGCTAATATATTAGAACTAGCGTATTAACATGAACATATCTTTTAAATTACTTCTGGAACTACTGTCAGTGCGCCTGACAGTCAATCAACACCTTCTCATCAATCAAATAAAAAAATTCAACATTAATTAATTATTATGGCAACGTCGAACACATTTGCCGAGTAGATGTAGATGCCTTTATTTATCACACATACATTACAGCACGGTAAAATTCTTTGCTTCGCATATCCAAGTAAGTATCAGTATCAGTTCAGTAAGTCACATTTGGACTTAGAGCACATATAGCATTCCGCTACATTAGTCAGGAACATCTCTGCACCATTCCTAATTTAATGAATGCCACTGGCTTTATTCACAGCGTCTGAAGAGAAAGAGCCAATTACCTGCAATGAAAATTACTGCATTTAAAGCTAACTAACAATTAACTTTATCAGTGGAATGGCACTGTGGTGTTTCATCGTACTTGGACTATCTATATTGACCTGCACATCATTCAGTATAAGCCAGCTAGTGAGGGAGCAGACGCCCAGCGAGCAGTATAGCTCGAGCATTTCCCTTCATGTTGGAGCTCTATTGTGAGCTTTCGATTGATAGTGACATATGCTGGAAGACAGAGCATTGATGCCTTTGTGAGATGGAGGACAAAAGGAAGAACTGTTTAGTTTGACATGATGGAGCTGGACAGGTGAAATGCATCTCTGGCTTGTTATGGGTTTTTCTCTTGTGAACTGGTTTCACAGTTAGCATGGGTCATGGCTGAGAAAAATCATAGAAACTTAATCTTGGGGTTGCTTTGTTCGGGCTGTCGGGTCTGTGAATAGCCCACAGCTGGCGAGTGCTTTTCATGGTGTGAAGTCTTCTGCCCTCACAATAAGCACTGCGTGAATTTATTTTTTGGCTATATTATAGAAAGTACAAAATAGAATATCGCAAGACCGCTGTTATTTCTTTACCTATTCAAGTGAAGTCACACGGAGACTGAAAGCTCTTTCTCGTGTCATAAGCTCGTGGCATAAGATTCTGATGTTGATGTTGGCGTGTGGGAGCAGCAGGTAGTGTCAGTGCCTCTTAGCTAGAGAGTCTAAGGTTCGAGTCTGACCTCCCGTTATTGTGTATGAAGTAACTACTCTGAAATGGCCTTTGGTGTGAATACATGTGTGTGATGCCCTGTAATAGACTAGACCAGGGTGTATTCCTGCCCCACACTCATGTTTTCCTGGAAATAGGCTCTGGATTGACGCTGACCAGAATAAAGCACGAACTGAAAATGAATGTATAATGGTTAAAACATACAAATCCACATTATACCTTGTCATGCTGAAAATGCATGAAATAGATGAATAGATTTTTGTGATTTTATGGCTGGGTTGCTGCTTAAATAAATGCCACTCAGTTTTCATTCATAAAATATTTATTTGCGATTACAATAACAACTGACCCCAGGTTAAGAAATCTATCACGAGTCCATTCTAATAAACTGTTATATGAAAACCATCTTGGAATTTAAATTTAAACTGTGTATGTGTATACGTGTGTGTCTGAGACCGTTCTTTTTTAGTGCTCCACACCATTCTCGCCACCTGGGTCCCAGGACTCATAAATCAGTGCTGTGAAATAAAACTGCTTTTTTTTTTTTTCTTCCATATGACTTTCATCATTACCATTCAAAGCTGAGCTGCTTCCCTTTATCACAGTGATGTGCTTTTTCTCTCCTGCTTCTCTCCCTTGCTTCCTCTTTCTCTTGCACGCTCTCTCTCAATCCCTTTTTCATTTCACTTGTCTGATGTAATACAGAAATTTCCATGTCTTCAAATTATACACGAGATGCCAGAGATCTGAGAGATTTTTTTTTTTTTTTTTTTTTTTACTTCTGTTTTTAGCTGTTCTTTGTCCTTTGTACTGAGGAAGTTGCAGCAGCAAGAGTTTGATATAAAATCAATAGTAGAAATGGCCCTTTCTAGGTCAAAATCTCTTGGCCCTTTATCTTGCAGAGTGGTACAATCCAGCGCACCTGGGTCACTGTTCAACCTAGTCTCATAAGATCTCTATCTCTATATATCTCCATTGAAGGGTTGTTTCTACTTGTGGACGTCGATGAGGTGCCATATGTTCTTTTTTTATACTGTTTCTCAGCACCTTTGAAATGCCCTTGCAATACAACAGCACCAAAAATAGGCCTTTGAGGTGATGCCAGCTAATGTGCCACCTCACTCACTAATTAATCAATTAAACTAATGAGTTGGTGGGGATGTGAAAAGAGCTTTGAAAAAGAGCGTCAGCACAACAGAGGGAGTGAGTGTTATTCTTCTTCCGTCCCCTCATTCCAAACAGGCCACTTGTACCGACTGAATAATAAAAGAGGAAAGACAGAAAGAACACGTCATGAAGATGCTATGAATTATAGCTTGTGTTAGAAGACAAAAGACAAGAAATAATTTGTTCACTCTTGTTGAAGACCTTCATTAATGCATGTCTTTTTCAGAGAGACATTTTGCCATGGGTGCCATTTGTTCAAGCAGTGACTAATCTCCATTTTGTCTCTCGCGTGAAGAAGATCTGAGCATTCTTCATACATCGGTACAAAGAGAATGCATGCTTAATAACAGCAGCGTGCATGATGATTCCAGTAAGCCATGCATCCAGATGCATGTGATTCCTTTGAAACCTGGACAATAAGGTACCACACAGACTAGAGGTGGCTGCTGTAAACATCATTTCCAATCTGCCACTGAATAAATTGAAACAGTCCATGGTAATTAATTTGTACTTAAAATAGACAAGAGCTCTCACGGAGAATATAAGAAACATGTCCTTTCTTTTCTAATGATTATACTCAGCGAATTGCAAATTTCCCATTAAATAAACAAGAAGTTTTATTGGCATGGAGTAATCATTCTTGGTCAGAACTCGCCAGAGGTTAATACTATGGCTACTAATTACATTGTCATTAGTTACATTCAATTAATCAATTGTAACTGAAATAATTACAAAGAAACCATTACTGTACTATGATCTGCAATGTATATACTGTTCATATGTATATAATGCTGTAAACTAGGACAACTTAATATACGCAAATAACTTGGAAATGTAATATACACATATTCTATTGAGGAGACACAAAACCTGTGGTACACCAATCATTTAGCCATCTGTTTAGTATGTTTAGTATGTCATTTGCTATTTGCTATCCACGCTGTCTGATAGAGAGAGTTCACACATTAAAAAAAAACTCCCACTAAGTATTGGCACTTCTCTATCCTCACATCCGCGATCTCCACTCACCAGACAGGGCATGTGATTAATAACAGTGGTAATTATCTTGCTCTCCTGGGGTTTCAGCCCACACACACACACACACACGCCCTACAGGCTTCTTACCAAGCACTCCACCCCACATCTCATCACACCACCATTAACCACCGCAGCTTTCTGCTAAACCGAGATTCTCCATTCCGTAGTGAAGGGAAGATATATTTATTCTTCTTAAATTTCCATTTACTTTCTGTTCCAAAATCTTTGGTCTAAAAATTTCAGGCTGATGAAGCAAACGATCAATTGAAAGCTCCGCTTGCAAGGTGTCTTTCACTAGGCGAGTGGATGAGTCACTAGAATGATCACAGGTTTTTATTGCTAATGCTTATTTGAAAGAAAAGAGATTTAAGACTGTGGGTTCACAGAGAACATTGACTCTCCAGTCTTAACTCACTACTAATTTGAGCTCTATTTGTAAAATAGTGTTAAAAGGGGCATGGTAATGATTTAAGGTCCACACTTAATTTTGAGGAGTCATACTAGTAATTGAAAAAAAAAAAAAAAATCAATGAGAAGTGAGAATTTATCATTTAACTTCCATGTGTGCTAATTTCTAAGCCTTCAATCATTTTGACAGGGGTAATATAATTGACCCAGGCAATTGTGTCTAAATCAGTCCAATTCTGATATATGACAATTAGCATCAACCACTCTGTCAAGTGGAGTCACAAATAATGGTAAGGCTAGCATCAAATACCAAAACAGAATGATGTTTCTAGGTCATATTGGGTCAAGAAGATAGATTATGGGGCATAGGTTCCATTTTACCATTCAATCATTTAATATTCTGTTATAACATTCATTCATACTAGTACTACTGAAAAACCTAATTAGCCATCGTTCTGAGACATCAATTGGGCGTGAAAAAGGTCCTGATATCCATTTTCTACCTCTTCAGAAGCATGCTGCAGTAAAGATTCACAAAATTAATTAAGGATGTTTTCACACCTATTTACTACCGTCTGTAAAAGAGTTTTGTTGTTTTTATTTTGGTCGGTTTCATATTGCAACAAATTTCAAACACACCAACCTGTTTGCCTAAACAGCTGTTAATTGATTCATCAGGAATCTGGTAGGTTGTGCTTCATGCAAGTGCATTTTTATTTAAAAAAAAAAAAAAAAAAGTAAGGAAGAAGGCTATTGTTGTTGGCTACCAGTTAACAGTGTGCAGATATACCCCATAGTTCCACATGCATCTCCAGAGCTACTTCTAGAGCCATAATTTACACTCAGTAAACATAATTTAAGCTAACAGTTTAACACTAACACTTTCTGACATTTCTAATCACACGTGTGGAGCTGCTTTAGACCAATTTTTATTGCTTTGTGAGATGATAACAAAATCGTAAATGTATTTGTAATTGTAAACGTATTTAAGTTATTTATAGGAAAACCAATGCATGTGCATTGATCTATGTGTGCTCTGTCTGTTCTTTTTGCTCTGGAGGGAAAGGTGGTCTTTATGTTACACTATTAAGACAAAGAGTCATATGCTGGATTTCACAGAGACTGCAGAACATCTGGTGTGCATAATTCTCTGGCAGCAGGCACGGACTGAACGACAGCTTCTGCAGTCTGCTTAATTTCTATAAGAGCCAAAAAGACAAATGTCTGAAATGAAATTGTACCTCAGAGATGCAAGCGCTCAGCACAGTTTGGTGCAGACCATCATAAGTTACACAATTAGAACCTGGACTATGGTACACTTGGACCAGGACCCCTGATTTTTATGGGGGACCAAGGTTCAGTTGTTCAGTTGCACAATTGAGTATGGGCGGAGTGTTTGCTATGTCAAAACAAACGGAGCTAAAGAAAAACTTTCGGCCCACACCAAAAAAAAGACAGGGGTGAAAGTGCAATGTTTGGGCAATAAAGACAATACAACCTAAAACTATCTCCCTAGGTAGTAGCTCTATATACTGTATTTGTGTATTGGCTAGAAGGAACTGTCCAATCTAGCTAATTTTGCTTAGCAAAAGATCCGTCGTTGTTAGCTGTAATCTATTTTTGCAGTGTAATGTTACCACCATTTTATTATTTAAATTATGACACATGCACAGTGTGGCATTATGCATCAAACGTCTCAGTACAAACACACACACTAGCTCTGCTAGCCTATTTATACCAGCTGCCCTGGAATGTAACTCAAGCTCCACTTGTGATGTTGGGTTGACCTGACAGTTTGTAAATCACTAAAATATAGGTAAAATACAATTCAGTACTATACTATGCTAGAGAGGCATCCTTAGCATTCACAACCAAGCCTATATCCATGAATATAAGCAAAATATCTTTACTGGTGATCAATACTGGAAATGATGCTAATATTCTAGCTTTTATGTACCTATCTAAACATCTTTATTTCATTTGCCTGAGGGCTGTAGACAGGGTCTGGCAAAAGGCTAGCTAAAAAGCGATTTATAGTGTTTATAATACCGAGGGAGATCCACTAAAGCAACCTATAAACAACATGAATAATGAAACAGGATAAAAGCTATAGTTGGCTAGATAGTGGAGCTGCAGTCCCTTGGCTGCACAGTTGTATATCGTACATGTACTTCACACACTGAATCTTGTTGCAGTGGGTAAACAGTGCTGTCCCAATATCTAAACCTAACTCGAATTTTAACCTCAGTGTCTAGAAAGAAAAAGGATTTCTCTCTTGGCTCTTGACATTTTACATTCTACAAACTGTCCCATAACTACAAAATGTATTACAAATATACACACATGCACAGATTAAGGACTTAAAAAGATGGCAGTGATGAGAATTCATCATTAAGCACCCCCTCTCTTTGGCAGAAGCCTGCAAACAGAGAGAGGGGGAGTGGTGCAAAGGAAACGCTAGGAAATGGAGTAAATAATAGACACTTGCTACCTCCCTAACCACCAACCAGCCCCCACCCCATCCCCTCTCCCTAAAACTGCAGGAACTGTGACTAATTGCATTTGGTTACTCGCCATCAGCTTTGATAAGGTACATTATGTGCTTGCATTCGGTTGTTCATTACTAACCCAATTCACATTAATTATAAAATAATAGCAATATTTGTATGTATTCTTTGTAGTTGCATCCTTTTTAACAATGCATAACTGAGTCAGGATGGTCGAGTGCAAGGAGTCACACTGACTACTGATTAACTGTCATAGTGCCTTAATCAATAAGACTCTAAATTAAAACCTCTGGGACAAACTGCACGTTGCACATGGTCCTGTTTGTTTGCTTGTCTGTGGTTCTGTATGTGAGTTTGTGCTTCTGTGTGGTCCACAGGGGGCTCTGCCTCAGCATCTGTGCCCGTGAATGTATCCCCTTGGTCACACAAGACAAATTAGAAATATCCCAAGACAGCAAATTGCCTGTGCTGGAAGACGTTCAATTCACTGAACTACACTTAAAGACATGCATGTTGGACTTCCTTCCTGAATTAGTCAGCTGGCTATAGGGAGTGAGCGAATGTTACAGTGTGACCCAAGCCGAATCATAAGCTGATTGGTAGTAGTATTTACCCAGGCACCCTCCAGCGGGGTCACTACTGGGTTAGGACCATTTCGCTGGTATAAATAGCAACTTCTTTGCTCTGTGGATGGAGCTATGCCATGAGTGCATTCTGTAAATCTGAGGCTCTGGTTCAATGAAGGGCTGCATGTAAAAAAAAAAAAAAAAAAACAAACAAAAACACACACATCCTTTATAACATCAGAAAAAAAAAATGTTCATCTGAATTACAAAACAGCGTTATGTTTTCATGTGAGAAAAATAGAACGACCTTGTCCATTTTACCTTAATGAATATAAAATATGGGTCGGTCCTACTTGAAAGTGCAAAATGCATGGTGGTGTTTATGCAAATAAATTAATTTAGCACCTGTAGTGTGATTTAACGCCTGAAAGTCACTTCAGGGACAGCGATTGCATGAGCAAATCAATACAACTGGAGGGCATGTATTAAACAAAACAAACTAGATGGGTGACAAATTAAAGCAATAACCCGAATAAATGAATGGAAAGACATAATGAATAAAGATTTTTTTTTTCTAGCATTTTGCTAGCATGGTTTGTGTCTGCCTTTCCCCTTAGAGGGAAGAATCACTGCAAATTAATACAAAGTTATGTCTATCCTGATGGGAGTGCTCTCCTCAAGGATGAGCCCGCCCCATCCACAGGGTTTGTGGACTCACCGAATGGTTTGATGAGGTAAATCATATGCTATTGGCCTTCACAGTCACCAGATCTCAACCCAACTGAACACGTATGAGAGATTTTGGACTCACGGCGCTCTCCACTACCACATCAAAACACCAACTGAGGGAATATCTTTTAGAAGAATGCTGCTCATCCCTCCAGTACACCCAGAGACTTGTAGAATCTGTGCCAAGGTTAACTAAAGCTGTTCTGGGAGTTTGTTATAGCCCGACAACTTGTAAAGACACTATATGTTATTTTTTCTTTATTTTGTCACCCTTCTGTGAATAACAGCAAGAAGGTTTTTATTTAGTATCTCAACATAGTCATTCATTTTTTTGTGGAACAGGCTTCCACAGACGACAGATCTTTCTAAACCATATGAACATTTTTAAATGCTTCATGCTTATTAGAGACACTTTTTCCTTATTTTATCATATGTTTTTTCCCCTTCTCTTTATAGGTTCACATAATTTTAATTTAGTCACTTGTTCTCTTCGTTCTTTGGATCTTTGAGATCCAAACTCGCTATAACTATTCATAAAATTTAGCGAATACTAAAACCTAATGTAAATACATTTCCTTCCCCTACTTTGCATCTCACTTAATTCATTCAGTTATTCTGTTATTCAGTTAACCCACAAAATGTCCAATAACCACTATTTTTTTTTCCAGATGGTACACACAAATTATTACTCTTTTATTTGAGAGCTTTATTTAAGTAAATCAGGGCCTTGGTGTGCTTACAGAGAAAGAGTCTGTACAGGAAGATTAAAGATAATAGGAAAGGTGAGGATATGTCCTGTTTCTGCATCTGTCCCTCTGAAAGCGTCCATTTGTGGCTGAATCATGTGTATTGTAGGTGGGTGGATGTGAGATACGGTGCATATGCATGCATACGGGTGCAAGCGCAGACACATGTTGTTAGTGACCGAACACTCTATATAAATGCAATCGCATCTGGTGTTTATGAGTGAGTGTGTGTGCATCTGTGTGTGGGCATGAGAGTGCTCTAGCTTACCAGCTCTCCATCCTGAGCTTCATCTCCTCAGATATGAAATGCACAAAGCATTATTAAAAATAAAGAGTTCTTTCTTAGTCAATCGTATACCCCCCTTTTTTTTTTTTTTTAAACGGCAACAGAAAAGAAAATCTTCTGAATGAGAGCTAAGTAAAATGATGGCGGGAACGTGACAAAGAAAAGAAACCAATAGCGGTCGATTTGTAGGAAATCAGTAATTGAAACAGCATCACCTCAACCGCCAAACTGCAATAAATGTGGACAAGTAAGAAGAACATTCAGCAGTGTGTGTGAATCTTGACAGTTAACAGTGATAACGTCCAGTGAAAACTCAGAGCTGGCATCTTGTCAGGAGGATATCAACGCATAAATGTAAGTTAATCTGCATATGAATTAAGTTAAATATTACTGAGATTAGTTATTACTAGTTGTTTCATTACCCAATGGTGTCCAGTTTCCCTCAACAGCAGCTGATGCACACAAGGATAAAGTTATTTCAGGAGTTGTTTGTTCTCTGGTATAACCGTGAGACTGGCCTGCTTGCAAGCTAACATTAGCTGCTTCTGTTGATAGCAGTAGCGTGAAGAGTCAAATAACTCAGTGACTCCTGAATTGAGCTGTTCATGTCTTCCCCCACACAGGTCATTATCAGAGATAGCACTTTTGTAGTACTTTTGTTACTTTAATACATTTACAAGCAAGTGCAGAATCGAACCGGAAGTCTTGCACAAAAAGAGGAAGTACGAGCGATTACTTACGTCTGGGTTTTAATATAAGGTGGCATCTTTTTAATGTCCCCTTCAGGAAATGCTCTTGAGAAAATCTCATGTTTGTTGTCCCCTCCTTAGCGGAAATGAAATTTTCACCCTTGCTTACAGGAATGTAAAAAAAAAAATGATTAAAGGCAGTATCAGTGATTTCTAATTCATTAGTGTGTATTAAGTAAGTTTTGTAATATTTAGTGAAATCTGCCAGCTGTCAATATCTGCTCATAGAAAAAACACTGGTCTCTGTGGTGCCCCATGTCCTATAAACCAGAAAAAGAACAAATTATGTGGATCAAGAACCTCACCCCTAAACCCACATCTTTATAATTTATAATTCATAAGTATGTATTAAGTTCGTTTTGTAATATTTTGTGAAATCTGCTAGCTGATAAAGAGAGCCATGGAAAAGTGTGCATTCAAATCTATGCTCTCTCACATACACACACACACACAAACACACACACACACAAACACACACACAGTGTCCCTCGTTCATGCTTCTTGTCACAGGTGATTTGTCAGGCAGGTGGATTATTATGGGCTGGTCCCTGTGGACTCCTCCTCTCCATGTACATCAGTGTTAAATGGAAGAATTCAGCTGGCTGCCTGCACTGATTGAGCCTGACACCCACTTTGGGCATTTTGCCTGCCACTGGCTATGGGTCCCTAAACAGGTGTGGGCTGGAGTCATTCGTCCACTTTTTATTTCTTTTTTCTCCTTGTTCTTCTTTTGTTGTTGTTGTCCTTCTTTCTTCTCTTTCTTTCTGAATAAGTATGGTAGAAGCATTTAGGAAATAAGTACAACATCTAAAAAGATGAAACCTGGGTATATGGAATGAAAACGTGGGAATGTTGAACAGAAACGTACATATGTGCAATGAATACCTGAGAACACTAAACGTCGATATATAAAACAAAGCACGAATACATAAAATGATAACCATGTTTTCAAGTTGGCACCATCTAGTAGTTCTGGAATACGTGTCAACACCTAATCACTATATGTTGGTCACTAACATGCATCTTGACTGGAGCTTATTGCTTGTTGCCATGGTTTGAGTGTCAGTACCCTAAAAAACAGTATTCTTGGGATTACTGTTATTCGCTAGGCGACCCAGCAACAATACAAGTTCTGCTCGATATTCTCTGGCTTTCATTTTATATTACCAGATTGTCTTTTGTAGATATCTAGGCTTCATTCCAAAATAAACGGTTCAACTTAGGGCAATCTTGCAATATTATAGGATCTATTTGGTTAAAATTGTTTTTTTCCTCCCTTTTCTATTCTACAGGGTGTCCCAAAAGTCTCCATACATAGCGTCTTCCAAAATTCTTTGTACTTTAGTTTATGAGGTTTGTTTTGTTTTGTTTTTTTCAGATAGCCTTTAAGAAAGCCTTTGACAAAAGAAGAATGTGTTAAAATCATTCTAATGGCTGGGAACTCAAAATGATCACTGGAAAGAGCCTGGAGAAATGTGCCACTACTACTGCAAAGCAGCAAAAAAGTTCTTCATTTTTTTTCCCAGAACACAAAACTCCCCATAAATGCTGAGCCAATTTTTTTTTGTCAATTCTACAGCTGCTTTCCAAACTGCCCATACACAGATAACAACATATTCCTTTCTGGACAACAATGAGAACACACATAGGGCAGGACAATGCAGTTATTTGATATATCTTGTAGTTTCCTGACATTAAATAATGAATAATTTCTTGTTAATTTGAAACAAGAGGTTACATCTGCTTGTATTGATATGCAAAATGCCTTTCTGTTCATTGAAAAGGCTATTAGCAAGCTAGTGAATATTAATGAGCATTGAACATTAGTGGGGGCTTACAGTGAAAATTGGCTGTGAGCTGCAGGGCAGAAAAGGCAGTGTATACGTCAGTTTATTATAAGCATGATTTTCAGAGTAAAAAGGCTTGAAATGTGTTTCACAGACCCTCAGGAATAATACAAAAATGCCTGAAAACAATATAGGACCTTTAAGATATAAAAGGCCATACATATCCAAAGCATTCATTAGGGTCCCTGAAGGTATTAGCAAGCCATGGATAACATTTATATCCCAACCATTCACTAACTTTTGTTGCTGAAGAGCTTCAAGCCACAAAAAATAACTAAATTCATACTTAGCTATGTTATTTTGTTAGAAAACATATCCCATTAGCTCACAGTGGGTAGTACCATCTGACATCAGTGTCCCATCATCAATTTCAGCATTGCAAGTGAGCAGGGACTCTGTGCTGATGAAAACAGCGAGAAGATGATTTGAATCAGCACGTCAAACATACTAAGGGGAGCGGGACATCGCCTTTCAATTCAGCAGTGCTCATGCAATATCAATAAGCACACAGACCAAGTGCCTCACTCTCTCCAAAGGCAGAGCAGGAACTTTGTTTCTGCCCACTCCTTAGGAGTGTAGTCTCCAGCACTGTACACTGTTATATCTTAGATATCTTACAGATACATCTGTTATATCACTGAGATATCTTACAGATATATGCTACTAACTGTGTTTGTTCCATTCACTCATTCATTATTACCGTAAACACTTTATCTTGGTCAAGTCCACAGTGGATCTAGAGCCTATCCCGGGAACAATGGGCTCAAGGCAAGATAACGCCCTGGATGGGACCCCAGTGCATTGCAGGACATACACACCTTCACTCGCAACTAGGGACAATTTAAAGTAGCCGGTTCACCCATTGGCATGCTTTTGGGAAAAAACTGCAAACTCCACACAGGATCAAACCCAAGGCCTTTACTCATTTATGCACAAAAAATTTGGGAGCCCTTTAGCCAATCAGTTAATGCCAGAAAGTTCAAACACTCACACAACTACCAATTAATCCAGATTTGAATGTTCTTATCTGCTGTTTTTATTGAGCAAAAAAGAAGACTGCTCTTTTGGTGTATTTTTGAGTGATAATTTGTAGGAGACTTTAAAATGCTCCTACACACAATGCCAGTTCTGGACAAGCCTCCCTTCGTGTTTCCCATTCACATATTGTTTTCTATGTTGGTTAAGGCCAAGTCATAGACTACAGCTTCCCTGAGACTGGCCAGACACACATGGGTCAAAGACACAGATGGCCTGGCTATGTGCTCTGGTTGAATTCCTTCTCAGGTCATGAAGCTTACGCCATTAACAACTCACAGGAGATCTTGGTATCTCAACCTCCAAGTAACTTGTTGCCAAGTAACTGAGCTCACAGATTGCTGTGATGCCCAGCTAGGGAAAAGCACATGTACTTGGTACACATCTGGATGCATCTGACAAGCAGCGTCAGAGCCAGAAACAAGCAGCCAAAACTTTCACACTCAAATAATCCACACCTGTCAAGACCATATCTTAATGCTTGGATGAACTACACGTGGTACCAGCCCTGCTAGTTAACATTAAGTGGGGAGTGTATTTGTACACACACCAACAAAAACATCTTAAACATTCATTATAAGTGCTCTCATTAATGAGCAACAGATGGTAGGAAAAGTCACCTCAAAAGCAATTAAAGCCACTTTTATCTATATACAAAGGAAATGCAAATACCATGTTCCTCAGGGATCCCAGACCTGGCAACACCTTCAGTCTCTTCAGATGACATGTTTGTTCAAAAGGTAAACTATAAAATACCAGCCAACCAAAGCATTCCATCTTATTAATAAACGTCCATGCTAGCATGATTATTTAATATCAGGGTTAGAACAAAAGCCTTTGATTTCTTTTCAATGATTTCAGAGTTTAAATTATGATTCATTGTATTATTTGTGAATGCTTTATACTTCTACAGTGACCATAAGCCTTTTTTTTTTTTCTGTTTTGGGCCAGATGCCAAAAATGCTATTTCATCAGCTTTAAGCCTTGTGTATGTTCATTTTTTATGTCATCCCACTTCAACTTAAATAGGCTGCTATTTTATTCTTAACAAATGAGAACACACAACTCGCTTGTGCATAAAAATCTGAATATCAATGTGAAATCTATGAGAGAAATGGTAAGTCGTTATGAAAATATCTGTGCCACTGGCAGATATTCAGTTTTTAAAAGGAACGAAAGGAGCTGATTTAATTGGATTTTGCAAAAATCCATTGTCTCACAAGCCAGACTTCTATTTGACAATGCCAACAACCAACCAGATACATTTTTTTTTTTGCAAATGTGAGAAAATGTTATATACTCATTAATCATTAATTACTTTAAACAAAATATTGGAATGACTTCCAAAGACAGAATGCTGTAAAAAATCTACTGACCATATATAGCCAATCAGCTTGCAAACCTTCAAGGTTGTTCTCTATGTTGTGGGTGAAGTGTCTAGGGCTAATACCACTGTATACCTAATCACAGTTCTTTATAATATATTCATTCTAACCCCACCGTTTTTACTATTTACTGCTCGTCATCAGGTTACAGTCTGCACTAATGGCCACAGAAATACCAAGAATATATTTGTCACACCAACACTGACCAATACCGTGAATGCTGTGATCTTGTGCCTTGCTTTTGCTGCATTATCTCAAAAATAAAGCCCTCAACGTTTCCAGGAGAACAACCTAGCTCCAGATCGAAATGGAATAATGTGTACAGCAATAATAGAAAAAAGGATAAAAAAAATATTACAATAAATAGCAATCGAGGTACTAGTGAGAGTATTTATTATTTATATGCTGAATAATCTGAACAGCAGATTCTAAGGTAGGTGTTTTACTGATCACACACACACCACACCCCCCAATCCCACATCCTCTTACCCATGTTGAGCCATACTCAGAGCTGGTGACTTAAGTCGGCAACTTAGGTTTATAAGTTACGTCAATATTTATGCAGGGAAAGTTCTCCATATTCAGAGTTGACTTATACAGGTGGTTAATGTGAATTCCTAGACGGCCTATTCAGAGTATTCCAATTACCCTTGTGCAGTTCACGTCTATACATATTGTCCAAAATGTGTTTCAGGGTTGAATATTGTGGTTATAACGATTTGCTAGACAGTGGCACTGGACTTAATACTGCTCCTCATTCAAGCCGATATCACGCAAGAATTGTGAATAACTGAGACGTGCCCCTTCTTTTGGCAAACTCCACCCCATGCAAAATCAAATCCCATGCAACTGTCTAAATAGTGTATAGGTCTGTAGTTAGGTCTAAAGTCTGAATACTAATGTGTACAATTTCCATATTAAATCCTCACTACGTGCACGTAACACAACTCTGAATATGACCCATAGTGGTCTGACCACAACCTACACAGGGCAGCAGCCTAGTTTGCATAGACATAATTAAAAAAGAAAAATCAATCATGTTTTCAAAATTGAGGAAATAAAGCCACATTCCAATTTGCATTCAAATCTAGTGTCACTCTCATTATTTGCAGAATGTCATCGACAGTATTCAGTTGTAGCACTGTGGGATTTAAATGAAAGACAGCATGACCTTGCTAGCTCTTAATCAACAAGGGGCCTCAGAGAGTAGTCTGTTTTGGAGGGACAACAAAATGCTGTACGTATTTAGAAGCAGCATTGTTTATCCAGAGCAGAGCCATGGGACACATTATGCTAGCCTGCCTTTTAAATCCAGTCAAAATCTACACCTCCAACAGGGAGCGGATGCTCAGCAGCTAGCACTGTTGAAGAACACGAGCACTAAGTAGCTGCACAGCAGTTAGTGATTATGTGGATTCTTTCAAACAGTGCATAAGTATGCAACAATGAATTGTCAATCTGTCTAACCATGTTAACTGACACTTGCCATATAAAAGTCACTGTGGTAAAGAAAAACATCTTCAAGGACAGGAAAACTGTTCCCAGTGTCTGCTGGCTTAAATATATAAACTCACTGGCAACTTTATTAGAAACATCGTACTAATACAGGATAGGAACCCCACTTTACCCTCAGAACAGCCTCAGTTCTTTATGGCATGGATTGCATAAGGTGTTAGAAACATTCCTATGAGATTCTGACCCATGTTGACATGATTGCATCACATAATTGCTGCTGATTTGTCAGCTGCACATTCATGCAGTGAATCTCCTTTTCTACCACATCCCAAAGGTGCTCTACTGGATTCAGATCAGATATGTGCCAAGAAAACATTCCACACACCATTACACCACCAGCAGCAGCGTGAATTGTTGACACAAGGCAGATCCTAGGGTCCGTGATCCTACCATCTGCATGCTGCAGCAAAAAAAATCGAGATTCATCAGACCAGATGACATTTTTCCAATCAACTGTCCACTTTCGATGAACCTGTAGCCTCAGATTACTGTTCTTGTCTGATAGGAGTGGAACTTGATGGGAGCTCCTGCTGTTGTATGTCATCCGCCTCCAGGTTTGATGTGTTGTGGATTCTGAGATGTTTTTCCGCTCACCACAGTTTCACACAGTAAAAAGTGATTACTTGAGTTACTCTAGCCTTCCTGTCAGCTCAAACCAGTTTGGTCATTCTCTTCTGACCTCTCTCATCAACAGTCCATTTCTGCCCAAAGAACTGCCATTTGCTCGTTTTTTTTTTTATTTTTGCACCATTCCGTGTAAACTCTTAAACCAATACTTAAACCAAGCTTTCTGGCACCAACAAGCAAGCCACAGTAAAAGTCAATGAGATCAGATTTTTTCCTTATTCTGATGTTTAATGTGGACCTTAACTGAAGTTCCTGGCCTGTATATGAATGATTTCTTGCATTGTGCTTCCGCCACATGATTGGCATTACTTTGACTATCTTGGTACTGAAATATGGGGCAGTAAACTAATTTTGGATGAAATGATATTTGGATAACACTAAATTGCTGGAATTTGGGTATTCAGACACATATTATGACCAGTCCTGTCTGCTGTATATTAGCTACAACAAAACCCAAAATTCAACTCCTACCTTTTAAAGAGAGGCTTATGCAATTGTACAGGTGCAAGAAAAGATACAGATAAGGTGTAAATTTGGCTCCAAACAGCAGCCATTCCACAGATATAACCAAAGCATGTATCATGCATGCCAAGATGCAACTCCGGCTGTCCCATGTGTCATGATAATACAGATAAAAATAACTGCATCGACTGGTGTTGAAGCTAAAGAGGTTGTCAGGTCTTTCTCCACACTTGGGTCTGATGCAGCACACACACCAGCACAGACTGATGACTCATAGGCTCTTGTTGTCCCTTGACTTATCCTACGCAAGGCTGTTTCGTCAATTTCTTGAGTCCCCAAAGAGCGTGAGAGGCTCATTGTAGTGTGCATCATCCTGAAGGACCAACACAGCTTGAAAGGCCTCTGCTGTTGCAGCCTATTAAATTTGCTGGGATGAAGATGCTGACTAAGGCTTTATAGTCTTCTTTTCAAATTGATGTTAAGGGAACGAATATACCATTCTGTCGGTCTGTGTACAAATGCAATTTCATCATTAATGATGCACACAAAAAAAAACCTGAAGATTTACAGGTTTGGAGAAAAAAAATGAATTTATATTTGAATGCAATTCTTTTTATATTAGTAGATATGACAGGATATCATGGATGGTTAAAGCAGCATAAGTTGACATTAGACAAAAAACATAAATGCAGTTTGAGAGACATAGAGGAAAGGAATGCAATGCTAAGCACCGTATGTACCAACAGACTTTGACACAACTCAGCTACAGCTGGGATATATACGTGTGTTGTTAGAGAAGAATGCTGTGGTGGCAATGCCAAGTACAAGAGAAACTTGTCCAAGTGCAAATTTCAGTCCCAGATGATTTGCCAGGCTTCAGGGATACCTGTCCACCTCAAAACCTAGCTAATTCAGCAACTTTCAGGCAACCAAAATGCACCAACCATCTGGCATGCTTATAAGAAGAGTGGCAGGTAGTTGACGGTTAACTACAGAACAGAAAGCTTTTTTTTTTTTACACAGTCAACTTCAGAATTATTGGCACCCTTCATGGGAAAAAAAGACCCTTCATGCCCAGTTCACAGCATGGCCTTTATGGAGCACCAACTCAATAAATAAAAGCATATTTCTTTTGTTCCTACAGAAATGTGGTAGGAATATGGTTTTATTTGGGAGCACAGTAAGACAGTATTTATCTTGGGCTACCGGAGCAAACCACTGATGAAAAAAAATAAATACTGGACCTCCTATTTATATCATATTAATAAACTTGGTCTTTGTCTTGTGAGCAGGGTTGCCAGGTTCTGCATATACATATGTTCATGTATTTGAGATACTGCTTTTAACTTGATTCCTACACAAAGACTGTGAAAATATGTTGTGTTGTAGTTGGGGTGAAATTTTGAAAGTAAAAAGCTCTTGTTCTTTTTTTTTTCCATCCTTTTTTCTTATGGAGGGAGCACTCTCTGATAGGAGGTTTTTATACAAAACCCAATAATCAACTAAACTATGTAACTCTGGGTTTCTTCTTTGCACACTGTGATGATTTACGAAGGATTTTTACCTGCGTGCCTTATATTTGGTCAAAGCCAATAACAGAGCTCCTGGAAAAGGAGACAATGTTTGCATTTATTTTAAATAATGCTCAGATTAACAATGGTTTTGCCTCATATGTTTCTGAGAGAATATATTAGAATTATACTAATTAGAATTTATGGGCATGTTGTTTTGGTAGAGGAATGGAAAGTTGTAAGGTGTGTAATGTTTCTTTTAAATAGTTTTTAGGTGACAGTAATTCTGGAGTTGTCTCTATATATCAGAGGTTTAATGTACTGCATCTACAAAATGATCTCATTTTTAAATGGCATTAGCTCTCTTACCTTTGTAAGGGAAATCATGATGCAGCAGTGGTGGAACATGAAAGAGAGAAAAGAGAGGAAGAAAGCAAAAATAATTAGCATAACATTAAAATGTGTAAACATAAAACTAAGCCACAACAAACAGAAAGTCAAGATGTGAGGCATATTGACCCAGTCTGAAAACTAACATGATAGATGAACTTTAAATGCCAAATGAAATTATTAGCTCGTAAAAATGACTTCTGTTTGCAGGGACCACAGAGACATCAAGCAACAAACCCTTGCTGAAGTATAAACAGATCTGAGCAGTTGGATTTTATGTAGTCAATGCCATTTTGTCCATCCATTTAATGCACACATAATATATCAATCATTTACATATTTAAAAAAAAAAATAAAATAAATCAACCTCTGTCTGATGTAATTTTAATGCAACACACTATTTAAGGTGGAATGTGAGGCCTTTTGCTCTCAGAAAGCACTGAACAAATCCAAGAGAACAGAACAAAATCCACCCTGTATCCCTGAACATAGCACAACTAAAACAAATGTATCTTAACATGAAACGTTAAAGAGGATTTTCATAAGGAATAATCAAACTGTCCTTGTTCTAATATGCCTGAAAAGAGCCTCTAGTGTCTATTCAGTGAAGTGTTCTACTGTTGTAGTACTAAAGGGAGCAAAGTGACACACTTGGTTGATTTTCCCATTTGAGGGATGGAATAAACTGCAAGACTCTAGATTATTACCATAAATGTCAATATCCAAGGGAAGGCTGCATGAAATTAATTTGTTGAGGCAAGTTAATGCAGGTGATTCCCAAAATGGAGAATAAACGGGCAAAACGGTTGCATCATCCCTTACAGAAATCTTTGCAAACTCTTATATAAAAAAAAAAATATATATATATATATATATACATGCAGTGTTTGTTCAACAGAATAGAATTACTAACAGTGAAGCTTCAAGGTTATTGATATTAATTCAACTTGTAAAAGAAAAGTCATTCATTATTCACCTTAACTTTGCTTTATCCTGGTCAGGGTTATGGTGGGTTCAGAGCAGAGGAAACCCATGCACACACTAGGAGAACATGCACAGAAACCAGAGACCCTGGAGTTGTGAGGCAGCAACTCTACCTGCTGTGCCACTGTGCTTCTTACTTACTGCTGCTAATAGTGCTTACTTAATGCCATGGTATGAAAAAAGTCATTTTCACTAACAAACAAAAAAAATATATATATTCCCTGGTTTCTGATATCTTCTTGTATATGGAGCTTTAATCACTCTTACACCTAGCATACACGCATATGATGTGTACACATACAGTTACTTTATTTGTCACTATTTATAACTTAGGTATGCACGAATGATCTTAATCATGTTTGGATTGTAGTCGTGTCTGCTTGTGGTACATGCTTGTTTTGTCTAGAAGAAATGAACAGATCTCCTCTTCCCATGTGGTGCACCTGAATCCATTGACTGAGTCATTCCAAATGTCACTCTGAATCATGTATGCTAGATTCGTCAAAGCAAGATGGACCCTCATGCATAGCTCTTTTCTCTTCTACAGAAATTCACATTGTATGGTGAGAATGATCGATATGGTATGGAAGTAATAAGAACAACCCTAATATATGACCCACAAGCTATGTATAGTAGAAGCTAGATAAAGAACAGTGGAAGTTACACAACTAACTCACAACCACCTACCAGAAAGGTGAAGGGAACTAGACTTGTGTGTGTGTGTGTGTGTGTGTGTGTGTGTGTGTGTGTGTGTGTGTGTGTGTGTGTGTGTGTGTGTGTGCACATTATAATATTCTTTTGTGCACAAGAATGATAGCAGGCCTATCAGCAATGATATATGTGGAGCAGTGTCGCCACAGCATGCAGGAAAAACCAATTTATCCATCCACTAAATATATAGCAATGGCAATATACTATATATGAGAGCAGATAATCTATTTACAAATGATATGAAAATATGATTGTGACCTTATTGGAGTGAAGGTAAATCTAATGTGATTGAGTGATCCACCTCCTACCTCTTGGAGAACACTGAGGCATTGGTTCACATATACCCACTTAGGAAAAGGTCACCTACACAAAGTCCCAATGACAACAATCCACTTAAAAGATCAAGCTTAATAAGAGCATCATAGCAGCATGTGCCATTGAGCTCAACATATGAGGTTTCAGGATTATAAATAAATCTTTAAAACTTGATGCTGGTATTAAAAAGCATACGGATTTGGGTGTGCTCATGCTCATAAATAGGATGTGCTCAAGCGTGTGCAATTGCAGCATGGTAAGAAAAACTGAAATGGTAATCCATCTTCGTAAACACTCTGAGATGGGGTTTTATAGTGGCATTCATTGATTTCACTTGGTGTCACAGCAAATTTTCAACTTCAAAAAGCATATCCTCATCATTTTGCCAAATGTGCTAAATATATATTAGGAAATATGTTGTTGATGGTTGATCCAATGAATAGCAACCATGTAGGAGGATCTCTATTGCTAGGTTGCAGTTTGAGATAAAGAGTCACAAAAAAGATTTGCCACTGAAAAGAAAGCTAATGGCAGTTTCATTTGAAGACATGTCAGGATACTAAAGGATGTACAGTAAGAATTAGTTTAATGTGAACAGATTCTTGCAGTAGTGCATTGCTTTTTGAATGGGGTCCTGTGCACGGTTTACTCTGCTTTCAAAATTTAGGTCTCAACTATCGAGTTAAGTATGTTAAGCATGTTTCCTTTGTTTAAAATACACTATATGGCCAAAAGTTTGTGGATACCTGACAATCACGCCCATATATGGGTCTTTTCCAAACTGTTGCCACACAGTTTGAAGCACTCAGTTGTATAGGATGTCTGTGTATGCTGTAGCATTACAATTTCCCTTCACTGGAACTAATAGGCCCAAATATGTTCCACCATGACAATGCCCCTGTGCACAAAGTGAGGTCCATAAAAGACATGTTTTCCCACAGTTGGAGTGGAAGACCTCGAATGGACTCCTGCACAGAACCCTGACCTCAACTCCACTGAACACCTTTGGGATGAACTGGAACGGCGACTGCACACCAGGCTTCCTCCCTGACATCAGTGGCTTATCTCACTAATGCTCTTGTGGCTGAATGAGCAAATCCCCACAGCCACACTCCAAAATCTAGTGGAAAGCCTTCGCAGAAGAGTGGAGGTTATTATAACAGCGAAGGGGAACTAAATCTGGAATGAGTACATATGGGTGTGATGGTCAGACCCATACGTGCACAAACTTTTGCCCATATAGTGTAGCTATGTTAACGTAGGACTAATTTTGCTAGAGAGTCTGGTAAATTATACATCAGGAACTGCACAGGAAGAAGCCATTTGATTGACATTGTAGACCAACCACAAATCTTTTTTGGGTCCCGTAGGCAACATTCATCGTATGGACATTCATTTACTCGCCACTAACTGCTTCATCCAAAACCCTGGAAAAGATGTACCATGACGTTTTTTCAACTCATTGACTATCTCTTGCTCTGAAATACTAAATTTGTCATTTTGTCCAAAATATTGTCTGCTAAATTGTAAATAGCCAGTCAGGGTGCGTGTTTTCAGCTAAGTGTACAATATGTGAAACTAGAAGCATACTTACATACAGTAACAACGAGATAATCAGAGATTTGTGTGAAAATCTGTTAGGAAGATCAGACACCTTTTATGGACTTATAACCAACACCACAGTTGCTATTTATGCAACAGGTGGAAATAAATTAATTAGTCATCCTGATAAGTCACGTAGGTAAAGTGGATAAATAATACGAGGGAAGAGGCATTGGGAGAGATTATGCTCTACAAGAAGAAGAACAAAAATGTTAGGTTTATTTTTTTGTGTTGTCCATTTTAGTAAAATGTTGGCAGTAAAAGTCTTGGCCAATAGGCTTGAAACAGATGTTCTTTGCTCAGTATTCCCTGTCAAGCTGTTAATTGTCCTTAAAGGGTATGCCATGAGATGATGACTGCCAAAATGACAGGACATCCGCCAAAGCCACAGCCTTGTTCTTTGTTCACTCTCATTTTTAAAGCTGACATTGAACATTCGGAAGCAGTGTTGAATGAATCTCTCTCTCTCTCTCTCTCTCTCTCTCTTTCTTTGAAGAATGTAAAGGCAATCCTGTCCAATGAGGCATAATGTTAAATGCTAAATTGTAAGGTCAAGTATCGATCACTGTCAGACAGCGCCAAAGGTGCACTTTCAAGTAGAAACAGGAAGAAGTCGATAATGTTGCTATAGAGATGCAGGAAATCTAAAAAAGACATTCCTTTTCCTACAGCTATATGTATGTGTGGCATATATGTCATGCATGGTTCAAATAATGTTTGATAACTGGGTGTGAATTGAGAGCTGTGACTAAAAGTCACTTGACAAAGATGCGTCTGTGCTGATAGAGGTACGAGTTTGCCGTGCGAGGATCTGTGCTTAACTGGAAAGTCTGCACATAGGGAAAACTTGAGTAGCCCACACATACTATACTGCCCAGCTCTGTTTAGCACATTCAGACATTTCTGCTGACGGATAGCTAAATATGAGGAAATGCTGCACAAGTGTTATCTGACCTGCTGTCAATACTATCACAGCATGGGTGCCAGCCATGCTCCTGCATTTTAATCTTTCTAAGTGGAGGTTAATTAAAAGCAAATTTTTGTGTGCAGTTGCCAAATTGGAGCGACAGTGTAATCTGGATGTTCTCATGAACTCATGTTCAGTTTCTATTTTTATACAAGATGAAAGAACAAAACAAGATGTGATCAGATGTATTCAATTCAGGCTTCGGTTTACCCTGCTGCTTCATTTTCCCACTCCACTGACTAATTATTCTGTTTTTTTTAACATTGTTAACTCAAAGAGAAAGATAATAAGTCTGAAGCACTGACCCGGAAAAGTGCAGCCCTCCATTAGCAAAGCTGCAAGAGCAGGTCTCTCACTGAAACCTACAAGGTTGTCTCACCTTTAGCTCTGGAAACTTTCCCACTACACTCAGCAAAATGCTAGCACTGGACACAACGCTAGATAGCTCATTAGCACCAGTCCAAACAGCCATTAGCTAACAAGGACAATAGTGACTCAGACTAATGCCTTCAACATCCAGGCTTCGACCATTATTCTCTCTCCTGTCAACTCTTATGCTATCATTAGTGTGAGGACACTATATTTAACCAAAGGAAGCAAAATTTAGCAAGGTAATAAAGCAAGTTGATTGTTGTTAACATCTGCAATTCTTCTGACAGATCATCGTCTATTCTAAAGTGCTGGAAACATGTTTTGCTAGTGATTTCCGACCTTGATGAGTAATGACTCAAACCCTGGCTCAAGCACCTTAATGAATTATATTCAGTGCATTGCAGCTTTGTTATGTTTAATGACATTTCACTTGGCAGTTTTCCACTCTTATAGTAAAGCTTTTCTCTCTGGTGATTGCAAATCACAGGTTAAGGCTAAGGTTAGGATTAGACTTAGGTGTAAGCATAGCATTTATTAGCTGCATTACTAATTATGTCAAGGTAAGGATACCAATAGAAGTGTGTGTGTGTGTGTGTGTGTGTGTGTGTGTGCTCGTAAGGGGTTCTTTAAAATGCCATGGGCTAATCTTAGCACATTTCGGGTAAAATAAGTTGTTTTTATTTAGCTAAACATATTAAAATTATTTGAATGTTATTACATTAAGTATGTATTTATTCAATTCATTCATCTAGCATTTGAAATGTATAGCACTGAATGTGTTGTCATTTTGTGGTGAACTTTTCAAATATGCTTTCAGCACGTCTCATTACAGAACTTCCAACACAGATAAACCACTGAGCGTTTCTGCAACGTTGTCCTGGTTCTTGTATTAACCCCTTATAAACCATTCAAGGGTCAAAATTCTTCCACAAGCTTTAGGCACTGATATAATTAGATGAAGACGGATGAGGAAATCCCTATTAGTAGTGCTATATAGCTTTCAAAATGAGCCATGTGAAGTGTTTTACAATGTACCAAACTAAGCTAATTCATTATTGGCACCTAAGCAGCACTTTATTCACCCCATTTCACAAAGCGGTACACCTAGCCTCAGGAGGTCGTTGAGTAAACACCATTAAAAAGCAGTATGAGTATCCACAGTATACACATGTATGTGGTGTTAATATTTCACTGTCAATGATGGGGTTCATGTACATTTTCAAGCAAAGGAAATTATACGCAATGATTATACACATCTGTATTGCTCGAGTAGCTACTAGAGTCTCTGCTTGAAATTATAATGGCAGCATGTTAATCGTTGGAGTGCTTTTAACCATGCTAACCTCAGCCTGTTTTGCTGTATCTAATGCCCTTGCAAGTGAGATAGCACTGTTATACTACCCTCCTGGAATCTTAGATACCTGGAGGGGGTAAAAGAGTGCACTCAAAATGACTAGCTGCTTACTTCTTTCTCTACGTTTAGTAGCTGGTCCTACTTACAGAGTGCATTTTAGTTGGTCTCTGCAACCTACATTTGCATAATGCCTTCTTGGTCATAAGTTAGTAATAAATTTGTGGGCTACATGGAGTTGGCTATAGATGGGATCTGGGCTGCATAAATATATAATTCACACATGTCCTTGGCCTAAAGGAAACACTGCCTGCAACTATAAATTCAGACTGGTATGGTAAAATAACTTTAATGATGTTGGGGAGAAATTCACTTTTAGATGTGGACTTATTATTAAAGTGGCCCTAATGCGCTCAGCATTCATTTGTACAGGCACTCAAAAATGCAGGTAGCTTACGTTATGACACAGACAGAAGCAGTTGCCTCTTGCATACCTAAGCACTATCCATCTGGCGTTTCCATCTACGCTCCTCGGCAATGTTTGAATAACACGCCGATGAATAGCAAACATTATAAAAATCAAAGCTTCTTTAAGTACAGAGCTTCACAGCTCTTCAAAGAAATTAAAAGTCAGCAACTGTGCTAAACAATATGTGGGTGTATCACAGCAAGAAAAATCTTCACCAGGTCTAATCAACATTTTCTACCAGAGGTTCCCAAACTTTTTGGATGAACAACCCCAAATGGACATTATAAATCTTCTGCGACCCCAAGCCTACATTTCTTAAATTCCATATTTATAATATAGGGCTACTGTAACATTTGAACATTGTCATAGCCTACATATGTATACATAAAGACTAAAAAAACAGAGGAATAATTCTTGTGCTGTGGTGTGCTGTTATAGGAAAATAATCCATGACAGGGTGGTGTGATATGGCCCAACACGAAGCAGTGGCAGTGTGAGTGGCATTATTATTCACACACTTGTTGCATATCTTATGTACATCCAGAAGATTTAAAAGACATTTAGTAGACAGCATGTCAGAGCCAAAACATCACAGCCCATCAAGGGTTCCAAGTCCATCCATCCATTCATCCATCCCTTCTCTGTACCGCTTATCCTACACAGGGTCACGGGGGAGCCTGGAGCCTATCCCAGGGAACTCGGGGCAAAGGTGGGGAACACCCTGGACGGGGTGCCAACCTATCGCAGGGAACAATCACACACACGCATTCACACACTACGGACAATTTGGAAATGCCAATCAGCCTACAATGCATGTCGTTGGATTGGGAGAGGAAACCGGAGTACCCGGAGGATACCCCCGACCCCGAAGGTGCAAGGCAACAATGCTACCCACTAAGCCACCGTGCCTCCTGGTTTCCAAGTTGATATGTACACCTTTTTAGTGATTTTATACACAGCAATGTTAAACACACCTAGGAACTCTGTTTCTCTTAAAACCTTCCGTTGACATCAAGATTGTTGGGCTGTCTCTCAAGTCGAAAACTCTGATCTTACATTCAAAAGTATTTACTAGCAATAGTAACTGTAATGCGAAAACCATTTAGTGCTAGTACTCAATAAAGGTCTAGAATAGACAGAATAGGGAAAAACAGCATGCAAAATGTGACACAATGCTAGTTTGTTTGGGGTGGCATATGGACAGGGAAATGTGTCCATTTTTTTCTGATGAACTAGGCTCGTCCAACGTGTCACAATAGTGAAAAAGACTAAAATAGCACATATTAATTTAAATACCACTTGTCTAAATGTGATTCCCAGTAACATTTCAAAATATTAGCACACAAAATCTGTCTTTAATATTTCTAATATTAATTCTTAAAACAATTTAATGAAACAAAAGAGGATATAGTGAGTTTCTCCCGCAACCCTACTTGTAAATCAAGCGACACGGCGTGGGGTCAGTAACCCAAGTTTGGGAACCCCTGTTTTACACAGTCGGCTAATGACATGAAGAATTGCCACTCACCATTCTTTCTACTAAATAAATTCATTTAAAGTCCACAAATACTGAAATTAGGCTACATGTTTACTGTTTGCCAGTTGTTGTTGGTGCCAAGATGGATTTCACACTTGATGGACACTGAGGAAAATGTGGAGGAAAGGGTAGATAAAAGTCATGTTACATAATTTAATGTATGTAAACACATCAACGTTGAGTAAATACTATATTTCATAGCTGAGAAATCTCAGAAATGACTCTCAGGCTGAATAAAAACACAGCAGAGCTGGTCAAGCCAGAAGACTTGTGGTGTTAGATGAAAAATAATCTGACTAACACAATAGCATACACAAGTGTTTATAAGAACACAACAGTAAAGCAATGAAAGAAATCTCAATTCTGTCAATTAATAAAGAAGCTGGAAAATACAGAGGTAATACAGAGGTACCTAGATCTAGCATGTGTGTCCAAATCTCACCTAATTTAATCAACCAGTACTAGCTGGTGCCAAATAGCTTGCACTTACCAGCCTGTGTTTTGGGATGTGATAGCTGGTCCGCAGGGATTAAGTGCATTGTAGGCTGTACTGTCTTTTCTTGTGTACAGTCTGCCACACACTCTGAATTGGATGCCAGGCCATCGCAGGGCACCATGCGCACACACACTCTCATTTACACCTAGGGGCAATTTAGCATAGCCAATCCACCTACTGGCATGTTTTTGGGAGATGGGAAGACCCCCGGGGAGACCCCAGAGAAACCCCCCCAAGGACACGCAGAGAACATGCACAGAAACCGCACGTATGATTGAGCTGGAAACTATGGCGCTGTGAGATGAAAATGCTACCCGCTGTGCCACCTATTTGCAATTATAATTGTTTTATCTACTCGTAATGACCCTCACTGCCTGTCAGCGCAAGAAATAAAAATCATCTAGGCTGTTGTTTTTGGCCACAACTCTGTTCTGCCCTATGAAACAATTTTCAAGCCTCAATGCCTCTGTCAGATTCAAAATATCATTATCTGATCAAAAATATATGGGCTTCCACAGTGAAAGAAAAAAACAGGCAGAAATATCAAAGCAGAAATAAAAAAGTGTGTAGGGATCTGCTTGTTTCACATTCTGAAACGTCGGCTGCACAGCATCGTTTCTGCAAGAAGCTGCTGACCTGTGATAAATGCATTTGCAGTGTAATGTCAGGCATAAGATCCCATTTAGCTTCTTGTCATTGTTGAAGAGAATTGGGTTCTTACAGGAAAAAACAGCACAGGACTCTGGAATAACAGAATGTTCCCACTGCATGATATTCTCAGTGGGCCATATAAGATCTGTGGATATTAGCAGGGCTGAGGTGTAGATAGATAATCCTTTTACTGGCAAGGGACATTTTACTGTTTCACTCAACATGTATCTCATTGATGCATGATGTCCAATCAATCGACCAATCAATCAGTCATACTTGGATGAGGTTTTGTTTTGACAGAAAACACTTAAAACCTTCTAATTTAAAACTCGTTATGGTAACATTGACACTATACACCACATGTGCATAACTTTAAATCAGATTACATGTTTACATTTGTAGCATTTGGCAGACACCCTTATCCAGAGCGACCTACATGTATCTCATTTATACACCTGAGCAGTTGACGGTTAAGGACCTTGCTCAAGGGCCCAGCAGTGGCACCTTGGCAGGGCCGGGAGTTGAACTCATGACCTTCTGATCCATAGTTCATGTCTTAACCACATACAGATTGCCCGGTTTAGGATACATATAAACAGTTCATTCAGAATTCATTCATATTCATTCGTACGCGTATAAACAATGCCAGAGAAAAAACATTGATCCAGAGTTCCTCACTGTCCCGGCTCTGAAGCTTATGAACTCTGAACATAATGTGAGTGTACATATTCAAGTGAGACTGGACTTATTTTTGGTAAACTTCATCAAAATAGATTGCCCTTGTACACGGTTTTCTGAGAATGCCACACGCTCCCGCAAATCAGTCCTTATATTTACAATGGTAATGAAAATGCCCCCAGTGTGACAATGCCTCCCTGCCATTTCTCTTTTTCTATTTATGACCAGAGGCACTACATGGCAAAATCATTCCTGACAACGTATTTAGAATGATTTGCATAGCCCGTCGGAAATCTCTCTGTGAACTCTGCCGTAATAAATAATTTGTAAATATTTATGAGCGAGTGAAGTCTCAATTGTAATGCAAATGCACTGTGATGCAAACTTTCACTCAACTCTTCCAAAATATCAACTCACACTGAAGAAACATAGTCATTTCTAACTGAGGCTACAGCAAAATGGCTGCTAAATAATTTATTTATTTATTTTTTTTAAAAACAGCCAAAGGTGCGTTTCCTCCCCTCAGTTTGGCATTTCTAAAATAGTAATCAGCAAGTGGATCTGTCTAAGGATCTGTCTAAGTGGGGACAAAGCATAACGTACAAAAAACACAAAAACACCAAAATCCAGACAGTTACAATAAAATTTTAGCCAAAATAACAGGGGCTACAATTACTCTTTTTATTTTATCACAGTCAATTTCAGTAGTGAAATAAGGATATAGATACTTAATAAAGAACTAAATGAAGACATGCTAGCATACATTTTCAGAATTACAGAGAGTTAGTGTAGACAATCTTCTATTATATAGGCTAATCCTACCAATAATACAGTACAAGCAAAAGGCTTTTCTTCTGTTGTAACCACTCAAGCTGAAAGGTTTCACAAAGTCAAATAAAAGTGGGTACTGAGTGCCTTGAAAGAGCATGGAGCGTATCTGCAAATATAATAAAGGTATATTGTTTGTGCTCTGGGAGAACTGAGGAAAAAATAGGAGGGTGATTTATGATCAGAAGCAAGCCAATTAAGGTCTATTTATGGTGCACGACATATTCTTGACAAGAGAGCAGGAGGAAAATGGGAGGATAGAGAACAGGGCGGAGAAGCCTCACTGCTCCTCTTTCACTGTTAATTGTTTGGTGTTATACCTCAGCACTGAACTCTCAAATCTGATTGGTCAGAAGGGGTTGATTAGGTTTTTTTTTAATATAGCAGCATGGCTTGGACAGCAGTGCCAGCTGTAATTCAAATCGCAGGTTTTTATTTAGGTTCATACTAATACGTTATTCTTTCCAAGTTGCAGGACGACTCATCATGTAATTTAAGCCTGCTAATAAACAAATTGTTGTGTTATACATGAAGTTATTTAGCAAAGAAAAACTTTTTTTGAAAGACATTTATGGAAGAAGACTTTGGTGTCAGCGCGCTGTAACATTCATCAAGTTTTCAGCTACGGTTGAGTCTTTAGGGCGGAGGATTTAGTGCTTTCTGGAAGTATGATGTCGTTCTGTC